>OX421456.1:28370055-28372555 GCA_949126865.1 Montipora capitata
GCTGGAAGACTCAGGACGGCAGAATGACGAAAAAATGTCGCGTAAGATTGGAAATACACAGTCTCCCAAGACATTTTTTCGTCATTCTGGCGTCCTGAGTCTTCCAGCCGTCCTTTTGCTTAAACTCCCTATCGGGAGCTACGGCAACGAAAACGGCAGTCCAAAATATAACTTAGCGCTATCGCAAGTATTTCGCGATTATTCCGTCTTGTTCACCTTGTAGAATACAGGCGAACTATCGATCCTGTAACTGAATGACTTCGAACGGTTTTAAAGTCAAAACAGAAAATCACTAGTACTGTTTGTGGTTATATGCTCACGTTGTCGTAAAAACCAAAAATTTGGTGATTTCACGTTGTTGTTTTGTGGAGTATGGCAGAGAAATGCACGGAAATATTAATTCGTGCTGCACGTGCAACACGATTATTTTTCCTTTTTTAACCAGTCATATTCTTGCTTTGTGGCGTTGCCGTAGCCGTCGTCGTCCTCGTTTCGTAAGCTCCCTATTAGGGACCTTAAGCAACGACAACGGCGACCGCAACGAGAACGTCTCGATTCTTGCATATTTAGTGGGTAAAAACAATAGCTTTGCACGCCTTACACGTGCGTTTTTCACTTTTGTCCATTTCTTTGCCGTCGTCAGCAAAACAACAACGTGAAATAGCCAAGTTTTTGGTTTTATGAAGAACGTCAGCACTTGAGGATAAATTTTCATTTTCTCTCCTAAAATGGAGTGCCGTTCCGACTGGTGTCATCTTTGAGGAATTACCACACCCTTGTCATATTAACAACGTTAAAATAGTCACGAAGCGATTAAAAGAACGCAAATTTATATTTTGAGATGACGTTCTCGTTGCCGTTGCCGTCGCCGTTGTCGTTGCTTAAGCTCCCTATTGGGGACTTTAAGATCTACGACGCGGTCGTCAACGAGAACGCCTCGAAACAACAATAGGGGCCGTTTATACGAGAGAAAATAAGCCGCGGCTAACTCTGGCCGCGGCTTACGTAAGCCGCGAACCACCCGTATAAATGGTACAAAATCTACGTTCACGGCTTTCTCAAGCCGCGGCTTATCCCGGATGGGGAGTTTATACTGGTATAAATAGTTCCTTTCGCGGCTTACGTAAGCCGCGGCCAGAGTTAGCCGCGGCTTATTTTCTCTCGTATAAACGGCCCTAATGTCATTGGGTTAAAAGTGGAAAAATAATCGTGCTGCACGTGCGGCGCGCATTTTAGCACAAATTCGTGCGGCCCTCTTCACAACAACGACGTGAAATCACCAAATTTGAGGTTTTGACGACAAACGCGAGCGTACAAATGTGAATGTTTCATTCTCTATTTTCACTCTGAAACCGCTCGTACCAATTTATTTTTAGGATACTTCGCCCACATTGTACAACGCGAACGAGATGGCTAAGCCGCGAGAAACTTACGATAGCGCAAAGTTATATTTCGAGGTGACGTTTTCATCGACGTCGCCGTCGTAGATCTTAAACTCCCTATTAGAGAGCTTTAGCAACGACGACGGGAACGGCAACGAGAACGTCATGTAAAAACATAAATTCAAGTTATTGTGATCACTTCGCGACTATTCCAAGCTTTTTAAAATGACAAAGGTGTGGCGGTCCTTCAGGAATGAAACCGTTACGAGTGGCGCTAAATTTAGGGGAGAAAAATGAAAATTTATCTCCAAGTGCTGACGTTCTCTGTAACACCTCAAACTTGGTTATTTCACGTTGTTGCTTTGCTGACGACGGCAAAGAAATGGACAAATATGAAAAACGCACGTGCGGGGCGTGCAAAGCTATTGTTTTTGCCCACTGAATATGCAAAATTGTGACGTTCTCGTTGCCGTCGCCGTTGTCGTTGCTAAAGCTCCCTAATATTAGGGAGTTTAAGAAACCACGACGGCTACGGAAACGAAAACGTCACTCCAAAATATAACTTTGAGCTGTTTTAAGTATTTCATGATTATTCCACCTTGTTTATATTATTCAATCTGAGTGAAGTGTCCTAAAACTGGATTGGTACAGAGTGAGACTGAAAGATTCACGGTAGTTTGTCCACGTTGCCGTCAAAACCTTAAATTTGGTCATTTCACGTAGTAGTTTTGACGAGTACGGAAGAGAAATGTTTAAAAATGCGTGCCGCACGTGCAACACAAGCATTTTGATTCTTTTAACCAATAATATTACTGCTTTTTGGCGTTGTCGTTGCCGTAGCCTTAAGCCGTAGCCGTCGTCGTTTCTATAAACTCCCTATTAGAGAGCTTTAGATTCTACGACGAGGACGAGAACGAGTACGAGTTTTGACTGCCCGTTTTTAGTGAAAATACTAAGGAAATTTATAACCCGTACGCTTAATCTTACTCTTTGTAGCAGTATAGGTTGCTCAGTTATTCTTATTGCTGGTAACTGAGCCTTTTTGCTCATCAAAAAATGCCAAAACTGCTACCGTGTTGTTGACTTGTTTTGATTCGACGACATTTTTGCAAAACCTC
>OX421456.1:28377555-28382555 GCA_949126865.1 Montipora capitata
GATGAACGACCCCAACAATAAATTAACGAACCTTTAAAAAAAAGGATTAAAGAGCTCCCGTTTGAATCAACTAAATACTGTTCCATCCCCCTCAAATAGCTTGTGGGATCGCTTAATACGTATTCCAATAGCACAGAAAGCTGTGCTCTTTTTAACAACGTGCCGTCCGGCTTTCCTATTTTTGAGAGACTGATATCCTTAAATGGCGCGCTATGGAGCTCTTAGTTTTGTTTTCTACAAAGTGCAGCTCTATGATACGCCAGCGAAGATCCAAGCTATATGGAGCTGCATTGAGAAGGAGTGCTTCCGTACAGGAAATACAAGTTGCTTTTCCTTTGAATTTGTCTCGTCAATTTTTTAATATTATTTTTGTTAGAAGAAAAACGCATTGTTCCTTCAGCGAGGAATACACATGGTTCGTGTCTCACCTTTCTGATGAGAAAACAAAAGACATATATATATCATATATACTTTGAAATTGCAATGTTTTTGAAAACGGGTGTATATATAGATATATATATATATATATATATATATATATATATATATATATATATATATATATATATATATATATATATATATAGCGGGTAGAATGAAAAATGCTGCGTCACCAACGAAGAATGCCACTTGCGAGCAGGATCCAAAGAAGGATACACGATGCCTTGACTTCACGTGTTCACGTGGTGATAAATAGGTTGAATGAAAAATGGAGTCAAAAGCAAACTACTCACAGGTCCATGTTTAATGTAGAGAACAGACGTTTCGCCCTTCGGGCTTCCTCAGTGTTCAAAATACAAGCTAAAAACTAAAAAATACTTGGCAGGAACTGAGTCGGTTTCAAGATCTTAAATATGTGAAGAAGTGACAGTGACGAAATAAACAGATTGCTTAATTACATGAAATTTACAAACAAGCGCTGATAATTAGGTGACAAAATAGGCTAGCTTATAGACAGAAAAACCACTTACACAATAGTAGATGAAGTGAACAATATAGAGTTAATTATGGGAGGTAACCATCACAGTAAAAAATTAAAAAGTATAATATCTAAAGTTATAAGGAATTTAAGGGAAAAAAATGTTTTGGGAAAGATAATATATGAAAATGGCTAAAAAATGGCTAAAAAATGGATGGCTAAAAAATACATAAAATTTATAGGCTAAACCTAATTCTATTTTTTGAGTTGAACTCTGATCGTTTGTTAAGGCCGTGGGGATGAAGAGTACACAACTGGGAGCACCAGAAAGATTCCCTTGTGAGTAAACGCCTATCAATGTGATCTTCACTTTCATTGATAATTTTTTCGATAACAATGAATTCAAAGTCAGACATCTGGTGTTCAACCCTATTGAAATGCACGGCTAATTCGCACGTAGTCTTCTTAGTAAGCATAGCCGATTTGTGATTCCGAAACCTGACCTTGAATTCATTGGATGTTGAACCCACATACTGAACCTTACACTTCTTGCAAGTGGCCAAATAAATAACGTTTTTAGATTTGCAATCAAGATATTGCCTAATAGTGTAATAACGATCTGTACGAGCGCTGTAAAAAATCTTATCCTCTTTTAAAAAAGTTCTTACATAAATCACATTTTTTGCTACATTTAAAACAACCTGTAGCAGAATGGTCGTTGTTACTATAATTAGATTCCTTGGGTCCCGCTAGGAGCTCTTTGATGGTTTTGGCCCTTCTATAAGATGGAATGATTGACCCTTTGGGAAAAATCTGTGCTAATGTGGGTGAATCATAAATGAAATGGCTATACGACTTAATGATTTTACCAATGTTGGGCAAATATGGGTTAAAAGGGGGGAAAAATTAACTTTTTTCTCTCGTTCTTTAGGTGAAAGGAGGTCCTCCCTGGGTGTATCTTTGGCCTTATCAAATTGTGTTTTAACTTTAGAAGGGTGGTAACCACGATCTACTAGATAATTCTGATATTCCTTGCTACGTTCTTCAAACTTTTCAATTGTGGAACAATTTCTGTGAACTCTTGTAGCAGCTCCGAACGGGATAGCCCTGGTACAATGAGATGGATGGGCACTGTTACGCAATAAGTAGATGTGATGGTCGGTAGGTTTGGAATAGATATCAGTCTGAATAAACCCATCAACTAAAAGGAGGGTGAGATCCAAAACATTGAGTGAAATTTCTGATGATACCATGGTAAATTTGATGGTGGGGTACAGTGAATTAATGAATTCGGTAAAATCCTTCAGCTTGGTGGTACCCTTGGTCCAAAGATCGAAAATGTCGTCTCGATATCTCCACCATAATTTAGGTTTGGTGTCCCCAGATTTGGCCTTTTGATCGATATTTCCCATTGCCAAATCAGCGTAACTACACGCGTTGAACTTCTTAGGGCCCATTGCGGTGCCATGAGTTTGCAAAAATTGTTGATCCTGAAAGTGGGAATTGTTGTGCTCTAAGCAGATCTTCACAGCTTCAACGATACATTCAGTTGATGGGATTTGGAATTCTCGTGAATTAAGAGCATTAGTGACAGCTTTTATTCCCAAATTGTTGCTCGGAAATTTCAGAGCTAACCGACAAATCACCAGAAGTTAATTTAAGCTTAAGATCAATGATGCGATTAACCAAAAGAACGCGCTCGTGTGAGAGCTCCCTGCGCTTATTCTTAGAAAAATATGTAATTTGTGAACGAATAGAATGCTTAAAGAAATCCCACCACGACTTGACCGAAGGAAAGTGCTGCAGACAACCAGAAAGATCATCAATGCAAGTTGTAATATATTCACAAAACGCGCTATCATTTAAAAGCGAGTTGTTGAATTTCCAACAACCAGGACCACGGGAATTATTCCCAGAGGACTGGATAGAAAGATAAACAAAATCATGATCGGAAAAAGGGCAAGGTTTAATTTCGCAGGAAGCAACCGCAGACATAAATCTCTGAGAAACAAAAAACTTATCAAGCCGGGAACCGATAGAAAAATCAGAATTAAACCAAGTGCACTGACGCAGCCTTGGATGAAACTTACGCCAGGCATCTGACAAAGAAAAAGTCGAACGAAAAACAGAAAGATATTTAGCAGGAACAAAGTTCCCACCAAACTTGTCAAGATGGTGATCATAGCAATTGTAATCTCCAGCGATAATAACGGCGTCAGAAGGCAAAAAATACTCGTGTAAATTATCAAAAAACACTTTCCTTTCAGTCGGATTAGTATTAATTAAATTAATCTTAAGACCATCAAGTTCAAAAACAAGACTAATAACCCTACCAGATACATATCTTTTCCAATTCCTAATTATACCCGAAAAGGAATCAGAAAAGCAAGAAGTTAAAACGCCGGCTCGTTTTCCAACAGCGGGAGACCAGAAACAAGGCCCACGCCAGGCTTTAGAAAAAGCACAAAATACTTCAGGATCGGTAATAAAGGTTTCTTGAAAACAAAAAACATCGTACGAAGCATGAAGGTTATCAATAAGATATTTCTGAAAACGTTTACTGAATCCCCTAGAGTTTAAGGAAACAATTTAAAAATTCATGAAGTGTGAGAGTTATTAGTCTTCCTACCAGAGCTAACCGGCAAAGGTGTAGTAGACTTACGTGGAGGAGGACCATCAGCAGGGTCCAACCTAGCAGGCTTTACGCTTGGACGCCACACGTGAAACAAAAGCACGAACAGAATTCTGAGACGAAGGAGGCGAATCAACAGAACTAACTTCAGAAATTTCCATAGCAGCCAAGGCTTCATCTGAGACAGTAGGAGGAGATTGTGAAGGAACTTCAGCGGCAAGCTGCAAATCAGATACAGTGGGCGTGCCAGTAATAACGCTTGATGGAGGCGAAGGAACCGGAGGAAGGTCGGAAGGAGGCTCAGGAGACTCGAAGAGCGATTGAGACTGCGAGAGCTGTGAAGGGTCTGCAGACTGCTGAGAGGAATCTTGAGTAGACTGCGTAGAATGCAAAGGAAACGGAGAATCCTGAGGAGCAGACACACCAGGAGAAGGTGAAGACGACGGCGACGGCGACAATGATGACTACAAGGGAGGCGCAAAAAGTGGAACAGAAGAAGTCGGGACATCAGGAGGCGGCTGTGATGAAGAATCATCGGACAAAGGCTGAGGCGAGGGAACAGGCGGAGGGCGTTCATGAACATCAGAAGGAGGTGGAGAACTGGCAGGATGCACATCAGTAGAAGGATGCGAAGGATGGGACACAGGAGGGGCAGGAACGTCAATGTCAGCCAAGGCAGGGCGACGCCACCAGGACATGCGACAATCAATGGCATAATGACCATCCTCCTTACAGATGCTGCATTTAATGTCTTCTGTACAGTCACTGAAGGTGTGACCAAGCTGGTCACAGTTAAAACAAACGACATTAGGACACGCTCTGGCAACATGGTCTGGCAAATGACACTTACGGCAGGTGGGGATCTGACCTTCGTGTTTAATCCTAAGGAGCTTCCTACCAAAACGCATGAACGAAGGAATTGACTCGGACAACTCCATTCTAGCCACACGAGTACCACTTTTGGATGCCATCATAACCCTGGAGGCCACACCGACGAATTCCATGAACAGAGCCATAGTGGCTAAGACGATGAGAAAGGGCTTCATCCAGAAGTTCGTAAGGTGCGTCGTAGATTACCACGAAAGTGAATGAGGAAGAATTACGACGAGCACGACGAGAAATGAACGAGGACTGGCGAAGAAAACAATCACGGTACTCGGACGTAGAAAACGTTACTGATACAAAACCATTAGGACTGCGCTGCAAACACCTAACACCAGCTGCACGAATGCCGCAATTCTTAAAATCAGCGAAGACTTGAGACAAAGGCGCATCTTTAGTAGGAAGGACAAAGTGAGCCGTACAAGGGCGCTCAGGAAGAATATTCAACTGGTGAATCCGATCCTTTTCGGAATCCGAAAGACGGGCTTCATTTTTCATAATGTAATCATCCTCCATAGACTGACTCAACACTCTTGGACGGCGGCCAGGTCGGGCCATCTGGGCATA
>OX421456.1:28385970-28390970 GCA_949126865.1 Montipora capitata
CTGGAAATCCAACGATGTAGTCACTAGCCAGTAGCAGTGAACTACTACTGACTGATCACCTCTCAAATCACCTCTAACAAATCACCTCTCTGATTGCTCTGTTTCCAGCAGGGTTGTCGTGATGGTGCAGTGGTTAGCACACCTGACATGTAATCCAGGAAACGCGGGTTCGATTCCCACTCACGGCATATCTGTTTTTCATTCAAAATGGATCAGTCAGTATTTCGTACTGACTCGTGACTACATCGTTGGATTTCCAGTTCTTCATTCTAAATATAAATTGGTATTTCTGGTAGCCTGTGAATCTTCTTCGGATGATCCGATGTAGTCCTGTTCCTGAATGATAAAACGCCGGGGAGACCCGCGGCTAACAAATCACCTCTCCGATTGCTCTGTTTCCAGCAGGGTTGTCGTGATGGTGCAGTGGTTAGCACACCTGACATGTAATCCAGGGAACGCGGGTTCGATTCCCACTCACGGCATATCTGTTTTTCATTCAAAATGGATCAGTCAGTATTTCGTACTGGCTCGTGACTACATCGTTGGATTTCCAGTTCTTCATCCTAAATATAAATTGGTATTTCTGGTAGCCTGTGAATCTTCTTCGGATGATCCGATGTAGTCCTGTTCCTGAATGATAAAACGCCGGGGAGACCCGCGGCTAACAAATCACCTCTCTGATTGCTCTGTTTCCAGCAGGGTTGTCGTGATGGTGCAGTGGTTAGCACACCTGACATGTAATCCAGGGAACGCGGGTTCGATTCCCACTCACGGCATATCTGTTTTTCATTCAAAATGGATCAGTCAGTATTTCGTACTGGCTCGTGACTACATCGTTGGATTTCCAGTTCATCATTCTAAATATATATATATATATGGCTTAGATGTACCACATGTGTGGGACATTTGGGGTGGCGTTATAAGCTTAACGTCCATCCCAGACATCAGCACTGCATTGATGAGGCCCAGGCCTTTTATCAGTTTCTAGTTGGGCTAACCCAGGGCGAAGCCCTATCAGTCTGTTTTTTGTTCTCGCTTTCGCTTGTGGTATCGCTGCTTTGGCCTTTGGCCCAGCAGCGTTATGTCAAGTGCTGATGTTGATCCCCAGCATAGCTGGGCTGATGATGTTTCAGATGATATGTCTGTCGTGTCTTTGGATGGTTCTGTTCCTCCGTCTTATGCCCAGATGGCCCGACCTGGCCGCCGTCCAAGAGTGTTGAGTCAGTCTATGGAGGATGATTACATTATGAAAAATGAAGCCCGTCTTTCTGATTCCGAAAAGGATCGGATTCACCAGTTGAATATTCTTCCTGAGCGCCCTTGTACGGCTCACTTTGTCCTTCCTACTAAAGATGCGCCTTTGTCTCAAGTCTTCGCTGATTTTAAGAATTGCGGCATTCGTGCAGCTGGTGTTAGGTGTTTGCAGCGCAGTCCTAATGGTTTTGTATCAGTAACGTTTTCTACGTCCGAGTACCGTGATTGTTTTCTTCGCCAGTCCTCGTTCATTTCTCGTCGTGCTCGTCGTAATTCTTCCTCATTCACTTTCGTGGTAATCTACGACGCACCTTACGAACTTCTGGATGAAGCCCTTTCTCATCGTCTTAGCCACTATGGCTCTGTTCATGGAATTCGTCGGTGTGGCCTCCAGGGTTATGATGGCATCCAAAAGTGGTACTCGTGTGGCTAGAATGGAGTTGTCCGAGTCAATTCCTTCGTTCATGCGTTTTGGTAGGAAGCTCCTTAGGATTAAACACGAAGGTCAGATCCCCACCTGCCGTAAGTGTCATTTGCCAGACCATGTTGCCAGAGCGTGTCCTAATGTCGTTTGTTTTAACTGTGACCAGCTTGGTCACACCTTCAGTGACTGTACAGAAGACATTAAATGCAGCATCTGTAAGGAGGATGGTCATTATGCCATTGATTGTCGCATGTCCTGGTGGCGTCGCCCTGCCTTGGCTGACATTGACGTTCCTGCCCCTCCTGTGTCCCATCCTTCGCATCCTTCTACTGATGTGCATCCTGCCAGTTCTCCACCTCCTTCTGATGTTCATGAACGCCCTCCGCCTGTTCCCTCGCCTCAGCCTTTGTCCGATGATTCTTCATCACAGCCGCCTCCTGATGTCCCGACTTCTTCTGTTCCACTTTTTGCGCCTCCCTTGCAGTCATCATTGTCGCCGTCGCCGTCGTCTTCACCTTCTCCTGGTGTGTCTGCTCCTCAGGATTCTCCGTTTCCTTTGCATTCTACGCAGTCTACTCAAGATTCCTCTCAGCAGTCTGCAGACCCTTCACAGCTCTCGCAGTCTCAATCGCTCTTCGAGTCTCCTGAGCCTCCTTCCGACCTTCCTCCGGTTCCTTCGCCTCCATCAAGCGTTATTACTGGCACGCCCACTGTATCTGATTTGCAGCTTGCCGCTGAAGTTCCTTCACAATCTCCTCCTACTGTCTCAGATGAAGCCTTGGCTGCTATGGAAATTTCTGAAGTTAGTTCTGTTGATTCGCCTCCTTCGTCTCAGAATTCTGTTCGTGCTTTTGTTTCACGTGTGGCGTCCAAGCGTAAAGCCTGCTAGGTTGGACCCTGCTGATGGTCCTCCTCCACGTAAGTCTACTACACCTTTGCCGGTTAGCTCTGGTAGGAAGACTAATAACTCTCACACTTCATGAATTTTTAAATTGTTTCCTTAAACTCTAGGGGATTCAGTAAACGTTTTCAGAAATATCTTATTGATAACCTTCATGCTTCGTACGATGTTTTTTGTTTTCAAGAAACCTTTATTACCGATCCTGAAGTATTTTGTGCTTTTTCTAAAGCCTGGCGTGGGCCTTGTTTCTGGTCTCCCGCTGTTGGAAAACGAGCCGGCGTTTTAACTTCTTGCTTTTCTGATTCCTTTTCGGGTATAATTAGGAATTGGAAAAGATATGTATCTGGTAGGGTTATTAGTCTTGTTTTTGAACTTGATGGTCTTAAGATTAATTTAATTAATACTAATCCGACTGAAAGGAAAGTGTTTTTTGATAATTTACACGAGTATTTTTTGCCTTCTGACGCCGTTATTATCGCTGGAGATTACAATTGCTATGATCACCATCTTGACAAGTTTGGTGGGAACTTTGTTCCTGCTAAATATCTTTCTGTTTTTCGTTCGACTTTTTCTTTGTCAGATGCCTGGCGTAAGTTTCATCCAAGGCTGCGTCAGTGCACTTGGTTTAATTCTGATTTTTCTATCGGTTCCCGGCTTGATAAGTTTTTTGTTTCTCAGAGATTTATGTCTGCGGTTGCTTCCTGCGAAATTAAACCTTGCCCTTTTTCCGATCATGATTTTGTTTATCTTTCTATCCAGTCCTCTGGGAATAATTCCCGTGGTCCTGGTTGTTGGAAATTCAACAACTCGCTTTTAAATGATAGCGCGTTTTGTGAATATATTACAACTTGCATTGATGATCTTTCTGGTTGTCTGCAGCACTTTCCTTCGGTCAAGTCGTGGTGGGATTTCTTTAAGCATTCTATTCGTTCACAAATTACATATTTTTCTAAGAATAAGCGCAGGGAGCTCTCACACGAGCGCGTTCTTTTGGTTAATCGCATCATTGATCTTAAGCTTAAATTAACTTCTGGTGATTTGTCGGTTAGCTCTAAAATTTCCGAGCTCGAAAGTGAACTGAAGGCCCTCACCTTGAAAGAGTTGGATGGCTCTAAGGTTCGCTCCAGAGTTCAGTGGCTTGAAGAGGGAGAAAGGCCTACTCGTTATTTTTTTAAACTTGAGCGTGAGCGCCTTGAGCGTAATATTCTCACTTCCGTTCTAGATTCTAACGATGTCGAGGTTTTTACACGTAAAGAAATTGAGCGTGCACATGTGCAGTTTTATTCAAGTCTCTTTTCTAATGAACCTATTGATCTTCCTTCACAACAATGTTGTTTAGATTCCGTGGAAAAATTCCTTTCTCCTTCTCAAAGTATCTCGTGTGAGGGTCTCCTGTCTAGTGAGGAGTTGTTGAACTCCGTCAGAAGTCTTAATACCGGAAAGTCACCCGGATCTGATGGGCTGTCGGTGGAATTTTATTTACATTTTTGGGAGTCTTTGGGTCCCCTTTTGCTCTGTGTTGCTAATAGATGTTTTGCTGACGGCGAATTATGTCCCTCAATGAAGGGCAGTGTCACCCGCTTGATTTTTAAGAAGCGTGGTGACGTCAAGCATTTAAAGAATTGGCGGCCCATCTCTCTTTTGAATGTAGATTACAAGATAATTTCTAAAGCGATTACTTTGCGCCTCTCTAAAGTCCTTGAGCACATTATTCACCCGGACCAGACCTGTTCTGTTCCGGGCCGACGTTTTTTCAAATGTTACCCTTTTGCGCGATGTCCTTGACTACATTCAACGGACTGATGAGTCTGCCATTTTGATAAGTCTTGACCAGGAGAAAGCATTTGATCGAGTCAATCGTTCTTTTCTTCTAAAGCTCCTTCAGGTTTATGGTTTTGGCCCTGACTTTTGTCGATGGATTTCCACCTTTTACAACGGCGCATTCATGCAAATTATTCTGAACGGTTGGCTCACTGATGTTATTTCTCTTGAGCGTGGGGTGCGTCAGGGGGACCCTCTGTCTCCCTTGCTTTATGTTCTTTGCGTGGAGGTCTTGGCCTCCCTTATCCGCAGCTCTCCTGGGATTGAGGGGTTTCTCCTTCCTGGTGCAAGAGGACTGCAGGCGCGTGTTCGCCTGTATGCTGATGACACCACGGCGATCCTCAGAAATCTTCGATCCTTGACCAACCTTTTTGATTGCGTCACCGTTTATGAAAATGGTTCTGGCGCCAAGCTTAATCGTAGTAAAACTGAAGCAATGTGGTTAGGGGCTTGGAGAAGTCGTTCTGATGAGCCACTTGGCCTCACTTGGGTTAAGAAAATGAGGATCCTTGGTGTCATCTTCGGCACCATCCCTACCGAACATTTGAATTGGCAGCCCAAGCTTGAGAAATTGGAGAAATCCCTCAATCTCTGGAAATC
>OX421456.1:28395970-28408470 GCA_949126865.1 Montipora capitata
TGGCACTGGTCGGAACGGTGCTTAATT
Organism: Montipora capitata; assembly: GCA_949126865.1. Lineage (NCBI taxonomy): Eukaryota > Metazoa > Cnidaria > Anthozoa > Scleractinia > Acroporidae > Montipora > Montipora capitata. The sequence goes on from OX421456.1 coordinate 28,395,998, forward strand.
TAGGGGAGAAAATGAAAATTTATCCTCAAGTGCTGACATCGATCCTAAATGAAACCTCAAATTTGCCAATCTCACGTTGTTGTTTTGCAGCGACGGCTAAGAAATGGATAAAAATGAAACACGCTCGTGCAGGGCGTGCAAAGCTGTTGTTCTCGTCCACTAAACATGCAAATTTTTGACGTTTTCGTTGCCGTCGCCGTCGCTTTGCTTAAGTTCCCCCTATTACATCGCTTGCAACGAGGTAAGTCTCGATCGTAACCATCCTGTTTTGTTGTTTGGTAACCGACAAGAGAAATCAAAGCCTTTTGAATGCTTCTTCGAAATGATCCACTGAGGAAGTATCCATCACGCCAATATCTTCTCTCCCCTCACTAACTCAAACCTTGAAAGAAGTGCGCATGCCCTGCCGGATGTCCGAGATTTACGGACATCCGGTATTGGCTGCGACCAGAACCTTTTGCTTAGCGACCACGTGACCAAAAGAAACGGAGGGCTCTGGGGACGAGAATGGATCACGCACCTTACCTCCTGTCACCCTCTAGGAATCAGGAAAGGCTTCATCAAAGGCTAAGCTCTAGGGCTTCTCAGAACTAAACCTTCACTGAAAACCAAAATTTGAAGAAAACAACGCACAATTCAAAGAAAGAATACGCCACAGGGGTTATCCAGATAACCTTGTGAACATGACGTCATCTGAAGTCAGTTTTAAGCCGCTGTTACAGGTTAGAACTTTTAGCTGAAACTTACGTGCAACGGCGCTGCGGAACAAGTTTAAGCAGGCGTTGCACCTTGTAACATGATCGGTTTCGTGTTACACGGTGAAACTCTTGTTTTTACCACCACTGCCAACGTTGTGACCGTTGCAGAAGTAGAAAGCGGTTCTACTTTTCGTGAAACTTGTCTTGCAACGGAAGTTCAAAACGTTTCACGAAAAGCGACCATGTTACACGCCAACTTGTTTCGCAGCGCCGTTGCACGCAAGTTTCAGCTAAAAGTCAGGGGTACCCAACGTCAATTTTCGGAAAATATCTGTTCGGAAGACTATTTGAGATCTAAACTTTTCGGAACATTTGTTGTAAAATTTCTTGCTTGCCTGCCTCTCCTTTTCAAACATCTGAAAAATGGTATAATTGCCCATTTTAACGGATTTTTACCCTAAAAAGGTCACCTAGAATTTTCGGGAGCATTTTTTCTGGCTGATATTTTCGAAAAGGTAAGTGTTGATCCCTATAGTTTTCGGATCACTAGACTTTCAGCTAGGAAATCCGAACAGATAAAAAGTTTTAGGGGATAAAAATATGCCTGTATCTACCGTTTAAATACTAAAATACCGTTAACGATGCTATGTTTAAGTGGTTTTGAACTATATTCTCGTTGGGTGCCCCTGAAAAGTTTCAACGTGCAACAGCGGCTTTGAAAGAACGTCGGCTCTAAAAATAAACAAAAACGGCGCGCAAAAAGATTTTGCCGTTTACAGAATATAGCCCATCATGCAGCGCCTAATCTCAAATAGATTTTAAACAACAACTGGCATCTTATACCAAACCAACCCCTTGTTGAAATTAAAATGTTTAATAACCCTCCCCTTATTTCGTAGAGGAAGGGAGATCCTTGAAAGATGTACTCCTTTTCGAGCAAAACTCTAAGGGTGGAGTGGTGTTTGACCACGTCATGCGAAGTGACCAGTGATACTGACGTTTTATGACACCGGAAGTGTTTACAGACGGAAGTCAGTTCTGTCGCTAACCAGTTTCATCGAGACTATGAGTTAAATGACTTGCACATAAATGTATTTGTGTGATATATTAAAACGACCAATTACAATTTATCTTTATAGTTATTGATTTGACGGCTGATATTGGCTTGCTCCGTTTGAGGGTTGGCGGTAAAATTATTGCGTTTTTGACGGTTAAATTTTTAGCCATTTGACGGTTGACGGTTAACCCCATTGACACCCTCTAATGAATAAGTAATGTAATCATGGTGAGTCACGAATGTGTAGCGGCCAAATGTGGTAAGAACCTTGTGGCTAATAGCACGACTCTCTTAAAATCCATTGAAGACAATGAAAAAGTGAAGCAGTACAATACAAGATCTGCTAAAGGTTTGGAAGAAATGAGACGCAAATCAGGTTTCAACTTCTTTTGTGATCTCGGTATCGTTGATTGCTGCGAATGTTATGATAAACTTAAGCTTTATGATAAACCAAAGCTTGAAGACCAGAAGCCGAAAACTTTGACGAATTGAAGTTTCAGAGTAAATTAAAATTTTGCTGTAGAAAATGGCTGTTTGATAGCCCCGAGCAGTGTACTTTTCAAAGCATATCAAACTTAAGATTCTCCCGAAGATTGAAGTAAACTTCCGAAGACATGAGTTCAATACATATGGGTTATTGACCGAACAAGTTTGGACAATAAAGGATTTATTACATGAGATACGACGCCAAAAAAAAGATCTTTGATCATGCGGGACCAAACGAGAAATCCCGAGCGGGCGGGATAGCTCCATCTTGCCCTCTCGGGTACCCAATCACAGTGCGGGATTTGGTTCATCTTGCCCGCTCACGGAGCTAGTCATATAATAAGAGGTATTTTACTACGGGACAATCGCTGCGCATGCCACGCGCATCATCCAGGATGGAATTGACTTGAGCGCAGGAAAGACAAAGAAGGACCAACGTAAAATAGAGTAGATGTACAAAGACCCCCTTGTTCTACTGTACTCGTTTTCAAAATAAAGAAACAAGACAAAGGAATAGTGATCTAAGGGGTTTAAATTTAATTTTGTGAGTTGTTTTATTATCTACAGGCATCTATGCCTTAATCTATCCATACTTAGCTTAAGGTATTACTAGCTGGGGCAGTACTTATACAGCCAGAATCCGTAAGAGCGTTAACAAGCAAGACAAATGCATTTGCCCATAGGAGGGAAAGCTATGTGCCCTACTACAATCTTTTAGATATCCTCCAACTTGAAAATATTCATAAACTTAAAGTCTTTTTGCACATGAGATAAAAAGCAATTTGTCAAATATTCCAACCATATTCTGTACGACCCTTACCCTGGCCTCTGACGTTCATAGCTATGGAACTAAATTTGTTACTAACCACAACTTTTATAGGCCAAGAGTAAATAATAATTATGGTGTCGCCGTGTTTTCTTTTGTTACATCTAAAATATGGGAAGCTATTCCACCAGAATCAAAAAAACCCTCATTTACCCAGTTCTATTTAGCAATATAATCTGTACCTCCTGAAGACCCAAGCTGCCTGCTAATGAAGTCCTATGATCATGATTATACTGATTGTTATTTACTCAACTTGTTGCTATGGTGTACTACCATATTATTATATTACTGTATGTCAAAATCTAGATATATAGAGGATATATTAAGTGGCCGCGCGGGGATACGAATTTTATCTTCGAGTGCTGCAAGTATCTCTCACGAGTGAGCGACGCGAACGAGTGAGAGATACTTTCAGCACGAGAAGATAAAATTCATATCTCCAAGTGGCCATGTAATGTTCTGTTTATTATATAGATATTGATGAAATGTCTAGATTTAAAAACAACTTCTTTTATTCATTTTCGAAATGATGAAAAAGTGGTCCCCAACCGCTAAAACACGTATGTTGTGTAATGAAAGTTATGAAAAACAAATCATGATAATGTCAAATTTTGCAATAAAAATGTTAATGTAGTTGAGAAGAATTATATTAAAGCACGAAAGTATTTTACAATAAAGAGAAAGCTCGCGTTTTATTGGCTAATCGAGTTGGTTACCATGACAACACCTATATCCTCACATGTGAAAGATAAAAATGATATGTTCACTGCGCGCGGTGAAGATAAGATTTTTCAGTAAAAGGAGAAATCCTGGTATTTTATCAATATCTATATAATAAATTCCTAGTATTATATGGACTTTAATTAATCCCTCCTATATTATTGTATGTTATCATTGTATATCTAAACCTAGATCTATCCTAGTATACTACATGGACTTTAATCCATCTTTCATCCCCACGACGGTCTATGCTAATACGTTATCGTGCATGGTATTGGCCAATTCGAAAGCTTTAGTTACTTTGGCCACTGTGCACACTTTTGTTGGTTATTCTGTAAATAATCCTATACTGTTGTTAATGTGATGCGAAAAGAAAATTTTTGTCATCTGCTATGTAAATTGTGATAAGTAGTGCAAAATAATAAAATCTTAAATCTCAAAAAAATCTCTATCAGGAGAAAGCCGAGATCAACCAGCACTAAATACAGAGCACTATTTTGGTCTCTGTAAAATGCTAAAAGTTTCTTTTAATCATTGAAAACTGAAAAAATATACCGAAGATACTTAGTCAACTCAAAGAGTATTTTGACTACACTGAGACTATTTATTTCTTTGTGGTTCTGTATGGAAAAGAGAAAACATCCTGAGATGGATCCCTTTCAATGCGTACCTCTCTCTCAAATATATCTGTTTAACATTGTTTTTATACACATCTAGCACCTAAGGGTTAGAGTAATTTGAGACATCTACCATGATCTAAGTAATTTCTTATATTCACGCGGAACTGTTACTTTTCATTCCTTTCAAGTCTTTCATGAGACTCTGAAAATACTAAGTCCTTTCAAATAGGCGGAACTGCCGAACTTAATTAAAAGCGTTGTGTTTTATGGCTTGCTGCAACCTGTTTCCTAATTGCGTTTTTTGCCTTTGAAATATTTATGACTGTTCTCACAATTGAAGAAACACGTTTGTGCTTTCACGAAGATCCCCCATGCAAATTATTTGATTTTAGGTCATTTCAGTATAAACCGTGGCCGGCCATGGCTATTCTCAAACTGTGTCTAAAAATACTCAAAAATTCCTAACTAGCTCAATAAGATATACGTGTTCCGCTTTGCTGAAACCACTATTTCCATTGTGTTCATTTGTTTAGTCATGTGAACTACGCATTCATGGCAATCGTTTAAAACATAACAACTTCATGCTTTTTCTACAAACTTATTGTTTTCCAGAAATAACACAGAATGCAGAGTTTGCTGAAACTTTTCTGCAAACTCACTCGAAATCAGACACATTTGGTAAGATGACGGTTTTTGTTCAATGATCAACTCGTCGCCCGCGCTTTTACTTCTTCTCATTGTCGCCATTGGTCCTTCAATCAAGTCGTACGAATGTAAACTCTTTCGGGTTTTTGCCGTTCGCCTTCCTGATCTAAAGGCAGACACTATTTCGTGCCATCGCTTTTCGTCGTGAAACAAATCTAGCTTCCGAGCAGAATCCAAGAAACGGCGATTTGCTTTGAATATCAGTATTGCGGGCTTTGCTGTTGTGCAATTGGCCCAATTTAAGGGATCGTCAACATTATTGGAAAGGTAAAATCCCTTCCCATGGCTAAAGTCGCGCTTTTGTCGTCCAGCATTTAAGTATATCCCTCTCACTGCCAAAATGTTCTTTGCGCTTTGGTGATCAGTGCCGTGAAATAGAAATATGCGTTCTTCGTTTTCGACGTTGTATTTGACTTCGATCTCCTGAACGCTTTTCGACAGCAGTTCTTTTGTCTCCAAGTTCATAATCTTAACATTACTGATGTCGTAAGAATGTTTTTTTTCCTTGGCCTCGCTTTCATCCAGACAAAACCATTCATTAGTTTTACTGCTTCTAAGAGGAAATCTTTCCAACAACGGAGAAAGAAGAGGGTTGTACTTAAATTCATCTGCGATAAAAATCTGTGCCCATTCGCATGCTTCAATGTGTTGTTGCCTGCTTGCCGCAGACGAACGCTCTATTAGGTTTTCAACGGCTTCGCTTGACGGATCGAAACCGATGGAAGCAAGCAGTTGTGGTGTGAGAGCGTTTTCATCCACTGAATCGAAATATTCAATGTTTTCGTCCAATGACCTTTCGATCCATTCGTAGAGCGTTCTATGGTTGTAGTGTTCTGGTGGCATTTTCTCAATACCGTCAAGTAAATCGAGTTGGAGTCCAACAATCGAGAGAACGCTCAGTCGCTCAACGAGGTAAAGACACCGTACGACATCGTCTTCAGTAAGTTTAACGACCCCATTCTCAGGCTTTTCCCCTTTAAGAAACTTCTTTAAACGTTTTTCTAAACGGTTTAAATCAACGAGGCACGCTGGCAAACGTTCTAGGTTGTGGTAAGATTCCAAGGCGTATTCATTGTAAGCCGTCGTCTCGTTATCACTGGTAAAACCATTTTTTCCTGTTCGTTCTCTTCTAAAGTTTAACCTCTGCTCAATAAAGTTTAAAACGAAAGTTGGAAATGGAAGGTCTTGCAGGTCTTCTGTAGTTATCAACAATTCACCACGGACGGCGAATTTGTCACTGGCATCAGGAACGTCAGTAGGATCTCTTCCTGCTATGGGGGCTCTTATGTGCTCGTCTCCCTTATAATAGAAGAACGATGATAGTCTTAGACTCATGTGCTCTACTAATCGGTGAAACTACAAATAAAGGTTGTTTTCCCACTTTTGTCCAGGTTCAACGCAGCTGCGAAAACTGCGAATTTTTGCAAAAAATCGTAACAGATTTCCCCAATTTTGCGAAAACCTGGCAAAAATCGTAACAGCTGAAAAGACGACTAGGACTCACGATTTTTGCTAAAATTGCGAATTTTGCGAAAAATCGTAAAAGCTGAAAAGATAGAGTAGACAATTCCCTACCATTTCTTGAAGAAATGTTGTCATTGCAGAATGAGAGTCGGCCACAATGACTCACTTTGTGAGGTACTAAAAACGTTAGAGAGCTGTTTGTGTCGCAATCAATTTGGCCTTTGATATTTGTGAGTTTCGTTTCAGCCACTAAGAATTATTCTTTTATGAAATCTAACTTGACGTGTGTTGCAACATACATTTTGCGTGAGTGGAAAATAAGCCATCTGGCAGAACTTTGCAGATCTGATAATTTGCTTTTTGTGGACCGCTTTTCTTAAGCTTTTAGGGATATATGAATAAGAAAGTAATCAGAAATAGGCAGGATTCCCCAAACAATAGGATTCGTGATACCGATTCATTACTCTTCATGCGACAAATGTGAAATTAATGTCAATATTTATACCAATAAAAACATCGATGCTTCTAGTCGACCTGATGCTGATATTGATATTGATATTGTTCAACACCCTCTAATGAATAAGTGCCAAATGTGGTAAGAACCTTTTGGCTAACAGCACGACTCTCTTAAACTCCATTTGAGGCAATAAAAAAGAAAAGCAGTACAATACAACATCTGCTAAAATTTTGGGAGAAATGAGACGCAAATCAGGTATCAATTTCCTTTGTGATCTCGGTATCGTTGATTGCTGCGAATGTTATGATAAACTTAAGCCTTATGATAAACAGAAGCGTGAAGACCAGAAGTGGAAAACTTTGACCAATTAAAGCTTTAGAATAAATTAAAATTTTTGCAGTAGAAAATGGCAGTGTGATAACCCCGAGCAGTGGACTTTTGAAAACAAATCAAACTTTAGATTCTTTCGTACTCCTGAGTTGGTTTTCCATCGACTACTTTACTAAATTCACGTCTACCGGCAAAGTAGACCATTTATGACTTAGTGACAGCGATATGATGGCTGCATCCGATGTAGGCCTGATTGTCGGAGAATTGTGGAAGATTTGGTTGAAGACTCGTGATGCTGGTGATGATTATCAACAAACAGCACAGAGCCTGTTAAAATCTCTAAGATGGTGGACACAACTAATCATCGAGAATGTGGTGCCACTTGCAGCGCCTGGCAAAAAGGAGGAGTATTTTCCATACCAGAAGAGGAATGTAAATGCATGGTTTGCTAGAGAACCTGAACATTCTGATGTACGAAGAGGGCGGCGGGTACACATTATTAACGTTAATGAAGAAGGACGGACGAACAAGTGTTATATCCTGGACGTCCATAAATTTCCGAAGTCATGCGACCAATACGAGGTATTTTACCACGGAACAATCGCTGCGCATGCTATGCACATCATCGAAGATGGAATTGACTTGAGCGCAGGAAAGGCAAAGAAGGACTTTAGCGATGGTGACGGATTTTATCTTACCGACAAACTTCATGACGTTTGGCCCAACGTAAAATGGAGTAGGCAAAGACCCCCTTGTTCTACTGTACTCGTTTTTAAAATAAGGAAACAGGACTTAAGGGATAGTGATCTAAGGGGTTTAAATTTAACAGATCGTGGTCTGAATGGTTCAGATTTAACAGAATACGAGAAGGAAATGCGAGCTGAGAGATGGCAGGAGATAGTGAGCACATTCAGGAATGGGAAGGCCGACGATGAGTTTAAACGGAATTTAAATGCCGATTTCATTGAAGGACCTCTTTGTGGCGATGAAACAAGTGCCAATGTGAGAAGTGCCAAACGTTACACTCCGACTAAAATTTACCAAATCTGTGTGCGAAGTGAACGTTGTGTTGAATTCTTTAATAGAGGTCTTCTTTCGGTCCTGTTTTTTGACAAGTAAAGCTGTGGTCATCTTTGACTTTGCAGCGCCGGCATCTTTTTAATTGTGATGAAGTTCATTTACTTGTTGCATAACTTAATTGCCGTGTCTTGAACATCGCACGTAGACTAATCGCTCTCTTGATTGCAAAATAGTGTATTATTTGATGTCCTCAAAAACAGGTCGATTATGAAATTGTAAATGTAGAGGTTTTAGGTCTGACTGAGCGGCTAATATTGATAGACTCGCTGATAAACGCTGAGGAAAGTTGCAAATCCCACCTATTCTTGTCCACTTAATTAGGTAGGATGCTGCCTGCAGGGCAGACCACGTTATAAAATGGGGACCGTTTGTTTTTCGTCGAATCCACAAATTGTAATGTTTGTTGTCATTGGCTAGTTTTTGTGAGGGTGTGGAAAGTGTAAATTAACAGAAAATTATAACGGCACTTTCTAGTGGCCACATGTTTACTCTACGTCATCTACATGCCATGGTCATTGTCACTTTTTTTGTTCTCTTCGTTTGTTTTCCGAGATCGGAGATAAACGAAAGAATTTCTACTGTCGATCGCCTGGTTTCACTAAAGGCGAAGTGTTGATTTCTATTAAAGCCATTAGTACTTGTTACAGCTTTCATATCGTCGTTTATATTCTAATTCGCTGCTCCGCTCAACCGCATATAAAACATTTATCGTGCAAGAAGCAACCACTTATGGGGTGTGTCAACACGAGCCGTGTATAACCCTCTTTGTTATGTCTCAATCAAAAAGTACATAGAATCATCAACAATGTCTGCGCAAAATAACAAAAAAACTAAAAATACAGCTGAACAATAACTCGCAGTGTATAGCAAAAAGTCTACAGTAATCTGGACATAAGCTAATATAATGTAAATACAAAACATGACAAGCCAATACTTGAAAATACTAATCGAATTCAGCCATTGGGTATTTAATTTAGAGGGCGAAGAGGCGGTCGTATGACTTGAATGACGCCCCGTTAATGAAGCATTGTGAAAAAGTGTCACATAACACCCAAAGGAAGTTACGTAAGCCATGATAAGTACATCTCATGAAAGGTATTTGGTGTTTTGTGGGAGCTTTTATTGGGTCACACGACGTGTCAACTGAACTACCGTCGCACAAATGGCACCGAATGATTCCCCGAAAATTTAGGTTGTACTTCCTTTTTAATTGGATAAAGTCTTCATATTAACTAACTGGTAAAATATTTCAATTTTTCAAAATTAGAAATTCAAATTATTTTCGTAAATTCGAACAATTAATTGACACCAACACAAAATACATTCTTAAGGTTACCGTGTACCTTCAGGGTGTCTTTAGTGAAACAGATGTAGTGCTTTCCGATATCCCAACTTTTGTATTATATGTGGCTGCTGGAATACTTCATTTATTATTGAAGAACACGATATGTTTTTTTTTTTTTTTTTTAAGTTGAAACGCGAAGGTACGAATTCCAACTCAATGGGAAGTTCATATTTCGGCAATTTGCTTCTTTCATTAAGTGTGTCACCCAGAAACTTAAAAATCTTGTCGGGGCTTTCCTTGACTCGATCGCATTACAGAGCACTATCGAAAGCGCTAACTGAAATCTTTGAGCAACCGCGTGGAAAATGCTCTAATGGAAAAACATATTTCGAATTGTAGAATTCCCCAAAGCGGGTTTGTTGGAAATAGGTAGGGTTTATCTAGCTACAGTCAAAATTTGATTGCAGTCATGCAAGCAAAGCGTGTTTGAGTTGTAATCTTTACATCGTTATCTTCAAGGTAAAAATTAATGTTTAGGAAAATATAGTCTCAACGAAAGCGTTTTGTGTCAGACGAACAAACTCCGACACAACACCTTTCCCCATAATTGGCCAACCAGAGGACGCCACTCTTTTTCCGGTCACAGCTGTCGATCTCTCACAAGTTCTAGCGTTCCTTCAGCTGCATTGTGACTAATACTCTTTGGATGTTTGACGCATGTTTTCGGAGCGGATCAGCCTTCATGCTAAACAGAAAAAGGACGCGCAAATCGATTTCATCAAACACAGCAGCAGCAGCAGCAGCAGCAGAGAAAAAGTGGAAGCGGACAAATCAGAAGCTCTCAACAAAAATCCCAATGTGGCATGTGCGCCAAAACCATCGCAAACAAATGGAGAAGGCGATATGAGCATGCGGGCTGGTTATGTGAATCGTTGTATTTTCCGCGTCATGATTTAAGAAGACTACAGGAAACGCCCTTGGTCTTATTACTTTTTCACTACAAGTGTGTATATTCTTGTTCACTGGCAGTGTACTGATAGAGCCTGATTTTGCACATCTTGAGTTCCCTTGATTTTTCTTCGGATGCTACGATAATTTATTAGCCGATATGCTTCGTCAGAGGAGCCTGAAGGCCATTTCTGATAATATGATCCTTTGTCTGAATAGCGCTAACCTACCATGTGCCTACCATGCTTCGCATCTTTGATCCTTCCACTATGTTCTCTTTTTTTCTCTCTCTCTTTTTCTTATTGCTAGCGCCAGACTTCAGATATTCACGTGGCATGTGGTTCTTTATTGCGTAATTATTTCTTAGAATACGATTTAACGCCACAAAAAAGTAAAATAAGATGCTTTTATATACAAATATCTCAAACTTTTGCGAGCAAAGACAATTATTGGATGTTTGCCGCGAAAAGCACTTCTATAGTCTCCATATGCAGCATTGCTGTCAATCAAAATGAGCTTCTACTTCCGGCGAAAGCAGTATCCCTCGCAATATTTTATCTTTCTACATACTTTTTTCGCGATCCACAGGTGTGACCTTAACCTTTACTTAAAATATATAAAAAATACATTTCGGAATATTTTCTCCCATGAATTTAAGTGCCTCTTTGTACTACCTTACTTATCTTTCCCTTAACAAATGCAAATAACCTGAAAATATCAACTTCCAGTTTTCGTCTGTAATTTTAAGAACTTTAAATTTCGTACCCCAGTATGAATGACATTTGCAGTAATTCTACTTATTTTGTTTTACCGTTTTCCCAGAACAGGTATACACTTAATAACACACTCTCTAATTTATTCGTTTGTATGACAGATCATACTGTACACTGATTTACAGCTAGTCTGAACTGTAAAAATGAAAGAAGAGGTTTTAGCCGACGAAACACCCGATGATATCAATAACAACTACAGCCTCGGACACAATTGTTAAAACACTTTGCAATACCTTGCCCTCTAACAATGTTGTTTCGCCAAAGGGGCTCAGAAACTCGCGCGCAAACAACATTGTGAGGGGAGAGAGAGCCTCAAAAGTTTCAGATCTGTATATTTGTGTACTTTTGCAAGGAATATTGTCACAATCTCTAGAATATTTATTTACAGGCGCTGCCTGTTGCTTGCTTTGATCAGTGCATCCCACGTGAACACTTAATTGGCGTCTTGTTCTCTTGAAAAACGTCCGGTGAAAATAGAACGAATTAAATTGTCATTACAATCCATGGATTGTCTTTGTCATCGCTTTTCCATTATCAGGATTATTCATTTGTTACTTCAACTGTGCAGGGTGGGTTCAACTCTTTTGGGCTATCAGGACAACTCGAAATGTTTCCTAGGCTCTAAGTTAACGTTCTTTTAAAACAGCTTGTTGTAATAATTGCCTCCATCGTCAACTTTAATAGGAATATGAAAAGGAACAGTGCTAAAAGAATACAAGACAAGAGGTCGACCGAAGTCGATTGCAATCCGAAGGCTCCTTTTTTAATGGCTTCTTCCCGTTTTTGAGCTACTCCTATCCCAATTGCATGCACAATACTGGTACTCATCTTACCGACCTCAAATGAATAATAAATAAATAATAAATAGATTTATATAGCGCCATATCCTAACTGCTCTATGGCGCTTTACAATACTGTATTAAAAAGATAATGACTACATTAATTACAAACATTAAAAGATAATTAAGACAAAAATCACATGAAATCACAAAATATTTGTAAAAAAAAGCCTTTTTGAAAAGGT
>OX421456.1:28413470-28420970 GCA_949126865.1 Montipora capitata
GGAATTGGAGCCCTCAAACGTATAAGGCATCTCGTTCCTCAGACGACATTGCGCTCTATTTATCACGCGTTACTTCAACCGCACTTTGACTACTGCAATGTCGTCTGGGGAAACTGTGGTATCACGTTACATTACAAATTACAAAAACTGCAAAATAGAGCAGCCAGAGTTTTGACCTTCTCTAATTTTGATGCAAATGCTAGCGAGCTATTCAAAATTTTAGGCTGGAAAAATCTAGTTAGCCAGCAACAAATTGCGCTGGCCACAATGGTCTATAAGTGTCTTCAGGGGCTAGCACCGGAATATCTATGTTCTAAATTTACAAACCGCGAATCTGTTTATAGTTTAAGAGACTCTGAAAGAAAGCTTAATGTTCCGTTTCCGCGGACAAATTATTATAGAAACAGCTTCAGCTATAGAGGTGCTACTGTCTGGAATAGCTTACCCCTCAAAGTGAGACAAGCAGAGTCTCTTGGGCTTTTCAAAAATCTGATTAAAGACATATTTTAGTATAAAGCACGGCATTCATGGAAAGCAGCTTTAGAATTAATATAGTTTAATTGTATTTTATTGTAATCATTTTAAAATTTTATCTTTTGTAATTTAGATTTTAGCATTGTTTGTAATCTTAGCTGATGATTTTACCGTGCATAAATAATAAAATATCATATCATATCAGTTTAAATCATGTAAAGATGTAGCTGCACGAAGGTCACTGGATAGGGTGTTCCACAACCTGGCTCCGCTGTAAGAGTAATTGCTGCTGGGCTGCGGAATAACCAATTTATTTTCAGCATTCCTTGATCGATATGATGTTATGTCGTTTCGAAACACAAATCTGGTCCCCAGATACTCAGGGGTCTTCATATGTAAAGATGTATTCATCATAACAGCAGCTGATTCCAATCTTTGTTATTTTAGTTTACGCTAACCCAGTGCCCGGAACAGTTAGTCGATATCAGAGTCATGATTGGCACACATTAAAACACGGGCTGCACGATTTTGGAGCTTCTGAAGCTTTTCAGAAAGGCAACTGCCACAGTTGCCCCAGACAGTACTGCAATAATTAAAATATGGTTGAACTGACTAGGCTGTCATGTACGTTAATTAATATATTAAAGGATATAAGATGCAATGCAGAAGCAGTCTTTTGGCAAATGTTCTGTATATGACATTCCCACTTCATGTTTTGGTGGATACGCACACCAAGAGATTTCGCAGAGGACACCTGCTTCACTGGATGGTCAAGAAATTTTCAGGAAATGTTGATAACTTCTGTCTCGACGCAACTAACGTGAACTCAGTTTCTGTTAAATTCAAGGTCATTTTTAATGGCTGATAGCCATGTGCAAAGCCTGTTGAAATCATAGTTAAGACAGTCATCAATATGTTTTAAATCATTCTGCGCTAGCGAAGGTGAGGCTGGTGTCATCTGCATACATTCTAGCTTGTGAAAAATACAGACAATTTGGCAGGTCATTAATATATAATAGAAAAAGTGAGGCCTAGAATTGTTCCCTGGGGAACACCACATTCAACTGAGTTTGGAGTAGACATAAAGGAGTTTGTGGAAAACTGGATCCGACTACATCACGTGGACGCGCATTTTGACCCCCAAAGAACTGAACATTGAACTCTTGTCCTTCGATTTGATCTTGATGTAGTCTTGCGAAGATGAAACAAATTAACTGTGATTTCTTATTTCTACATACGAAGTTATCTTATTGCGTAAGGTTCTTTACAGAGTTAATTAGACAAGTTTGAGTGAATATAATGCGAACTATTTGTGACAGAAACTGCATATATATTCTATAGAATTGCAATTTTGCTAACAGTTTCTGCAATTAAATGAGGGCACTCCCTTAATAATTTAGCTGAAATATTATCTAGTCCTGTAGCCTTAGACTTTTGAGAGCAGAGAAAAAATATGTGCCGATGTTGCTTGCTCAAAGGCAAACTCCTTGTCAGTTGCACAAAGAAATTCTTCATAGGTCTCAACATTCTCAACATAACGACTAAGGTTAGGTTCAATTTCAGTGAAAGAAAGTATTTAATAATTCAGCAACGTCTACTTGACTTTTCGATTTTGTGCCCGGGGTAGTATTGTATTTATGACAGTTTTGATTTCACTTGCGAGATGTTAGTTCGTTGAGCGTTTTTCAAGTTTTGCGTTGATCTTCAGCAAAACTTTTAAAAGAAAATTATAGCAGGCTCTTTTAGCATACTTGATTTCACGATTTACTTGGTTTTTCGTTTTTCGAAACTGGATCCATGTGGATGGATCTATGGTTTTAATAGCTTTCTTCTTAAGCCGGTCTCTTAAGTTCATCCTCTTTTTTAATACGGTAGTAATCGAAGGAGACTTGGCGGGCCACGTACGTTTAGGGGGCAGCTGTCTAGGGTAGGGCATTTGAACACCATTGAACTATCCAACCCTCGCCTGCAGCTACCACTTCGTCACCAGACCCACCCAGACGGTACCCAAAGCATTCACCTAAGCCAGCAGAAAAACAATTCTAGGAAGGGGGAGATGTTGTATTTTGGGCCTTTCTTGTTTATTGCCATATTTGGGCATGCCCATATACGGAGAGTCTCGTGTAAAAGTTTCGGTGTGTTCGGGTATTAAAAGCTTTCAGTTGTTGTGTTCAAAGTCGTGTGTCTCTGTTTTTCGAGTGTTATCAGCTACGAAATATAACACCTACTATGATAATAAGTTTGAAAATGCTAAAAGGGACGTTAAATTAACTTGAAAAATTGCTAAATGAAGTGATAAATAAGCAAACGAGCAAGCCGGAGGAAAAAGTGAGAAGATGATTTCAAGCCAGATACTAAGCAGTACCCCTGATATGTGCAGTTAACGTAGACTTTTGATTTCTGAACAAATTTTTGTCATAGAAAATTCGCGACAAAGGTGTGCTTTTTTCGCTGTGATCCTCGTGTCAAAGGAACGGTATAATGCAAATAAGAAAATAACCAGATTTATATTTGCAGATTACCTGCTCTCTTACTACTAAAGTCAAACTCTACATCTCTATGCAATAAGCAAATTCAAAATCTCGTCATATTACTTTATAAAAGTATGTTTCCTTTCTTTCTTTTTTTTTTAAGGGTTTTCCTGCTGATATGAGAAATACGTTTACTCTCCCGTCCTCGTTTTAGGCATGATCTTCGCGAAAATTACGTTCTGTCCCTCAATAAACCTAGAACAACCAGTTATGATTCTTAGTTCTTTTTTCTTACGTATCAGCTAAGTTGCAGGATGCGCTACCTGATTTTATCCGTACCACTGAGTTTACTAGTTTCAAAAGGGAATCCAGGGCCGCATTTTGTACAGCGGCTTTTCTGTTTAATTAGTATATCTTTAAATATTATGCATTTAGTATGTATCTGTGTATGTTATGTATTTTAGCTGTAAATGTAATGTCTCGAAGATATTACCTCTTGTAGTTATTCTGAAATCGAGATGAAATAAATTTTATGCATGCATGTAGTTATATATGTATGTATGTTACCTTTAGTAGGGCGCGTGCGCACACTTTGTAATCTGCGGCCTTCAGTGCTTACCACATGACAGATAAAATGACTTTTCCTTTGCATATTTAAGCCATCGAATTCTTGCGTTAAATTGACAAGGGCGGTTTGGAGCTGTGAGTAGGCGTGGGATTTGTCACATATGGTTTAGTGGCCGACATATCTCTCCCTCAATGCCGTACCGGGAGGCGAGGTCGGTAGCAAAAAGCAGCCAAAGGCCCAACGGCGTCCAAAAGTGTTCGCACGGGCCGAAATCCCGGGATGACTCGTTTGGTACGACGCTCCAGCGCCATGTCTGGAGGTACTGCGTTTTTCTCTCTTGTTGAAAAATCCCGTCAGCGCATGCGAAAATGTTCTGGCTCTCCATTACGTAGCATACCAAAAACAGATGCTGTTCTTTACAAGAAATCATTGACATTTTAGTTGATTCCACAGGCATAAACGTAACGTAAGAACCGTGCGTGTCTGGTCTTCCCGAGCCAGAGGTGAGAGATGGCTTCATGCAGATTGGGACGCCTAAAATGCTCTGTTGTGAAAATGGCGGTTCACGAGTGAAGTTGTCTCTCTGGCCTTTCTGTAGACGAATTCCAGGACCTACCGATACAATTAAGGCAAGTTTTGAAAGCTAAAAACTTCAATCGATGCTGCGTTTGGTTGGTAGGACTGGGTGGCCCGACACTTATAAAAAAAAACTATGAAATGACATCGGGAGTCTTCCCTTGTCATGGAATGGCAGAATTACCCAGAATTATTTTGCTCTTGTATCGATCCAGAAAAGTGGAACTGTCAAGTTATCTGTTGTAATACGGCATAGTCAAAGAAAATGTCAAAATTTGATTAAAATATCTTCCCTACTCAACATATAATGTGATGGAATACAAGTATAAACTTTACACTTCTTTCTCGTTAGGCTCAACAGAATTTTGCATTTTATAATCAATGACATAAATAATTATAATCCTGTGTTTGTTTTTTTGGTATTCAATTACCTTTTTTTTTGGGTGAATCTAATGCTAAGTGCATATTGAAAGATTTCTAGATTTCAATTAATCTTTTTTCAATAATTAGTTTCTTATCCGGCAAGCAAAGCACTGAGAACTAGAGCCTTAACCAACTAGTTTTCGTGCTTCCTGTGGCCGCTAAAAAGGCCTGGCAAGTTCGTGGAACTGATTACGTTTTATCTAGAGTGATGACAAAAATGGATACTCCAAAATAAGGTGAGACACTTCGTGACACATATACAGGTTTAACATTTGGTGACGTTACGTGGCAATACCTGACACAACCTCAGTGTTAACCCGCTTTGGCAGATAAACAACACTGATTTCGGCATTTTTCGGCATTTTCGGCATTTCGGCTGATTTTAGGCACTGATTTCTAGTTATTAGGTCAAAGCGCTGACTCGAAATGGTAAGCATTCATAAATTGTTCTGGTGACACCATATTTAAACTTAGTAACTTGTGACTTTAGTAAAACCGTTTGGTACTTTATAGACACAGAATTAAGTGTGTCACCTTATATTGGAGTATCCATTCTAGTCATAACCTTTTAGCTAGTTCTCTCCAAGACAGAGGTTAATCTTAATCTTTAATATTTATTATTCCATCGCTCATGTAGTACAAACTCAGTAAAGTCAAAGCCAGGGGCTTATACGGCCTGCGGTCAGAATGACAGAAATTATTTTATATAGAAATAAAGACTGTAGGCTAAACTACAAAACTAAAACAAGGTACAAAACTGACATTAAATAAGTTCATTAATGCTTGGTATGTTTTAGCATAATTTGCTGATAAGTCATTAACACTGTATGGAGACATCACAAAATTGTATTGTTTCTGCATTACTTCAGGAGATTGAATCAATATTTGCGCGCTGAGTGTTTAAAATTCTTCAAGCGACGGCGGCCTCCATATTGTCTGCACCTTTTCCAAACTTGAAAACATCAGGCTGATGTTTTCAAGTTTCCATTCTTAAAACTTGCGCATGCGCGACCATGACAGTGTCCCTTTAAAAACTAAAAAGACAAACTGAGGGTGTGTTTTTTTGGCAAAATCCAAAAACGGGTTTGTGATCTAAGATTTTCCATGACATCGCATACAAACAAACCCAGAGTTGGGTGCAATTTCAAAAACAAAAGAAAAAATTAGTGCTTAATTGGTTTGTTTTGGATAAAATCTTCAATGAAAATGCCACCAGAAAAAAAAAATACCTTAGTGATCGATAAAAAGAAATGACGAAACACATGCGTGCTAAGGTACAAATCGATTACAGAGGGTATTTTTGCAGTTTCCTTTTTTAGCTGCAGGAAAGGTGCTAACAATATTATTGCTGTCAAGAAACCTTTCGTGTTATTTCTGGTGTGAAATTGGCAGGAAACTTATTCGTGTCTTCTTCGATCGTACGGTAAAAATAGCCCAAGAAAAACGTTTGGGTGAAACTGTCACTATGGCAGCGGTTGCAGTATCTCATTTTTGCATGGATAACCGCTTGTCAAAAATACTTTTTTTCAAATCCTTTTCCAAAAAAACGCTGAAGTGGTGAATCTCAAAAATCCGGATTTAGATTTGATCCGAAGTATCCTCCTTGAGTGTGGATACTTTGGATTCATGATCCGTTTTTGGATTTTGCCAAAAAAATGCACCCTAAATATTGTGAAAGATCAGAAATGCCCCTAATTAGATGCGTGATGATTTCAATAAGCGTCACGAAGTGTCCCCTTGCTCTTCTTCACTCGTGCCTCGGAACAAACCTCGTTCCCAGGGTCTCTCTTCTCTGGCTCCATTGTCGTTGAGAAAAAGATTCTGGTTCAGGCTGGTCACGTGGCACTCTTCTACAAACACGGTCCCACTAGGGTAGTGTTTTCATTATATTTTGATCCCGCAACTTTGCGAAAGCGTATTCGTTTGACAAGGAATTTTTTAAATAAGTAATCTTTATCTTACAATGTAAGTATCAAAAGAGCTCATGTTATATTATCATGTTATAGTATCAAAAGAGCTCATGTTATATTCCTACAGGAGACGAATTCCCACGAAAGCGGTCAACCTAAAAATAAGAGCTTTTGTGACCGACAAGACAACTCCAATGTCGAGCGGTGATTGACGTTAACAAAAAAAATTGATTTCGTTTGTAGCTAAGGTTGCTTGTACAGAACATACACTAACATAAAAGAATACACCAAACACAACCTTTGCTTGATAAAAGTGTCTCTTTTATTTTACCGAAACTAAAAATATACACGCTATTAAAGCGCTGTGCAGTGGTAAAAAAATCTTAACGACATTGACAATGATTTACAAGAAGTTGTTGAAATATAAATATCACAAGTCAAAACTGTCTACTCGCTGTACAAGATTGCGACTTTAGGAATCACGTTGTTTAACATTCGAAACAAAAACGAAAATCAAAGAACAAAATAAAATACCTGCACTTGTTAACAGAGTTTGATTTGATGATTTGAGGTCGATACGTGACATATGAACTTAAATAACACCACAACGGCTGATCGCTGAACACGTTTGTTTCCCATGGATAAACGTTTCGCTTGTTCTCTTGCACGACAAAATCTTTTTTACTTTAAAGTTGTCGCAAACTATCAGCATTTTTCGTTGATCCGGACCTTCAGACTGGTGAAAACTTGAATGGCGCGAGTACATTTTCTGTGGCGCCCGATCGACTTTACCATATCTCTTTGCCTTTCACGTCGAATTCAGTGTAGTACGTGTACTGCCATCAAACGTTTTGTCGTTGGTCATCTGGCCACAAAATCAATTGCGAGCTGATTCCCTTTTTCGCAATGTCGAGAAGGCCTGCCTTGCCACCCCTCCCCTACCACACATTTGGTGAACCAGCCTGAACCAGCGTCTGGGAGCGAGGTTGCCTCGGAACTAATACAGACAATTAACGTTACAAAGTGTCCCCAAAT
This sequence comes from Montipora capitata, assembly GCA_949126865.1. Classification (NCBI taxonomy): domain Eukaryota; kingdom Metazoa; phylum Cnidaria; class Anthozoa; order Scleractinia; family Acroporidae; genus Montipora; species Montipora capitata. Next base: position 28,420,928 of record OX421456.1, read on the forward strand.
GCTGCTTTCCAAGTAAGGATGCATTTGCCCTAAGATAAAAATA
>OX421456.1:28425970-28458470 GCA_949126865.1 Montipora capitata
CTAATGTAATAAAGTGTTGATCAGTAAAAAGCTATGAAAGAAGTGGAATAATACTTCGTTCATGCGGCAACATTGCAAACCAGAAAGCTGTCAAATGATTGTACACTGGGTTTTAAATCTTTTTTCTTCCGTACGGCTACAAGCTGCCTCAAAACGAGATGAAAAAAAAGTACCTTTGGTAAACAGGGAGGCGCCGAAAACGGCCTTCGAGGTTAGTTCAGAAAACAATCAGTTTGTAGAACACAGATAGTGAGCATCAGAACTAGATTGCATGCTACGGAAACCGGTCAAGGATTGAAATAACGAGTTTGCTCTTGAACTGAAAGGGACAAAGTATGTTGATGGGAATCTTTTCTATGCTCTAAATAAACGTTCTTTTAAAAAACTTGATTGTAATTATTGTCTTGATCAAAAATTGTAATAGGAATATACAAAAGAAACCGACCGCTGTCAGGCGGTCGAAGGCAACTCGAAGGCTCCTTTTACCGATTGGCTTCTGCAATTCTTATGGCAAGGGTGGGCGACACTCCTATCCCGACTGCACACAGCTCGTCCCCAATAGTAACGGTATTCATTTTGCCGACCTCAAAAACATGGCAAAAATACTGGCAGTTAGAGGCCCCTGAGCGGTACACAACAAGGGAATCTGCATGGGATTTGGCTCTTGAGGGAGCATAACATAGCAATATATCTGATAGGGTTAGTTTTCTATTTCGTTAAAAAAAAATTCAAACTACGTCAATTTTGGTTTGTTTTTCTTTGTTTCAGATTATGATAGTGAATATTAGAGACAGAAAACAAAATTGAACTTGTTTGAGAAATTTTAAAGCAAGAAAACATTTGAAGCACTAGGTATCCATTTTGGCAAGCTCAAAGATCATGACAGTCTTCGATATTGAGTGTACGGAGCTAAACACGATCCAAAATATGCCATTAAAGATCTTTTTGAGGGAAAGTATCGTTAGAAAGCATTTATTTCTTGTCCTCAAAAAGATATTTCCTTATCCACCTTACAAATTTGTTCGTCTCCAGCACGCCTAGCCGTCTTATATCAATTCTGCGGTTTTTGACACAAGGTGACCTCTTTTAAATCAGCCAATGAACGAAAAGCGTAACAAAGAAGTTAAAAACAAAACATAAAATCACTATATGGGAGAATTTGAAAGAATGATTGAATTGTAGAATAAATGACAAAAACTGCGAATGAGATATTCCCCGAGAGGACTTGGTTTAAAAGGAATTGGAGGTCACTGGAGAAATTGGAAGAAATGTTGTCATATTATTGGCTTTATAAGTTAGGCTTACCAGTGCTATATGGGGCTCATTTGCGCTGATCATGTGTTGAATTCTCCAAAACGCCTTAGATAACTTATTCCTAGAACTCGACCTTCCTAATTCTGAGAATCGTATACGTCTGGACTACGCCGCCTTCGCAGAACATAAAGCAATGTATGCATCGAATTTAGACTCCGAAAAAGAAATATTTTGCTTTTTACCACATCACTTGAATACAAGTGACTTCTCGCCAGCAGAAGAGGGTCTCGTTGTCATTTCCAAATGGCTGGAGCAACTGAAAATCGGAAATTTTGCGGAATTAACATTTGGCGAACTGGCTTCTTCTCTTATCGAAAAATCTTCACTTTTACCTGTGCTTCAGTGCATTTACGATAAATTCTTCAAATCTTGCCGTTTTCCACATCACGAGAGCGTCGTTAATGAATGGTTTGATCTACCCGGTGATGAAAGAACGCGAAATCAGAGAGTAAAGGCCATAAACATCGAGAAGGAAGCGAGAACGTCTTGGAATCGCTCCACTATAGTTAACCAGTTAAAACTGGATGAGCTGAAGTTAAGTTGGGAGGATGACAACTTTGAAATTCTGTTTCACGGAACAAATCATAAGGGCGCTGAAGCAATCATAGACGGTATTGACTTGAAGAAAGGAGGAAGAGGACTGGAATTCAGTCACGGCGATGGCTTCTACGTCTTCAAAGACAGTTTTGAAGCAACGTGCTGGGCAGCTTCCAAATTCACTTATCAGGATTCCGCTGTATTTGTCTTTCAAGTGAGAAAGTCTGAACTGCGTGGGGATGACAACGAAAAAGGCTACAATTTGACGGGGAATGACAAGAAGAGAGAATGGAAAGAGCTGGTCAGAGCATTCCGAAGTGCGAAACCTTCCAAAAAATTTCTCAAAACTTTGTCAGGGTACGACTTTATTGAAGGGCCTGTGGCCACCTATGGTAGAAAAAGTTTTGAAAATTACCCAACTCCAAAAGAAGGCTCCTATCAACTCTGTGTACGTAGCTTCGAATGTGCCCAGCTGTTCAACAGAAGCCTTTATGCAGTGGTCTACATTAACGTCGCTTCTTAAAATCTTTCCCTATTAATTTTTACAAGTTGAACTACAAGAATGATTTCTTTATCTCTTATAAAATATATGGCATCCTTATTTCGGCAATGGTAAACTACGAATTTATATTACATGTGAATCTGACTGACGAGAGCCTTTGATGTTCATAATTTGTGCATACAAGTAAGTCATAGAGAAAGTGTGGTTTTTTTACAAACAAGGAAGTCTTCGTCGGTATACCGAGTGGAAAATCTTAGCTTTCCATCACTAGTTCATTAATAATTTGATTTCTTTCAGTTCCAACCAAACACAATTCAAAGAACAAGTGCCAAGGTCATTAGATTTTATTACTGTGCATGAATCTCTCATTTAAAGACTGAACTCGAAACAGGAGTAGACTACATGAAAACTACAAAGATCAGAGATTTACTGCCCAGTCGCTATGCTGGGAGATAAAATCAGTAAAGGTAGATGTCGCTTTTTGCAATGTCAATCCCACTGTCTTGTGAGGCACTGTCGAACATTTTTTGACACACCATCCTTTTGGTGTGCAAAGTCTTCGGCCTTAGCGACTAATATTCCACATGAATTCCACATTTGAGGCCACAAATAATAATAATAATACTTTAATAATACTTTATTATTTTTATATTAATACAGTACTGTTTCGTAGACCACTCATCAGTTGAATTCCATACACACTGAAGCATCGCTAGAGTTTATATACATCAGCAATACAATATTTACCGAAACAGTTACAGAATTTGAATTATAAAACAATAATAAAATTACCCAGCTCCAAAAGAAGACTCCTATCAACTATGTGTGCGTAGCGACAAATGTGCCGAGCTGTTCAACAGAAGCCTTCATGCAGTGGTCTACATCAACGTGGCTCGTTGAAATTTTTCCTTATTTTGCAAACTGCAAGAATCATTCTTTTATCTCCTATAAAATATATAACATCCTTATTTTGACGATTGCAAAAGAATGTAATATTGCATGAAAATCTAATGAGAGCCTTTGATGTTGTTAAAACAGAAACTGTGGTTTGTTGCAAACAAGGTAGTGACGTCTTTCGTCGGTTTACGGAATGCAAAATCTTTGCTTTCCATCAAGCTCATTTCCAATTGGGTTTGGGATCAGGTCCAATCAAACACAGTTCATATTTTGATATTAATAAACGAAACATGTGCCGGTTCAGCCAAAGAGGGGGTGCCAAGTTCATTTAGATTTCATTTATTACTGTACACGAGTCTCCCTTTTCCATTCACAGAACTCGAAACAACTAGACCGGCCAGGTGAAAACTACAAAATCAGAGATTTAATGCCTAGTCGCCCACTTCAGATTTTGGTATGATGGGCGACTTTCACTAAATCAGTAAATGTGAACGTAGCTTTTTTCCTATGTCGATCCCACTTGTCTTATAATGCTATTCGCGCAATATAGAGTTGATTTTTACTGTCGATCCAATGTCATACATGCTCTTTTCGACTGATCTCGACCGGTTGAAAATCATCTCTTTGGTGTGCAAAGTCCTCGGCCTCAGGGACTATTATTCCACATGAATTCTACATTTGAGTCCACAAACATTTTAACTTTATATCTGTAAAATAATAGAAGTAGAGACAAGAACGAGTAGGAAGCAAGCTGTCACATCTCCCCGTTACGCTTCAACAAGCTTATCACGACAGAAAGCCCGGGGTAAAATAACCATCATCTTTCTCGAATGGTCTGCCTGACTTCCGCAGTCCATGGTAGTCCCCTCAGTAATAGAGGCCGTTATCAAATTTTCCGGTTGGAGATTTCGTTGATTCTAGGAAATGTTGCTATTTATGACGGCGGAAACCGTCACGCGAATAGCATGCGTTGACGGGTGGCGTCCTTAAACCTTATTGGTTGAAACAGCTCCCACGCTTGGTTTCTAAGAAGTGAAAACTTGATCACGAGATGCTAAAAGAAAGTATTCAAAAAACAGGGGAGTGAAATGAGATTCTCCGTACGTTCAAGTGCAATAGTTTTGGGTTGCTTTGTTCTTACGCATTTGATTGGTCCGTCAAATCTTAGTCATGATGATGAAACTGCCCCCGCCACCTTCAGTCACAGTGACAAATTTGTGCTCGGCAAACAATGTAGGACCCTCGCTTCAAACTTACCATCTTCCTCTCTTTTTTACCACCAAATGGCATCTGGTTCGACCTCTCTTTGCTTCTCTGTTCAGTCCAATTCAAGTAATTTACTTCCCAACGTGATGTCCAAGCAAATGCCACTTGAGTTCGGTACAAACGATGACCCATTCGAAAATGAACGACGCTCTTTACCCGTCGCTTACTCTCTTGATGATTTGAAACACTTCGCGGCAAAAGATAAAAAGCTTCGTGACCTTATCCCCTTATTGGAAGCTCAAGAAAGGGCGAAGTCTTCCTTGAAAGCGTTTCTACAAGAAAAAGCTGAAGAATTAAGGCGAGAAGAAGAAACAGACTCCGACAACGATGAGGATTCCGAAAACGAAAACGACCGCGTTGAAGTATTGGTTCCTGTGGCACTGGTGCCACCGATCTATTCAGAACTTGCGAAAATCGAGCTTCGTTCGTTCATGTTTAAACTCTGGCTTCGGAGAATAGAGCTGACAAGACTGGAGCATGACAAGAAGTATTCAAGTCTACATGACTTCGAACTCGCTATTTACAACGCCCTGGAAACCATAGCGGCATACAGAGATTTCGTCAACAAAGAATACTACAACGAGGACGAGTTGAGACAAATGAGCCCTATGCATGCGAAATCTCTTGAAGGAGATTCAAACAAAGTCCTTGAAGAAAAAGAAAAATCCGAGTTTGAAATGGTCGACGAAGACATTGCTTTGTTCAGTCGACGAACAGTTCGACTGAGTGCCCTTCTTGGACTCAAATTGGACTTCCTTGATCGTCTTGATACTCTACCAGAAGATCACTTACAACATCGTTCGCTTTGCGACTGGATCACTATCTTCCTTCAGAATAACATCAGGTCAGTAAGCTCAGAGAATAAAACCTCTCTCACGATAGAACTACTTGATTCTATCGGTTTTGACCCATTGGGTACAGCCGTTGAAACAATCATGGCGCGCTCGTCGAAAGGGAATGGACAAAACCACATCGAAGCGTGCGAGTGGGCAGAGATTTTCATTCAAGATGAATTGAAGTACAATCGGTTTCTCTCTCCCCAAGTTTTGCAGTTTCCTTTTCAGACGCATTTGACGAATTCGTGGTTTCAGCTCCCGAATACGTGCTACGACGAAAATGAGAGCGACTTGAACACGCGCCAAGTCAACATCATGAACTTTGTCACGAAGGAATCTTGCGCCTCCGCGAACGTTCAATCTGCACTAAATGGTTTTTTATCCCAAAGCGAAGACAGCGCTACCCTGTTTCATGGCACAGACCATCACAGTGCAGTTGATATTTTACTTCAGGGAATTGATTTGTGCGCTGGTAGACAGAACCGTGACTTCAGTTGTGGACCAGGGTTTTATTTGACCAAGAATATGGATGAAGCCTTGAACTGGGCGCAAAGCACCACAGCTAAGCCTGCCATCTTGGTCTTTCAAGTCACTAAGCAGCATCTGGACAGCGCTAAAATACTGAATTTAAGCACCGACGAAGAAAGATGGCTCGACGTCGTTGACTCCTTTAGATCGGGAAGGAGGACAGCCAAGACAAGAGAGAGTCTAAGTTCCTATGACCTGATTGAAGGACCACAAGCAACAGTGAAACGAGACGCAACATCTGGTGAACTAGTATTGGAGAAGAAGCCTTCATCTCATCAGGTGTGCTTAATTTCAGAAGATTTTGCTGAAATGTTTGAGAAAACTCTTCATTCAATTTTGTTTTTAGATATCTCATCAACATGATGTGCTTATTCCGCAGTAGCGCACAAAGTTAATCTAAACCAACTACTTTTTTCTCAGAGAGCGTGGTATCTTCCATTATAATTAAGATTATAATCCTGCGTGAAGGAATTCCATTTACTGGCGACCGAGTTCAACTCGCCACTAAGAAGAAGCGTCATGAACCAAATCGCCACCGGAATATTATTAAAGCTCTTACAACTTGTGCGCTCAAGGAACGAAACTACTTAGTGGCGAATTGACTCGTGGCGAAATGACTGGCGTGTGAAATGGCATTTTCGTGATTTTTTGTTCAGTTTTGTTCAATCAAAACTGCATTACAATCATTACTTAATGCCTTTACCCTCTAACACAGTTCTAAGGCATCAAATGTACTTCTATCAAACTATGGAAGTTTGGCGAGGAAAGCAAACTGTAATCAGTAATTACATATATAATGGTAAGTGAGTGAACTTTCTTTGACACGTCATTGAAACATGAAAACTTTAGACTAACACTATTGTTGTATGTTTAGTCTGATTGCATTTGTCCTGAGGGTGCCATTGCGATTCCTATCAAAAAAAAATTTTTTAAATGCCGGTACAGTAAGTGCTTGCCTTAATAAGTTCTTTGATATAGAGGCATCTTTCAGCTGCTTTTGCTCCTGTATCGATGTCCCAGAAAAATGGAACTGTCAAGTTCTCTGTTGAAAATGTGGCATAGTCAAAGAAAATTCAAAAATTTAACGTAAAATACCTTCTCCACTCAACGTATAATTTGATGGAATACAAGTGTAAACTTTTCAATACTTTCTCGTTAGGCTCAACAGAATTTTGATCAATGGCATAAAAAATTGTAATCCTGTGTTTGTTTTTTGGTATTCGCGTATTATTACGTGAGTAGAAAAAATTATTTTTGGCTGAATCTAAAAATATGTATGCTAAGTGCAGTGATGATAGCCTCAAACCACTTAATACAATGAAATCTCATAATTAATTAATTAATTAATTAATTAATTAGTTAGTTATCCAGTCAATCTAATATACAGATCTCCTTCCCTCGGTTTCTGTCAATACTTTTGAAATTAACTGGTCTTGGCTGTATCAATTATTTTTGTTCTTGGACTAGATCATTATTTCAAACGGTTGAAGAAAAGAGACAACAACATGCCTCCAGAACATTAATTAATAATGACTGAGATTTCATGTACAAAAATACTCCATATTGAAAGGAACCTAGATTTCAACATGATCTCTTTCCATAATTAGTTTCTCATCCGGCCGGCAAAGCACTGAGCACTAGGGCCTTTGCCAACTAGTTCTGGTGCTTTCTCTGTTGGCTAAGGAGGCCTGGCAAATCCGTGGAACTCATTACGTTTTATCTAGGGTGATGACAAGAATAGATACTCCAAAATAAGGTGAGACACTTCGTGACACATATACAGCATTAACGTTTAGTAACATTACGTGGCAGTACCTGACACAAGCTTAGTGTTAACCCGCTTTGGCAGATAAACAACACTGTTTAGGCAGAGAATAACTGCTGGGTTAGGCACTGGTTTCTAGTGATTAGGTGAAAGCACTGACTCGAAATGGTTAGCTTTCATAAATTGTTCTGGTGAAATCATATTTAAACTTAGTACAACTTGAGTAAGATCGTTTGGTACTTTATATACACAAAACTATGTGTGTCACCTTACATTCGAGTATCCATTCTAGTCACAACCTTTTAACTAGTTCTCTCCAAGACAGAGGTTAATTAATGTTTGGTATGTTTTAGCATAAATTTGCTGATAAGTCATTAACACTACGGCATTTTATTGTCTTACGTTACCATTTGAACTCATTTTAATTACTTCATAACATGTGTACATATATTCTGTAAATTCGTTAGATCTCCAAATAACCTGATCAAGGCTGTATTGGCCAGCCGAAATATCGTAAACAAATACATTTTCGCGTTGTTTTATCATCGCGCAATAGTCGACTTGACTTTCATACTGTAGGCAGACATCACAAAATTGTATTGTCTCTGCTTTACTTGAGGAGATTGAATCACTATTTGCGCGCTGAGTGTTTAAAATTCTGCAAGGGACAGCGGCTTCCGCATATATTGTCTGCACCTTTTCCAAACTTGAAAACATCAGGCTGGTGTTTTCAAGTTTCCTTTCAAAACCTTGGCGGCGCATATGCGACCGTGACAGACCAGAAATTCCCTAATTAGATTACGGGGATTTTAATAAGCGTCACGAAGTGTCCCATTGCTCTTCTTCACTTGTGCCTCGGAACTAATACAGACAACTAACGTCGCAAATGTCCCCCAAATGCTGCTCTTCCACTAAGGATAAACAGTTGCATTTACCCTAAGGATAAACAGTTGCATTTACCCTAAGGATAAACAGTTGCATTTACCCTAAGGATAAAGAGCTGCATTCACCCTAAGGATAAACAGCTGAATTTACCCTAAGGATAAACAGCTGCATTTACCCTAAGGATAAACAGTTGCATTCACCCTAAGGATAAAGAGCTGCATTCACCCTAAGGATAAACAGCTGAATTTACCCTAAGGATAAACAGCTGCATTTACCCTAAGGATAAACAGTTGCATTTACCCTAAGGATAAAGAGCTGCATTCACCCTAAGGATAAACAGCTGAATTTACCCTAAGGATAAACAGCTGCATTTACCCTAAGGATAAACATTTGCATTTACCCTAAGGATAAACAGCTGAATTTACCCTAAGGATAAACAGCTGTATTCACCCTAAGGATAAACAGCTGCATTTACCCTAAGATAAAAATAACGCGAACCTTTACCCTAACGTTATTGTTGAAAATAGGTAGCAAATGCTTAAAATGTTTTGCAATGTGCCTTAAAAATACGTTACGGGAGCTCCACAGCGGTGCAAAACACAAGGATCTCGTAAGATTGAATCGTTTAGGAGTCTGTTTACCATCCATGAGACCGTATTCATAAATGGCGGCCAAGAAGTTATTGTTTTATCCTTATGCTAATCATCCCCACTAGCCTCACTTTGGAGCAAAAATTCTTTGAAATTTGTTCGTGCTAACGAGGCTTGTGAGGATGATTAGCATAAGACAAAAGAATAATTACTTAGCTGCCATTTATAAATATGTTCTATTGAAGGCTTTCTTGATTTGAACGCTCGCAATACTTTTGAAAGGACTAATAATAAATCCGCAAGCGTTGACGGTTTTTTCGTAAGTGGGAAGAACAGCGAGCAAATTTCCCCTTTGGACGAGCTGTTTAGTAAATCGAAATTTGTATCTCTTCTTTCAAGCCACCGCTAAATCCTTTATCGACAACAAAGCTAACTGCTTGATGCAACATTTCTGTAAAAGAAGAGCTCTTCGCTATTTAGCCTGAGTAGTGAGCTGAGTAGTGAGCGATTTCAGCGAGCGAAAAGCGAAAATCAGTCCACCGAAAGCGAATTACTTTGTCCGATTATTCGCTTGCTTCGGGGAAACATTAGCGAATGGGAGTTTTTAATCCGCAAGCGTTTCCTTCTCCTCAAGCCCCCCCCCCCCCCCCCCCCCCTTCCTCAATATATATATATTGGCACTCGCCCTATTCCCTCCGGCTGAAAACGCTTGCTGGGCATGCTATATAGTCTCCTTCTTGTTCGGTTACGCAGTCTTTTCAGTGTTAGATTCAAAAGTGAGTTACTGTTTCCTGCATGCGTGACGCTACTGTCTAGTGTTACTCGTCGTTTGCACATGGGCTCCTGCACATGTGGATAAGTGTACTACGATCGCTAAAACATCATCGGATTGTTTAATCTAGGTTTCAGTTAATGTAATAAATTTCAACCGTATTTTTCCAATTTATTCCGATTCCTACTGTAACGATGTTGTTTAACTTGGAGTCAGGAGTTGATAGAAACGTTGTTTATTTCGTGCTTAACAAAACCAACTCTCTTACTCTCCGGCCTCGTGCTCTAACATCCGGGTCCTTATATTCGTACACTGTATCGCCAAATTCAATAACAACATTACACCTATCGTCAAAGCCGGACATTGTATTTGTTCTTTCACTTAGTATCTTTGTAAACTATTGCCTTTTAGTCCAACCATCTGGGCATATTTCAACCTGGATCAATCAACTAGAATGCGTTAAAAGCTCTCATGTCTGCACGTTAGCATTATAACGGTTCGTCGGTTCGTCGTGACCTTACGGTCACGCAAAGAAGCCCCAAAAACGCCTACGTGTGATATGTTTTCAATAAATACTGCGGCGCTTGCTTGTTAACTCACTTCCCCCCCCCCCTCCCCCCGAATACAAAATACGCTCCGCCGTCCCTGAGAACGTACATGAGCATCAGAACTAGATTGCATGCTATGGTAACCGGTCAAGGATTGAAATAACGAATTGATCTTAAACGGAAAGGGACCAAGCATAGTGATCGGAATGTTTTCTATGCTCTAAATAAACCATCTTTAAAAATACATAATTGTAATTATTGTCTTGATCAGCATGTCCCCAGTAGTAATGATACTCATTTTGGCGACCTCAAATGGATGGAAAAAGTACAGGCACTTAGAGGCCCTTGAACGGTACGCAACAAGGGAATCTGCACAGGATTTGGCTCTTCCGGGAGCATAACATAGCAATATATCTGATAGAGTTCGATTTTGCATTTGGTTAAAAAATTTCAAACTACTTCAATTTTGGTTTGTTTTTCTTTGTTTCAGATTCTGATGGTGAATATTAAAGACAGAAAAACAAAATTGAACTGGTTTGAGAAATTGTAAAGCAAGAAAACACTTGAACCACCAGGTATCCATTTTGGCAAGCTCAAAGATCATGACAGTCTTCGATATTGAGTGTACGGTGCTAAACTCTTATAGTCAAATACGATCCAAAATATGTCATTAAAGATCTTTTTAAGGGAAAGTATCGTTAGAAATCATTTATTTTCTTGTCCTCAAAAAGATATTTCGTTATCCACCTTACAAATTTGTTCGTCTCCAGCACGCCTAGCCGTCTTATATCAATTCTGCGATTTTTGACACAAGGTGACCTCTTTTAAATCAGCCAATGAACGAAAAGCGTAACAAAGAAGTTAAACCAAAACACATAAAATCACTATATGGGAGAATTTGAAAGCATGATTGAATTGTAGAATAAATGACAAAAACTGCGAATGAGATGTTTCCCGAGAGGACTTGGTTTAAAAGGAATTGGAGGTCACTGGAGAAATTGGAAGAAATGCTGTCATATTATTGGCTTTATAAGTTAGGCTTACCAACGCTGTATGGGGCTCATTTGCGCTGATCATATGTTGAATTCTCCAAAACGCCTTAGATAACATATTCCTAGAACTCCACCTTCCTAATTCTGAGAATCGTATACGTCTGGACTACGCCGCCTTCGCAGAACATAAAGCAATGTATGCATCGAATTTAGACTCCGAAAATGAAATATTTTGCTTTTTACCAGATCAGTTGAATACAGTTCACGTCACTTCTCGCCAGCAGAAGAGGTTCTCGTTGTCATTTCCAAATGGCTGGAGCAACTGAAAATTACAAACATTGCGGAATTAACATTTGGCGAACTAGCTTCTTCTCTTATCGAAAAATCTTCCGTTTTACCTGTGCTTCAGTGCATTTACGATAAGTTCTTCAAATGTTGCCGTTTTCCACATCACGAGAGCGTCGTTAATGAATGGTTTGATCTACCCGGTGATGAAAGAACGCGAAATCAGAGAGTAAGGGCCATAAACATCGAGAAAGAAGCGAGAACGTCTTGGAAAGGCTCCACCATAATTAACCAGCTAAAACTGGATGAGCTGCAGTTGAGTTGGGAGGATGACAATTTTGAAATTCTGTTTCACGGAATAAATCATGAGAGCGCTGAAGCAATCAAAGACGGTATTGACTTGAAGAAAGGAGGAAGAGGACTGGAATTCAGTAACCGGGATGGCTTCTACGTCTATTGTACGTTTATTGTAATTCTGTCAGTAAATTTAAGAAAGGTCTTAAAAGTTATTTATACAACGTGACTCAGTAATCTCTTTATCCATTCATTTTTCTTTACTCTTTGTAAATATTCTACATTTTCTCCATGTTCATAGTTCAAATATTTTTAATGACCGTATAATGTATTTATATTTTATAGTTTCTTAATATTTCTATATTTAATGTTTATTAATATATTATATTTGTTTTATTCTAATCTGTTTTAGGGGTTTCCGTATATGAGGATTCAGTTCTTCCCTGGCAGCACCCTTTTTGCGATGTTCTTTGCAAATAAAGTTGTTATAAATAAATAACTAAATATAAATAAATAAATACTTCTCTGTAATTCTTCATTATTTTCTAATGTAATAAAGTGTTGATCAGTAAAAAGCTATGAAAGAAGTGGAATAATACTTCGTTCATGCGGCAACATTGCAAACCAGAAAGCTGTCAAATGATTCTACACTGGGTTTTAAATCTTTTTTTTTCCGTACGGCTACAAGCTGCCTCAAAACGAGATGAGAAAAAAGTACCTTTGGTAAACAGGGAGGCGCCGAAAACGGCCTTCGAGGTTAGTTCAGAAAACAATCAGTTTGTAGAACACAGATAGCGAGCATCAGAACTAGATTGCACGCTACGGAAACCGGTCAAGGATTGAAATCACGAGTTTGCTCTTGAACTGAAAGGGACAAAGTATGTTGATGGGAATCTTTTCTATGCTATAAATAAACGTTCTTTTAAAAAAACTTGATTGTAATTATTGTCTTGATCAAAAATTTTAATAGGAATATACAAAAGAGACCGACCGCTGTAAGGCGGTCGAAGGCAACTCGAAGGCTCCTTTTGCCGATTGGCTTCTGCAATTCTTATGGCAAGGGTGGGCGACACTCCTATCCCGACTGTACACAGCTCGTCCCCAGTAGTAACGGTATTCATTTTGCCGACCTCAAATGCATGGTAAAAATAATGGCAGTTAGAGGCCCCTGAGCGGTACACAACAAGGAAATCTGCATGGGATTTGACTCTTGCGGGAGCATAACATAGCAATATATCTGATAGGGTTAGTTTTCTATTTCGTTAAAAAAAATTCAAACTACGTCAATTTTGGTTTGTTTTTCTTTGTTTCAGATTATGACAGTGAATATTAGAGACAGAAAACAAAATTGAACTTGTTTGAGAAATTTTAAAGCAAGAAAAAATTTGAACCACTAGGTATCCATTTTGGCAAGCTCAAAGATCATGACAGTCTTCGATATCGAGTGTACGGAGCTAAACTCTTAAAGTCAAATACGATCCAAAATATGCCATTAAAGATCTTTTTGAGGAAAAGTATCGTTAGAAAACATTTATTTCTTGCCCTCAAAAAGATATTTCGTTATCCACCTTACAAATTTGTTCGTCTCCAGTACGCCTAGCCGTCTTATATCAATTCTGCGATTTTTGACACAAGGTGACCTCTTTTAAATCAGCCAATGAACGAAAAGCGTAACAAAGAAGTTAAACCAAAACACATAAAATCACTATATGGGAGAATTTGAAAGCATGATTGAATTGTAGAATAAATGACAAAAACTGCGAATGAGATATTCTCCGAGAGGACTTGGTTTAAAAGGAATTGGAGGTCACTGGAGAAATTGGAAGAAATGTTGTCATATTACTGGCTTTATAAGTTAGGCTTACCAGTGCTATATGGGGCTCATTTGCGCTGATCATATGTTGAATTCTCCAAAACGCCTTAGATAACATATTCCTAGAACTCCACCTTCCTAATTCTGAGAATCGTATACGTCTGGACTACGCCGCCTTCGCAGAACATAAAGCAATTTATGTATCGCATTTAGACTCCGAAAATGAAATGTTGTGCTTTTTACCAGATCAATTGAATACAAGTGACTTCTCGCCAGCAGAAGAGATTCTCGTTGTCATTTCCAAATGGCTGGAGCAACTGAAAATTACAAACATTGCGGAATTAACATTTGGCGAACTAGCTTCTTCTCTTATCGAAAAATCTTCCGTTTTACCTGTGCTTCAGTGCATTTACGATAAATTCTTCAAATCTTGCCGTTTTCCACATCACGAGAGCGTCGTTAATGAATGGTTTGATCTACCAGGTGATGAAAGAACGCGAAATCAGAGAGTAAGGGCCATAAACATCGAGAAAGAAGCGAGAACGTCTTGGAAAGGTTCCACCATAATTAACCAGCTAAAACTGGATGAGCTGCAGTTGAGTTGGGATGATGACAATTTTGAAATTCTGTTTCACGGAACAAATCATGAGAGCGCTGAAGCAATCAAAGACGGTATTGACTTGAAGAAAGGAGGGAGAGGACTGGAATTCAGTAACCGCGATGGCTTCTACGTCTTCAAAGACAGTTTTGAAGCAACGTGCTGGGCAGCTTCCAACTTCACTTATCAGGATTCCGCTGTATTTGTCTTTCAAGTGAGGAAGTCTGAACTGCGTGGGGATGACGACGAAAAAGGCTACAATTTGACGGGGAATGACAAGAAGAGAGAATGGAAAGAACTGGTCAGAACATTTCGAAGTGCGAAACCTTCCAAAAAATTTCTCAAAACTTTGTCAGGGTACGACTTTATTGAAGGGCCTGTGGCCACGTATGGTAGAAAAAGCTTTGAAAATTACCCAACTCCAAAAGAAGGCTCCTATCAACTCTGTGTACGTAGCTTCCAATGTGCCGAGCTGTTCAACAGAAGCCTTTATGCAGTGGTCTACATTAACGTCGCTTCTTAAAATCTTTCCCTATTAATTTTTTACAAGTTAAGCTACAAGAATTATTCCTTTATCCCTTATAAAATATATGGCATCCTTATTTTGGCAATTGTAAACTATGTTACATGTGAATCTAACTGACGAGAGCCTTTGATGTTGTTAATTTGTGCATACAAGTAAGTCATAGAGAAAGTGTGGTTTGTTCCAAACAAAGTAGTCTTCGTCGGTATACCGAGTGGAAAATCTTGGCTTTCCATCACTAGTTCATTTATAATTTGATTTCTTTCAGTTCCAACCAAACACAGTTCAAAGAACAAGTGCCAAGGTCTTTAGATTTTATTACTGTGCATGAATCTCTCGCTTCCATTCAAAGAACTCGAAACAGGAGTAGACTACATGAAAACTACAAAGATCAGAGATTTACTGCCCAGTCGCTATGATGGGCGACGAAGTCAGTACATGTAGATGTCGCTTTTTGCAATGTCAATCCCACTGTCTTGTAATGCACTGTCGAACATTTTTTTACAAATGTTCTTGTTCAAAACCATCCATTTGGCGTGCAAAGTCCTCGGCCTTAGCGACTAATATTCCACATGAATTCCACAATTTGATGCCACAAATAATAATAATACTTAAATAGTACTTTATTATTTGTATAGCGCACTCTCCAGAATTGCCCAAACGCGCTTTACATACATGTATGTATATATATAACTTCAGGTGAGTTTCACACTGATAAATCCAGAATAGAGCTCAACAATAATGGAGCGGTGACAACAAGGTTTTCCTAATCAATATTGTTTCATATGGTTTCGTAGACCAACAAAGCGTTGATCCACTCATCAGTTGAATTCCATACACAATGAAGCATCGCTAGACTTTATATACATCAGCAATATATTTACTGAAACAGTTACAGAATTTGAATTATAAAACAATAAGAACATGCATTAGTGGACATATTATTGGTTGTTAGGGATGCTATTGAACCTAAGGAGGAATTTACGCTTGTGCCCTCAATTTGATACAAGCTCGTGTCGTTTGTTAAGTGTCGCCATCTCCGGTTTACATAAAATGAAGAATTTTTTAGCATTGTACAGGTCCCATCGGTTTGTTAGATTGTTATAGGATTTAGCCTTGGTTAGAATTTTCCAGGAGATCAAGAAGCCTTTCTTTTAGTCTTTTGTTACCATAGGTGTTTGCTTAGTTCAATGTCATTTCTTTTGCTCGTATGTTTCACGGACATTTTTTTGATTTCGCCATCTTGTCTTAAACTCTGTGGCGGTGAGGCCGACGTATGTCTCTGAACTTTCTGCAGTGGTGATGTAGCTTGGTATACTACTTTATTGACTAACCTTTCTGGCCTTATATACCGCCATATATACAGTTCAACAAGTCTAAAACCTACTTATATATATCTAAATTTAAACATCTAAATAAGAAAATATAAAAACGACAATAAATGCTAACTCTATGATAAAAAAAATACAAAAGCCTATGTAAACAGTAAAAGTTTATAATATGCTAATTTAAAAAGATGTGTCTTGAGTTTCTGCTTAAAGATTGCAATACTAGGACTACTACTTGATGTCCGTAGGTAATTTGTTCCACACACAAGGGGCGCTAACCGAGAACGAAACCCATAAAATTTGGTACGATATGATGGTTGGCCAAAAGGCAATTTGTCGGCAGATCTAAGATCTCTCCTTGGAACATACGGTACAAGCAGTTCACTTAGGTACATTGGTGCAAGACCATTAACAATCTTGTACGTAAACAATAAAATCTTGAAATTGATGATGCGTTGTTCCACTGGAAGCCAGTGCAATTCTATAAGAAAAAGCGTAATATGGTCAGCCTTGCGTGACATGGATATAAGCCTTGCAGCTGAATTAAGAGCATACTGTAAGCGCTGAATTAAGTAGGTAGGCAGGCCATATAATGAGGAATTAGAGCTATCAATTCGAGACGTAACAAACGCATTAACAAGGGTTCTGGTATATTCAGTACTGAGATTCAGTACTAAGATTCAGTACTAAAACATCTGCGAACTTGAAGGTTCTAGAACAATACAAGTAGGTAAAAGAGCAGGAGAAAACAAGTTACACGTATCACATATCCCGGTTAGACTGCAACAAGCGCTTATCACAACAGAAAGCCTAGGATAATTCTTAGGGTCTACTTGACTTACGCAGTCCATGACATTCCCCTCCGTTACAGAACCCGTCATCAAATTTTCAGGTTCGAAATATCGTTTATTCTAGGAAATGTTGATATTTATGAAACCACCGCGCGAACAGCATGCGTTGACAGGTGGCCTCCTCAAACCTTATTGGTTGAATATTTTTGAGAGTGGTAATAATCTTTGCGTTGTCAGGTGATGTCCTCGAACCTTATTGGTTGAAACAGCTCCACTGCTTGGTTTCTAAGAAGTGAACATTTGATCACGAGATCCCGAAAGAAATTTATTTTTAAAAGTAGGAGAGTCAAATGAGATTCTCCCCACGTTCAAGTGTAATAGTTTTGGGAGTGGTATTAATCTGTCGCATTTGATTGGACGGTAAAATCTTAGTCATGGTGTTGAAACTGCCCTAGCTATCTTCGTCAGAAATTTTGCTCGACGATCATGTAGGACGCCCGCTTCAAAATTTATTAGTTTTGTATCTTTCTATACCACCTGATGGCATCTGGTTCGACTTCTCTTTTCCTCTCAATACAGTCAAATCCAAATATTTCACTGCCCAACGTGAAGTCCAAGCAAATGCCATTTGAGTTTGGTAGAAACGATGAACCATTCGCAGAGGAACGAGGCCCTTTACTCGTCGATTACGCTCTTAACGATTTGAAAACCTTCGCGTCGAAAGACAGAAAGCTTCGTGAGGAAATCCGCCTATTGGAAGCTCAAAAAAGGACGAAGTTTTTCATGAAAGAGTTTCTACAAGAAATAGCTGAACAAATCAAAAGGGGACAAGAACAAACACAATCCCAAGACGATGACACAATGGATTCGGAAGAAGTTGAAATACTGGTTCCTGTGAAACTAGTGCCGCTGATTTCTTCAGAACTGGCGAAAATCGAACTTTCTTCGTTCATCTTTAAACTCTGGCTACGGAGAATAGAGATGACAAGAGAGGAGGACCACGAGAAGTATTCAAGTCTTCACGACTTCGAACTCGCTATTTACAACGCGATGGAAACCATTAAAAGATACAGAGATTTCATTACCAAAGAATATTACAATGAAGACGAGTTAAGAAAAATGAGCCCTTTCCATGCGAGATCTTTTGAAGAAGATTCAACCAAAGTCCTTGAAGAAAAAGAAAAGTCAGGATTTGAAATGATCGACGAAGACCTTGCTCTGTTCCGTCGCCGAACAGTTCGACTGAATGCCCTTCTTGGACTCAAATTGGACTTCCTCGATCGTCTTGAAGCTATACCAGAAGATCACTTACTTCATCGTTCGCTTGGCGACTGGATCAATATCTTCCTTCAGAATAACATCAGGTCAGTAAGCTCAGAGAATAAAACCTCTCTCACGATAGAACTACTTGATTCTATCGGTTTTGACCCACTGAGTACAGCCGTTGAAACAATCATGGCGCGCTCGTCGAAAGGGAATACACAAAATCACATCGAAGCGTGCGAGTGGGCAGAGATTTTCATTCAAGATGAATTGAAGTACAATCCGTTTGTCTCTCCCCAAGTTTTGCAGTTTCCTTTTCAGAGCAATTTGACGAATTCATGGTTTCAGCTCCCGAATACGTGCTACAAAGAAAATGAGAGTGACTTGAACCCGTGCCAAGTCAACATCATGAACTTTGTCACGAAGGAATCGCGCGCCTCAGCAGACGTTCAATCTGCACTAAATGGTTTTCTATCCCAAATCGAAGACAGCACTACCCTGTTTCATGGCACAGACCATCACAGTGCAGTTGATATTTTACTTCAAGGAATTGATTTGTGCTCTGGTAGACAGAACCGTGACTTCAGTTGTGGATCAGGGTTTTATTTGACCAAGAATATGGATGAAGCCTTGAACTGGGCGCAAAGCACCACAGCTAAGCCTGCCATCTTGGTCTTTCAAGTCACTAAGCAGCATCTGGACAGCGCTAAAATACTGAATTTAAGCACCGACGAAGAAAGATGGCTCGAAGTCGTTACCTCCTTTAGATCGGGAAGGAGGACAGCCAAGACAAGAGAGAGTCTAAGTTCCTATGACCTGATTGAAGGACCACAAGCAACAGTGAAACGAGACGCAACATCTGGTGAACTAGTATTGGAGAAGAAGCCATCATCCTATCAGGTGTGCTTGATTTCAGAAGATTTTGCTGAAATTTTTGAGAAAACTCTTCATTCAATTTTGTTTTTAGATATCTCCTCAACATGATGTGCTTATTCCGTAGCAGCACACAAAGTTAATCTAAATCAACTACTTTTTTCTCAGAGAGCGTGATATCTTCCATGATAATTAAGATTATAATCCTGCGTAAAGAAATTCCATTTACCGGCAGCCGCGTTCAACTCGCCACTAAGAAGAAGTGTCATGAACCAAATCGCCACCGGAATATTATTAAAGCTCTTACAACTTGTGCGCTCAAGGAACGAAAATACTTAGTGGCGAATTGACTCGTGGCGAAATGACTGGCGTGTGAAATGGCATTTTCGCGATTTCTTGTTCAGTTTTGTTCCAATCAAAACTGCACTAAAATCATTACTTAGTGCCTTTACCCTCTAACACAGTGCTAAGGCATCAAATGTACTTCTATCAAATTATGGAAGTTTGGTGAGGAAAGCAAACTGTAATCAGTAATTACATATATAATGGTAAGTGAGTGAACTTTCTTTGACACGTCATTGAAACATGAAAACTTAAGACTAACACTATTGTTGTATGTTTAGTCTGATTGCATTTGTCCTGAGGGTGCCCTTGCGATTCCTATCAAATTCTTTTTTTTAAATGCCGGTACAGTAAGTGCTTGCCTTAATAAGTTCTTTGATATAGAGGCATCTTTCAGCTGCTTTTGCTCCTGTATCGATGTCCCAGAAAAATGGAACTGTCAAGTTCTCTGTTGAAAATGTGGCATAGTCAAAGAAAATTCAAAAATTTAACGTCAAATATCTTCTCCACTCAACGTATAATTTGATGGAATACAAGTGTAAACTTTTCAATACTTTCTCGTTAGGCTCAACAGAATTTTGATCAATGGCATAAAAAATTGTAATCCTGTGTTTGTTTTTTGGTATTCGCGTATTATTACGTGAGTAGAAAAAATTATTTTTGGCTGAATCTAAAAATATGTATGCTAAGTGCAGTGACGATAGCCTCAAACCACTTAATACAATGAAATCTCATAATTAATTAATTAATTAATTAATTAATTAATTAGTTATCCAGTCAACCTAATATACAGATCTTCTTCCCTCGGTTTCTGTTAATACTTTTGAAATTCACTGGTCTTGGCTGTATCAATTATTTTTGTCCTTGGACTAGATCATTATTTCAAACGGTTGAAGAAAAGAGACAACAACATGTCTCCAGAATATTAATTAATAATGACTGAGATTTCATGTAAAAATATACTCCATATTGAAAGGAACCTAGATTTCAACATGATCTCTTTCAATAATTAGTTTCTTATCCGGCCGGCAAAGCACTGACCACTAGGGCCTTGGCCAACTAGTTCTGGTGCTTTCTCTGGCGGCTAAGGAGGCCTGGCAAATCCGTGGAACTCATTACGTTTTATCTAGAGTGATGACAAGAATAGATATTCCAAAATAAGGTGTGTCACTTCGTGACACATATACAGCTTTAACGTTTAGTAACGTTACGTGGCAGTACCTGACACAAGCTTAGTGTTAACCCGCTTTGGCAGATAAACAACACTGCTTAGGCAGAGAATAACTGCTGGGTTAGGCACTGGTTTCTAGTGATTAGGTCAAAGCACTGACTCGAAATGGTTAGCTTTCATAAATTGTTCTGGTGAAATCATATTTAAACTTAGTACAACTTGAGTAAGATCGTTTGGTACTTTATATACACAAAACTAAGTGTGTCAACTTACATTCGAGTATCCATTCTAGTCACAACCTTTTAACTAGTTCTCTCCAAGACAGAGGTTAATTAATGCTTGGTATGTTTTAGCATAAATTTGCTGATAAGTCATTAACACTACGGCATTTTATTGTCTTACGTTACCATTTGAACTCTTTTTAATTACTTCATAACATGTGTACATATATTCTGTAAATTCGTTAGATCTCCAAATAACCTGATCAAGGCTGTATTGGCCAGCCGAAATATCGTAAAGAAATACATTTTCGCGTTGTTTTATCAGTCGCGCAATAGTCGACTTGACTTTCATACTGTAGGCAGACATCACAAAATTGTATTGTCTCTGCTTTACTTGAGGAGATTGAATCACTATTTGCGCGCTGAGTGTTTAAAATTCTGCAAGGGACAGCGGCCTCCGCATTTATTGTCTGCACCTTTTCCAAACTTGAAAACATCAGGCTGGTGTTTTCAAGTTTCCTTTCAAAACCTTGGCGGCGCGTACGCGACCGTCACAGACCAGAAATTCCCTAATTAGATTACGGGGATTTTAATAAGCGTCACGAAGTGTCCCATTGCTCTTCTTCACTTGTGCCTCGGAACTAATACAGACAACTAACGTCACATAGTGTCCCCCAAATGCTGCTCTTCCACTAAGGATAAACAGCTGAATTTACCCTAAGATAAAAATAACGCGAACCTTTACCCTAACGTTATTGTTGAAAATAGGTAGCAAATGCTTAAAATGTTTTGCAATGTGCCTTAAAAATACATTACGGGAGCTCCACAGCGGTGCAAAACACAAGGATCTCGTAAGATTGAATCGTTTAGGAGTCTGTTTACCATCCATGAGACCGTATTCATAAATGGCGGCCGAGAAGTTATTGTTTTATCCTTATGCTAATCATCCTCACTAGCCTCACTTTGGAGCAAAAATTCTTTGAAATTTGTTCGTTCTAACGAGGCTTGTGAGGATGATTAGCATAAGACAAAAGAATAATTACTTAGCTGCCATTTATAAATATGTTCTATTGAAGGCTTTCTTGATTTGAACGCTCGCAATACTTTTGAAAGGACTAATAATAAATCCGCAAGCGTTGACGGTTTTTTGTAAGTGGGAAGAACAGCGAGCAAATTTCCCCTTTGGACGAGCTGTTTAGTAAATCGAAAGTTGTTTCTCTTCTTTCAAGCCACCGCTAAATCCTTTATCGACAACAAAGCTAACTGCTTGATGTAACATTTCTGTAAAAGAAGAGCTCTTCGCTATTTAGCCTGAGTAGTGAGCTGAGTAGTGAGCGATTTCAGCACGTGAAAAGCGAAAATCAGTCCACCGAAAGCGAATTACTTTGTCCGATTATTCGCTTGCTTCGGGGAAACATTAGCGAATGGGAGTTTTTAATCCGCAAGCGTTTCCTTCTCCTCAAGCCCCCCCCCCCCCCCCCCCCCCCCCCTTCCTCAATATATATATATTGGCACTCGCCCTATTCCCTCCGGCTGAAAACGCTTGCTGGGCATGCTATATAGTCTCCTTCTTGTTCGGTTACGCAGTCTTTTCAGTGTTAGATTCAAAAGTGAGTTACTGTTTCCTGCATGCGTGACGCTACTGTCTAGTGTTACTCGTCGTTTGCACATGGGCTCCTGCACATGTGGATAAGTGTACTACGATCGCTAAAACATCATCGGATTGTTTAATCTAGGTTTCAGTTAATGTAATAAATTTCAACCGTATTTTTCCAATTTATTCCGATTCCTACTGTAACGATGTTGTTTAACTTGGAGTCAGGAGTTGATAGAAACGTTGTTTATTTCGTGCTTAACAAAACCAACTCTCTTACTCTCCGGCCTCGTGCTCTAACATCCGGGTCCTTATATTCGTACACTGTATCGCCAAATTAAATAACAACATTACACCTATCGTCAAAGCCGGACATTGTATTTGTTCTTTCACTTAGTATTTTTGTAAACTATTGCCTTTTAGTCCAACCATCTGGGCATATTTCAACCCGGATCAATCAACTAGAATGCGTTAAAAGCTCTCATGTCTGCACGTTAGCATTATATTCAGTCTCCCCTATCGACACGGTTCGTCGTGACCTTACGGTCACGCAAAGAAGCCCCGAAAACGCCTACGTGTGATATGTTTTCAATAAATACTGCGGCGCTTGCTTGTTAACTCACTTCCCCCCCCCCCTCCCCCCGAATACAAAATACGCTCCGCCGTCCCTGAGAACGTACATGAGCATCAGAACTAGATTGCATGCTATGGTAACCGGTCAAGGATTGAAATAACGAATTGATCTTAAACGGAAAGGGACCAAGCATAGTGATCGGAATGTTTTCTAGGCTCTAAATAAACCATCTTTAAAAATACATAATTGTAATTATTGTCTTGATCAGCATGTCCCCAGTAGTAATGATACTCATTTTGGCGACCTCAAATGGATGGAAAAAGTACAGGCACTTAGAGGCCCTTGAACGGTAAGCAACAAGGGAATCTGCATAGGATTTGGCTCTTCCGGGAGCATAACATAGCAATATATCTGATAGAGTTCGATTTTGCATTTGGTTAAAAATTTTCAAACTACTTCAATTTTGGTTTGTTTTTCTTTGTTTCAGATTCTGATGGTGAATATTAAAGACAGAAAAATCAAAATTGAACTGGTTTGAGAAATTTTAAAGCAAGAAAACACTTGAACCACTAGGTATCCATTTTGGAAAGCTCAAAGATCATGACAGTCTTCGATATTGAGTGTATGGTGCTAAACTCTTATAGTCAAATACGATCCAAAATATGTCATTAAAGATCTTTTTAAGGGAAAGCATCGTTAGAAATCATTTATTTTCTTGTCCTCAAAAAGATATTTCGTTATCCACCTTACAAATTTGTTCGTCTCCAGCACGCCTAGCCGTCTTATATCAATTCTGCGATTTTTGACACAAGGTGACCTCTTTTAAATCAGCCAATGAACGAAAAGCATAACAAAGAAGTTACACCAAAACACATAAAATCACTATATGGGAGAATTTGAAAGCATGATTGAATTGTAGAATAAATGACAAAAACTGCGAATGAGATGTTCCCCGAGAGGACTTGGTTTAAAAGGAATTGGAGGTCACTGGAGAAATTGGAAGAAATGCTGTCATATTATTGGCTTTATAAGTTAGGCTTACCAACGCTGTATGGGGCTCATTTGCGCTGATCATATGTTGAATTCTCCAAAACGCCTTAGATAACATATTCCTAGAATTCTGAGAATCGTATACGTCTGGACTACGCCGCCTTCGCAGAACATAAAGTAATGTATGCATCGAATTTAGACTCCGAAAATGAAATATTTTGCTTTTTACCAGATCAGTTGAATACAGGTCACGTCACTTCTCGCCAGCAGAAGAGGTTCTCGTTGTCATTTCCAAATGGCTGGAGCAACTGAAAATTACAAACATTGCGGAATTAACATTTGGCGAACTAGCTTCTTCTCTTATCGAAAAATCTTCCGTTTTACCTGTGCTTCAGTGCATTTACGATAAGTTCTTCAAATGTTGCCGTTTTCCACATCACGAGAGCGTCTTTAATGAATGGTTTGATCTACCAGGCGATGAAAGAACGCGAAATCAGAGAGTAAGGGCCATAAACATCGAGAAAGAAGCGAGAACGTCTTGGAAAGGTTCCACCATAATTAACCAGCTAAAACTGGATGAGCTGCAGTTGAGTTGGGATGATGACAATTTTGAAATTCTGTTTCACGGAACAAATCATGAGAGCGCTGAAGCAATCAAAGTCGGTATTGACTTGAAGAAAGGAGGAAGAGGACTGGAATTCAGTAACCGCGATGGCTTCTACGTCTTCAAAGACAGTTTTGAAGCAACGTGCTGGGCAGCTTCCAACGTCACTCATCAGGATTCCGCTGTATTTGTCTTTCAAGTGAGGAAGTCTGAACTGCGTGGGGATGACGACGAAAAAGGCTACAATTTGACGGGGAATGACAAGAAGAGAGAATGGAAAGAACTGGTCAGAACATTTCGAAGTGCGAAACCTTCCAAAAAATTTCTCAAAACTTTGTCAGGGTACGACTTTATTGAAGGGCCTGTGGCCACGTATGGTAGAAAAAGCTTTGAAAATTACCCAACTCCAAAAGAAGGCTCCTATCAACTCTGTGTACGTAGCTTCCAATGTGCCGAGCTGTTCAACAGAAGCCTTTATGCAGTGGTCTACATTAACGTCGCTTCTTAAAATCTTTCCATATCAATTTTTACAAGTTAAACTACAAGAATTATTCCTTTATCTCTTATAAAATATATGGCATCCTTATTTTGACAATGGTAAACTAAGTATTTAATATTGCATATAAATCTAGCTGACAAGAGCCTTTGGTGTTGTTAATTTGTGCATTTTAGCAAATCCTAGAGAAAGTGTGGTTTGTTACAAACAAGGGAGTTTTCGTTGGTATACCGAGTGCAAAATTTTTGCTTTCCATCACTAGTTCATTTAGAATTGGATGTTTTTCAGTTCCAATCAAACACAGTTCAAAGAATAAGCGCCAAACTAATTAGATTTTATTACTGTGCGTGAATCTTTCATTTCCATTCAAAGAACGCAAAACAGGAGTAGACTACATGAAAACTACAAGATCAGAGATTTAATGTCCTATGGCCCAATGCAGATTTTGGTATGATGGGCGACTTTCACGAAGTCAGTAAATGTTTATGTCGCTTTTTCCAATGTCAATTCCACTGTCTTATAATGCACCGTCGAACAATTTTTTACACATCTTCTTTTCGATCTAGAGTGGTTCAAAACCATCCCTTTGGTGTTAACGACTCATAGTCCACATGAATTCCACATTTGAGGCCACCAACGTTTTAAGTCTCGAAAACAACAAAAGCAGCGACAAAAAAGAGCAGAAAACAAGCTATCATGTATCCTCATTATACCTCAACAAGCTTATCAAAACAGAAACCCTAGGGTAAAATAACCATCATCTTTCTCGAATGGTCTGCCTGACTTCCGCAGTCCATGCCATTCCCCTCAGAAATAAAGCCGGTCATAGAAATTCCGGTTGGACTATTGTTGATTCTAGGAAATGTTGATATTTATAACCCTCACGCGGATAGCATACGTTGACAGGCGGCGTATCCGAACCTTATTGGTTAGAACAGCTCTCCTGTTTGGTTACTGAGAAGTGAAGACTTGATCACTAGATGCTTTAAGAAAATATCCAAAAAATAGGGGAGTAAAATGAGATTCTCCTTACGTTCAAGTGCAAAGTGCAATAGTTTTGGGAGTGGTAATAATCTTAGCGTTGTCGGGTGATGTCCTCGAACCTTATTGGTTAAAAAAGCTCCACTGCTTGGTTTCTATGAAATCAACATTTGATCACGAGATGCCGAAAGAAAATATCCAAAAGAAATAGGAAAGTGAAAAAAGATTCTCCTTACGTTCAAGTGGAATAATCTTGGGAGTGGCATTAATCTGTCGCATTTGATTGGACGGTAAAATCTTAGTCATGGTGATGAAACTGCCCTAGCTATCTTCGTCAGAAATTTTGCTCGACGATCATGTAGGACGCCCGCTTCAAAATTTATTAGTTTTGTATCTTTCTATACCACCTGATGGCATCTGGTTCGACTTCTCTTTTCCTCTCAATGCAGTCAAATCCAAATATTTCACTGCCCAACGTGAAGTCCAAGCAAATGCCATTTGAGTTTGGTAGAAACGATGAACCATTCGCAGAGGAACGAGGCCCTTTACTCGTCGATTACGCTCTTAACGATTTGAAAACCTTCGAGTCGAAAGATAAAAAGCTCCGTGAGGAAATCCGGCTATTGGAAGCTCAAAAAAGGGCGAAGTCTTTCATGAAAGCGTTTCTACAAGAAAAAGCTAAACAAGTCAAAAGGCGACAACAACAAACACAATCCCAAGACGATGACACAATGGATTCGGAAGAGGTTGGAATACTGGTTCCTGTGAAACTAGTGCCACCGATGTATTCAGAACTGGCGAAAATCGAACTTTCTTCGTTCATCTTTAAACTCTGGCTTCGGAGAATAGAGCTGACAAGAGAGGAGGACCACGAGAAGTGTTCAAGTCTTCACAACTTCGAACTCGCTATTTACAACGCGCTGGAAACCATTAAGAGATACAGAGATTTCATTACCAAAGAGTATTACAATGAAGACGAGTTGAGAAAAATGAGTGCTTTACATGCGAGATCTTTTGAAGAAGATTCAACCAAAGTCCTTGTAGAAAAAGAAACGTCAGGGTTTCAAATGATCGACGAAGACCTTGCTCTGTTCCGTCGCCGAACAGTTCGACTGAATGCCCTTCTGGGACTCAAATTGGACTTCCTCGATCGTCTTGAAGCTCTACCAGAAGACCACTTCCTTCATCGTTCGCTTGGCGACTGGATCGCTATCTTCCTTCAGAATAACATCAGGTCAGTAAGCTCAGAGAATAAAACCTCTCTCACGATAGAACTACTTGATTCTATCGGTTTTGACCCATTGGGTACAGCCGTTGAAACAATCATGGCGCGCTCGTCGAAAGGGAATACACAAAATCACATCGAAGCGTGCGAGTGGGCAGAGATTTTCATTCAAGATGAATTGAAGTACAATCCGTTTCTCTCTCCCCAAGTTTTGCAGTTTCCTTTTCAGAGCAATTTGACGAATTCATGGTTTCAGCTCCCGAATACGTGCTACGAAGAAAATGAGAGCGACTTGAACCCGTGCCAAGTCAACATCATGAACTTTGTCACGAAGGAATCGCGCGCCTCAGCAGACGTTCAATCTGCACTAAATGGTTTTCTATCCCAAATCGAAGACAGCACTACCCTGTTTCATGGCACAGACCATCACAGTGCAGTTGATATTTTACTTCAGGGAATTGATTTGTGCGCTGGTAGACAGAACCGTGACTTCAGTTGTGGATCAGGGTTTTATTTGACCAAGAATATGGATGAAGCCTTGAACTGGGCGCAAAGCACCACAGCTAAGCCTGCCATCTTGGTCTTTCAAGTCACTAAGCAGCATCTGGACAGCGCTAAAATACTGAATTTAAGCACCGACGAAGAAAGATGGCTCGACGTCGTTACCTCCTTTAGATCGGGAAGGAGGACAGCCAAGACAAGAGAGAGTCTAAGTTCCTATGACCTGATTGAAGGACCACAAGCAACAGTGAAACGAGACGCAACATCTGGTGAACTAGTATTGGAGAAGAAGCCATCATCCTATCAGGTGTGCTTGATTTCAGAAGATTTTGCTGAAATTCTTGAGAAAACTCTTGATTCAATTTTGTTTTTAGATATTTCCTCAACATGATGTGCTTATTCCGCAGCAGCACACAAAGTTAATCTAAATCAACTACTTTTTTCTTAGAGAGCGTGATATCTTCCAATTAAGATTATAATCCTGCGTGAAGGAATTCCATTTACCGGCGGCCGAGCTCAACTCGCCACTAAGAAGAAGGGTCATGAACCAAATCGCCACCGGAATATTATTAAGCTCTTACAACTTATGCGCTCAAGGAACAAAAATCCTTAGTGGCGAATTGACTCGTGGCGAAATGACTGCCGTGTTAAATGGCATTGTCGCGATTTTTTGTTCAGTTTTGTTCAAATCAAAACTGCACTAAAATCATTACTTAGTGCCTTTACCCTCTAACACAGTGCTAAGGCATCAAATGTACTTCTATCAAACTATGGAAGTTTGATGAGGAAAGTAAACTATAATCAGTAATTATATATATAATGGCAAGTGAGTGAACTTTCTTTGACACGTCATTGAAACATGAAAAGTTAGGCTAACACTATTTGTTGTATGTTTAGTCTGCTTGCATCTCTCCTATCGGTGTCTTTGCGATTCGTATCAAGAAACGACTTTTAAAATTCCAGTACAGCAAGTGCTTGCCTTAAGTAAGTTCTTTGATACAGAGCCATATATCAGCTGCTTTTGCTCCTGGATGTCCAAGAAAAGAGGAATTGTCAAGTTCTCTGATGAAAATGTGGCATAGTCAAAGAAAATTTCAAAATTTTATATACAATATCTTCTCCGCTCAACATATAATTTGATAGAATACAAATGTAAATTTTGCAAAACTTTCTTGTTAGGCTCAACAGAGTTTTGCATCTTATAATCAATGACATAAAAGATTACTAGCTATCACGTGAGTGGAAAAAAATATTTTCAGCTTAATCTTAAAAGAGGTGAGCTAAGTGCAGTGATTTAGCCTCAATCCACTTAATACAATACAATAAAATCTCATAATTAATTAAGTAATTAATTAGGTGTTCAGTCAAACCAATATCTCTGGTCTTGACTATGTCAATTTTTTTCTTGTCCTTGGACTGGATCAAAATTTTGTGAAACAACAGAGACAACAACAACGTGCCTCAAAAATTATTAATGACTCGAGATTTCAATTCAAAGAAATCCTCCATATTGAAAGGAATCTAGATTTCAATCTTTTTCTATTATAATTAGTTTCTTAACCACCCGGAAAAGCATTGAACACTACGGCCTTGGCCAACTAGTCCTCGTGCTTCCTCTGGCGACTTAGAAGGACTAGCAAATTTGTGGAAATCTATACATTTTATCTATATTCTTGGACAGATTAAATGGAAAGTTGAGCGCACCCCTCTCCCCTCCTCCAAATCAAATGATGGGAAAAGTGTGCGTTTCGGCCTTGACGCGCATTTCCGTTTCATTTTAATCTGTCCAAGATTGTAGTTCATTCCAAGATAGAGGTTAATTATGCTTCCTGATAAGTGGTTAACGCTGTATGGAGAAATTACATAATTCTCTGTTTTACTTTGCAGCAAAGAACATGGTAAAAGAATTGTATATAAATTAATTGAACTGTGTACGGATGGCCGCCTTAAAGAAGAATACACAATGTAAAAGTGGTCAATTTGGAGTGTGCTTTCATTTGAGTAAAACCCCAAGCGGTGAGAAAAAGATTGTCGCAAAACAGAGACGAAGGTCTTAACACAACCACAACAATAATAGTGACTAAGGATCTTTAAAACAACAACGACAAACCATCTGTTGTGAAAGACAAGAAATATCCCTATTACGCCATTTCCGAGTTCATGTCTGCGCCCTCTTCAAAGAGAGTCTAAGTGCCAAGTTTTTCTTTTAAAAATTAGTTTTCATTCATATGTAAAGTAGAACTAATTACCACAACAAAAACTTCGCAATTAGATTCGCTTTGAAATTGCAAGTTCAAGTTTATTAATCTTTTTCTTCATTATGTCGGTTTGCCTAACTTCTAAAAACTAGCGCAACTTTCTAGGAACTGAATTAGGAGGTGCGGTGTTGAAGCTACGACAGAAAATTCAAATTCGCCGCCTTTTGTTCACGTTCTCCGTAAAACTTGAGAATTGGTCATTTCACGTCGCAGATTTGCCGAAAACGTGAAAAAAATGTACAAAATTGAAAAATGCACGTGCAGAGCGTGCAAAGCTATTGTTTTTGCTCATTGAATATGTAACATTTGTGACGTCTCCGTTGCCGTCGCGTCGAAGATCTTAAACTCCCTATTTGTGCCTGAAAAATGGATTTCTGACCCAGGCAATACGATTTTCTATCACATACTGTAATCTTTTATTTTCAAAGTAAAAGGAATCGCTGTAAATATTCGAAAATTACTCACCTTCAATTGCTATGCTGAACCTTCGGTATCGATGCTCCTTGTGACTTTCTGCCTCGAGACTCAAGTTACCCAGAACACCTCGCGAACTCGTTGAACAATACCGATACCACCTTGTGCGCCCTGTTACGCAATACCGATACCACACTGCGCGCTCGGTTGAGCAAATGGAGATTTCTTTCCCACATACAATATCTACCAATTTACATACAATTTACGTATTAATTTACACATTTTTCCTTTTTATTCCTTTTTACGCGGGGGATTCTACGTTGCCTCATCGGGTTTGCGGGGGCAATTAATAATTCATGAGCCTAACAGCCTATCAAAACACCGATAAAACGTCACGTGCATGAGCTTTATATCCCGAGAAAACACTCCTCGTTAGTATTCTTTATATAAAGATTACTTATAAGGCATAGCTTGTTTTTCTTGTATGCTAATATCTTCCCTTCACAATCTGAACCTTTGTTCACACTCCCGAGAGATACGCTTTTTGTGGAATGATTTTGAAGCCGAAATGAAATTCCCAGCAGTGTTTTATTGGGTCTAATAGGGAGCTTAAGCAGGCGCGTTTTTGAGACGGGGACTACAACCGAAAGAGACCTTTCGAGTGCCAGGACAGTGGTGTCTCCCACATTTTTACACAAATCATCTCTAATGGAGAAAAGATACTTGGCAATGTACATGTGGTTGTGTGAAGACAAGTTAAAAGGGAAAACAGCTCAATTCTGGTTGCCTTCTGCGTCTCAAAAACGCGCATGCTTAAGCTCCCTAATAACACTCGGCTACGCCTCGTGTTTTTAAACCCCGATAAAACACTGCTGCTCGTTTTTTAAACATTACTTACTATACAGCTCTTTCTATAAAAGAAGACACATAACACTTCAAAATTAATTCACAGAATAGAAAATTTAATTTAATTTAATCAGTTATAACAACATAACAGAAACAAAATCCTGATATACGAGAGGGGAAAAGGCTTGGAGAAGAACATTTGGAAAAGAATCAAATACTTAGAAAGAGCAATGAAGCGCAAGTCAACATTCATCTCCTCCGTTCTTAAGATCTTTAGAAGAAGGTCATTCCCAATTTATGTTTGAAATGTCCAAAGCTGCCGAAGTTTGGGGTCGATACCATTTTCATACGTGTGTTCAAGTCACGCGAGAGACCGGATGTGATTTGTTAAATGGCACTCAAAATGTCCCCTTTAACCAATTGACTCCTAGGAGTGAGACTTAAAATAGATTGCCAGAAAATTTTACTTCTCAATGGAGGCTGTTGGTTTGCGAGCGGCGAAGCCGCGAGAGGATTGGGACGGGAAAGAAGAGCCTGCATGCAAGCCACCCCTTTTCAAATTCCGCCACTTGGAATGTGACATGTCGTCATTTGCACTGTGTCAAATAACAAGCCAATAGAATCAACGAGAGGTTTCAACGAACATGATTTGAAATAAACGGCAATACGAACCTTTTTCGTGGCTAGCGTCTAAACTTCAACGAGAGTTGTAGATGTAGCCATCCAAAATTGCCGCGTTTGTAAATGCTGTTTCAGTGTATATATGAAACGGGCAAAAGTGGTCTCGTATCTTTTGAAAATCTTCACTGAAGTTCAAACAGATGTGTGAAAGGATTGGATTAAAATTCATGAAATCATCAAATTTATCATAGCGCCGAAAAATTATCGGCAAATTCCAAATTTAAAAGACAAAACTTTTTTCCATAACCAGTACGAACCACCATAACCACTACGAACACGTCCCTCACTTCAGGTAGGCAATTTACTGTATTTTTTCTGTTCTTCCTTCAGCTGCATTGGCATGCTAGACAAGAGAGCTCGCGAAAAGCTTCCGTAACAGTGCCCTCAAACGCCTCCAAGTTT
>OX421456.1:28468470-28510970 GCA_949126865.1 Montipora capitata
CGATTGTAGGTGCTCGGCGCGGCACGTGTATATAATTGCGTATCATTGTTATGTAAATAGTCAGCCAGAATTCAAATAAATGTCATTTTCAAGGTGTGAATTAGTAACTTGACACGTTAGCTCAGTGGTGAAGAACAGGGACAAGTAATCCAGAGGTTTACAGTGGGTCAGAGTTCAAGACAAGCTGAGAGTAACATATCATGGGATGAAATGGCAGAAAAAGCCGAGCGGGATCTGGAAATAAGAACAAGATGAAGGGATAGAAAGAGGAAAGCTGGGAGGAAAACGAGTAACGGTGTGGGCGATGAAGGAAAGAAGAGAGAGAGGGAGGGAGAGAAAAAATAACATCCGTTTTTATTCATCCCTAAAGTACAAATTACCCATGTATATATTCGGTTCTCTTGGGTATACGTATTGTTCTACAAAACAATAGCGTGAATGAATAATTAATTTATTCTGCATGCATAATGAAGTAGCTAGGGACCTGTACGGAAATCATTCCCCAAAACCTTCCAAAGTCTTCCAATATAATCCTCTGGGTGCCCACAAATGATTCGATATTTGCACTGATTTGGTCATTCCGTTTCTAATGCAGAGAAGTCTGACGAATCCCCACTACGAAATATTACAGATGGTACGTGCATACTGTCAAGTTTGATTGACTGATCCCGCATCAATGCATTCAAAGGCGATACAACTAAAACACTGACTTCCATGCACGAGCCTAAAACGAAAAGCAAAAGCTGAAATATTAAGGATTTCCCATATCCAGTGGGCAAAACAACTAAAACATCCTTCCTTTTCTCCATGCACAATATTTCTCAGTGCGTCTACCTGCGGTTCACGATGAGAGATCGACTCTACATTAAGGAGACGCAATACATTGTAAGTCAGTTAAACCAGTTATTATTTCAATTCTTATGGAATGGTCCTGATAAAGTCACACGCAAATCGGCGATAAATGAATACTCCAACGGAGGATTGAAGATGATTGATCTTGATAGCATGATAATATCGCTTCGATTGGCATGGCTAAAAAGAATAGCTAGCTCAAATGATGGCACCTGGAAAAGGTATTTGACACATCATCTAGAACGCTTTGGCGGCCTTTTCTTGTTTCATTGCAATTATGATGTTAGTATCCTTCCACTGAATATTTCTCTATTCTATCTAGAATTACTGCAGTGGTGGTCGGAATTTAGAGATACGTTCTCTCCAGAAAAAGACTGGCGTTATATTCTTTGGAATAACAAACAAATACTCATTAATAATAAAACAGTTTATTATAAAAGCTATTTCGAAGCTGGTGTAGTTCATATCAGTGATCTATCCTTTGACTTAAATAACAAAGATTCCTTTTCCTTAGTTTCTGACAGGATTTCTAAAACTAATTTTTTAGTTTGGGCAGGTCTTCGGCACTCCATTCCTTCCATTTTAAAAAATTGTACTCATAAATTAACAACAGATGAATTCTCTCTAAAAATTGACGATAATATATTTGATGTCACAAAGAAGAAATCTAAAGACTATTATACTTTACTTGTAAGCAGAAAGGCTCTTTTTCCAACTATTGTAAACAAGCTGCAAAATGAATTTCATTTCACACTCGAGGAGGTTAAACAAATTTTTATGATCCCGCACAGTGTTGCGCTTGAAGCATATGTTAAGGCATTTCAATACAAAATTCTTAACTCCATTCTCTATACTAATGCTAAACTTTACAAAATTGGCTTTAAATTGAATGACTCGTGTTCATTTTGTTCATCTGAACCAGAAACGCTAAACCACTTCCTATATCTCTGTCCTTTCTCGATAGATTTTTGGCGTGACTTCGAAGTATTCTGGCACCAACTTTTAAAGGAAAACATTCGACTTTCGTTGCAAGATATTTTAGTTGGAATGATACGACAAAACTCCCCTTCTGCTAAGCTTCTAAACTATCTAATTATGATTGGGAAATTGTACTTGTGGGATTGTAGAAGAAGTCAAATTCTTCCGAATATATACGGATTTAAAAAGAAAATTGCTGTTAAATATGAAACGGAAAAATATATTAGTCTGCACAGTAAAAAAACAAAGGATTTCTTTGAAGCCAAATGGATAGTGTCGCCTCTTGCAAATGCTTAACTATTTAAAGGTTTTAATATGCATCCACTTTCTGTATATAATTAATATATTATTTACATTATACTTTGTAAACATTTCGAGTTTGTTTGAATTTTGTAATAATAATAATATCAGTGTTAATTTGTTGTATTATATTATTATTATTAGTAATATTAGTTATATTAGTTGTAACATTATAATTATGTAGG
Source organism: Montipora capitata (assembly GCA_949126865.1). Lineage (NCBI taxonomy): Eukaryota > Metazoa > Cnidaria > Anthozoa > Scleractinia > Acroporidae > Montipora > Montipora capitata. The sequence continues at coordinate 28,470,786 of OX421456.1, forward strand.
TATGTTAATAATTTGCTGTATTAATATCAATTTGTTTCAATAAAAAAATAATAATAAAATAAAAAATAATAATAATAAAAAAAATAAAAAATGATTCAAAATCGTTAAAAAAAAAAAAAAAAAAAAATCTCGGTTAACTTGTCCCCTCGTGAAACTCACTATGATCGTAGACATTTCAAGACAATCCTGTGTCTCCAGAGCCCTTCGTTTTCTCGTGCCAAGGCCCCGCCGGCTAAGAGAAGCGAATAGGGCGATGGGGACGAGAAACTTCCCTCCAGTGGTGCATGCAAACCCAATGCTAAAAATTACATGATGAGGCACTTCTACGCGAAGAGTATCGTTAGATTTTGTGGTACGGTTGCCATTTTTATTCCTGCACCAGATATGAAAAATGTACATGCAACACTTGCCCTACATGAGAATTTCTGCGGATGTCTGGTTTACTTGCCTGGCACATAAATTTAAATGAATTTCTTTGAGCTTTGGCTGCGAGTCATCTATCAAGTTACGCATGACCGTGTACAAAGAGCAAATTAGATCAGGTTTCCTCGGAGTTAGGGAGTTAAATGGATGTGCAGTGTTATTATACATATCGGGCATGCATTTGGTTTGGGTCACCTCGCAGCTCTTACAAGGTCTCACCTGATTGGAGACCACCCTAACCCTTAACAAAAGAACAAATAACAGAAACAATGGACCCTAGGCCTAAAACCTAACCCTTTTGTTTTAGGCCTAGGGTCCATTGTTTCTGTTATTTGTTCTTTTGTTAAGGGTTAGGGTGGTCTCCAATCAGGTGAGACCTTGTACGAGCTGCGAGGCTACCGTTTGGTTTTGTGTGACGGAGTAACAGATAAAGGTTGGTTGATCCCTTCTACTTGACTGAATCATGTATTCTTGTGAAGATCATCGCCATCAAGAACACGACTAACTATGTAAATCTAACAAAATTGAATGAAATGCTCAGAGTAAGACTTCTCTTTACCTTACAGTAGACATGCATTCAAGGTATTTTTTTTAGTTAAAGTTAAGCTTACATCAGTATTACATCTAAAGAAAATAATTTCAATTCTTGTTACTGAGCTTAAATTTGTTTGGTTATATTATTTAAAGTTGCAAAAATATTTTGAGGCACCATATCACTGCAGCTCCTCACAAAGGTGACAATGAATAGCTTAAGTTAAGACTGAACTATTTTTATGGGCTTTCATGTTTAATACTTCTTTTTGTAACAATCAAATGGCATAATATCTTTTCAAAAATAAAATGTGTAGAGACTAGAATCTTGTTTGAGGTGTCTCCATTAGAGCTACATGTTGCAAGGCAAAGCTAAAAAAAAGGCTTGTCACAGATACTTAATCGGGACTTACATGCTTCCTCCAAACACTTACATGTATCTCTGCTGCATGTCCTCTTGTGTGTTCTGGTGTCTCCTATTTGTTACGGGAGGAGTTCACCAGGCTCATCAGCACCTTTCAAATGGGTGTCACGAGGCAACCCCCTGACCCTCCTATTATTCTTTTTTTGGAAATCAACCAAGAGACGATTACATTAAAATGCCTCCCTTGATCTGCCACTACTTTATTGACTCATTCTCAATTGTTTTAGGCTAACTTTAAGGTGTGTTGTGTTTGTGGACTTCAGGCAACTTAAGGCGACCTAAGATCCCAGAGTAGGCCTAATGACTTTGAGATTTCATATCTAAAAAATCCTCCACATTGAAAAAACTAGATTTCAATTTATCTCCCTGGTAAAGCACTGAGCACAAGGGCCTTGGCCAACTAGTCCTCGTGCTACCTCTGGCGGCTTAGAAGGCCTGGGAAATTCATGGAAGTCTTTACGTTTTGTCTACCATCTTGGACAGATTAAAAACATACCTAATGCACTAATTCCAATGTAAAAGTCTCTTTACGGGCCGGTTATAACATCACCACTAACTACTACCTTTAATGATTATTCACAACCACTGAAATACATTTCACAACATTTGTTCACACTGACACATAGTCATACATAACATAATTCCCAAAGCGCAATCTTGCATTCTCTATGTTCCCCATGATGCACTTTTGTTTGCCCCCCAAATTTTGCATAAACCATTGTTTTTAAATGCTCTTGGGACACTGTATATTCCCGTGAGCATTTGAAAACAATGATTTTTGCAAAATGTGGGGGGCAAACAAAGTGTATTCTAAAGAAGGTGAAAATAGAGAACAAAGGACATGACATTACACCAAGGCAGTGAAAACGTCCCCCTTCGGTTGGTTTGGCACTAATTCGAGAGCTTCCTGTTGCCTGTTAAGGGCTTCTGCTGCACAAATTACAAATAGGAGCCCAACAATCGCCTTCAAATCAAAGGGCTGATTCATCTTTGTCAATTGAGCGTTCCTTCAACACCAAGTACATTGACCCGACAGTTCCAATAGTCTTGAAAGTCTTCCCTTAGGCACAAAGATAAATACGTTGTTTCTCTAAACGCAGAAAAGTCAAAGAAAGATTTCCTAAACGAAAACTAGTCAGTTTAAATGCCTATTTGTCAACAAAACTCATGCTTGCTCAACCATCAAGAAGGGAACAAAGAAATTTTTATTAATTTCATTTTAAAACGTACAACTTGAAATCTATGCCCATTCAGAGTCTTTGTAGCACACTTTCCTATGAATTTAGGGTCCCTCAAGATCCACAAACGGCGCTGAAGTTTTTCCTTAGGCAGCAAACTAGCGTAACTTTCCTCGAGCGGTCTGGTGAAGATTGAAGTGGTGCTCAGTAAAACGGTTGGTTTTCTTCGCAACGAATGGAGCAATTACCCAGGCCTGTGACAATCTATCTTGTATGTAGAAAATGGTTTTAACTGAGCTATTCCTGCAACAACTACAATGTTTTCGGGCGCAAATTCCGCCCGAGTGTCTCGAAGGTGAATAGCAAAGGGCAATCGGAGTTTGAGTAGCCAATCAGAGTGCGTCTTCAACACTACCACTGTTTTAGTATCACACTAAACAATCATATTCGCCATATGATCTTTTCCTCAAAGGATTGTTGCAGGCAAATGGAAAAGTTAGAGAAGTTTCCCAACAGGCCAAAAACAATAATGCAAATACATGAAGAACGCAGCGCGCGCAGGCCTTGTATCAATGGAAAAGGGAATGAGTAATATTCTATTTTTCTCCTATCCAGTCAGCCTGCGTTAACGACTTGTTCACAATCCAGGCCATTGGGGGCCGGTGTATTTTCATGTCGGCACGATCGATAAGCTACACCACGTGGTGAAGACCTAACCTAAGATGTAGGACATACGTTTAGGGAGCGTAAAGAAAAACTTTTGGGGGGTGGGGGCATGGGGGGGTGCTGATGAGAGATAATCTACTATCTAAAACATTTGGAGGACCCCTACTTGCTGTATTAAACATTTTCAGGGACCCCCTTTTAGTATCCCTAAAATTTGAGACACCCCGCTGTGCTAAAACTCTCAGATTTCAATCTGTTGTCCCTGAAGGACGTTCGCGCTAATTGTTTGTGCGCAACGTTACTGCGCAGGTAACGCGACTGTAATATGCCCATTCTCGTTCCCAGAGCTGCGATCCTCTTGGCCAGCGCCTCGGATCGAGAGCTCTGGCAGGTTCCAATCCGTTCTCGTCACTGATTGGTCAGATGGCAACACAATAAAAGTGCTAACCGGAAACAATCGGCAGAGAATGAACGAAGGGATTCTGTTTTCTGTTTGCCGTACTTGCAACAGATATATTATTAGTAACAACCATTAAATCCTTTGGATTTATTTGGTGAAAAGGCAATTAGGAAGAAATCGTACGGGATTGAGAAGAGTTTTCTGGTTTGAAAATTTCTGCTGACGATGGTTTTTTACCATCGCGAATATGTAGAACTTGTTACGTTGCGGTCACGACATTGCAGGAGTTTGTGAAGACGGTACTTCATTTGAAAGCATAGCACGAGTCGGTTATCCGATCTAAAAGAAGGAGGTCTGTGCAGCAGAGTCCGTCCTTCACCAGGTGTGGGACGCGAGAAAAAAGGAGCAAGGTCAGCTGGTATATACTGTTACGCAGGATTTTTGACTAAGCTCGATTCATGTGTTTACAGTGTAATTATTGTTCATGTGTTTAACAACGCAAAATCCTTGACTCCTTTTGAATATGTCCGTGGTGAGGAAAAAAGATTAAGCCAACAGCTAACCTGGTTATCGCGTACTTTTCTCTTATTGCAATAATGAAATTTGTAAGTATATTTTCTTTGTGCAACATCGCATTGAAACTTGATTCCTTCCATGCCCACTTTGCGTTAGTTATAAGAAAATCGTACAACTAATTAAGGTTGATATAAAAGGCTTCAGTTGAGACCAACCCCTGATGAAAAGGGACTACAGCCCCTAATGAAAAATGGGGGTAAAGTGGAGAGGGGGGCTATCCAAAAAATGGATAAATTCCTGTCAAGTTTAAATCTCATGTGATCTTGGCAACCTGCACCTTCTGGGTAGTTTCTTATCTAGAGGAGAGCTCGAAGGATTCTCCTGCTGGTACAAAGCTACTGAAAAACAACTTTTGGGTTCCCAGTTTTCAGAGGATTATTATGGTCACAGTAAATTGGGTACCTATTAGTTAACTTTCACCTTTTTTATTTTTTTTTCAATACACAACATTTATTAACAAATGTTACTATACTTACAATGCTAACAGTACAATGACTACAGTACTTTCCAAACAGTATTAATTTACACCATACAAAGGAATTCGAAGTAGAAAAAAAAAATAAAATACAAAACAAAAGTTGCAAGTACTTACAATCGCCATAATATTGCACAGTATACAATACAAACAAAAACTGCAAAGGTTACTGAAAACAACCAAAATTAAAATGCGGTACATTGACGTAAAACACTCTTATGTACCATCAACAAGAACGTGTGTAAAGTTCTGCCATTTAGCAAAGAAAAGTTTTTGTTGTCCCGAGGTAACTGCTATGTATTTTTCTAGTTCTATCTTATCCTGCACTAATCTTTTGAAATCAATAAGAGATGATTTATCGTTATTTAGTGCATTAACATAAAGAAAATACTTTCCGAGTATTATGAGATGATTGAGAGCTAAACATGGTGGACTCAATTGGCGAATAATTCCATATATAACTTCTTGGGGGGACAGATCTAACTGAAGGTTGCATAATTGCAAAATCCAATTTTGAAATTCAGACCAAAAGATTGACGCTTGCGCACATTCAACAAACAGGTGTATAACAGTTTGATGTATTGCGGGGCAGAATGGACAGTGCGAAGAAACTTTTTCCAGTTTGTACAATAATGAGTTAGTAAATAAGATGTGGTGAATGATTTTGTATTGGAACATAATTAGTTTTGTTTCTTTTATAGCCTTAAAAGGTAGAAGGTAAATCTTAGAAAAATCGTCACGCTGAAAGTTATAATGTTCAAGCCTTTTTTCGGCGGTGGAACTGGGTAATTTTTGCCGGGTGAGAAGTTCTTGATATAAGGTCTTACAGGAGAGGGGTCTACTTGAAGTATATATGGTTAATGCAGGTGTTGGGTTGCTTTCATTTTTGAACAAACATTTTTTCCATTCACTCGGTATGGCCGAAACAAGGCTGCGGTAGGTTAAAAAATGACATCTTTTTATATAAAATTGTCGGCTAGCACTCCAAACGGAAAAAAAAACAGTTTTCCGGAACGTTGAAGAGGTCTTTTATCTGCTTGATGCCGTTTTGGCACCATTTAGAGTAAAAAACGGATTTTCCATTAACCTTTATAAATCTGTTGTTCCGGATGATTTCCCGCAGCACAGCTTCTTTGTTTCCAGGAGTGCTTATCTTAATTTCTTGCCAGTAACAGATGACTTGTTTATAGAACGATGGAATGTGTTTGTTAAGATTAAGAAGTTTCGAGTCGTAATTACAATTAAACAGCTCTATTCCACCTACATTGGCTAAGAAATAGGTTGGAATATACTTCCACGGGGCATTAATTTCGGAACAAAGTCGTTTGACCCAAGTAAGTTTCAACGCTTTATCGAAGAAAGAGAAATCTTTCATGCCTAAGCCACCTTCTTTTTTACTTTTAATTAGAGTTGTTCTACAAATCTTCGCCGCTTTATAGTTCCAAATAAAATCAAAAATTAGTTTGTTAACTTCGTCTGCAAAATGCTCGGAGTTTCCAAGACGCTGCATACAAATATAAGCTTGGACAAACCTAAGGTTTTAACAATGTTAATTCTACCTTGTAATGAAATGTCTCTTTGAGACCACATATTAAGGGTCTTTTTTAATGTTTCCAATTTTTCTAAGAAATTTTTTTTAACAGCGGTTTCGTGGTTATAAGAGAAGTGAACGGCTAAGGCATATACTGGTTCATGACTGAGCCGAAAGTTACAAATTTCGTCATTCCGGTGACTTAGTGATCCTAGCCAAAGCATTTCAGATTTCGATTGATTTATCTTTAATCCAGAACAACTTTCGAATTTGGTCAACAATTCGAAGAGATTCGCAACCGATTGTACATCTGCCAACAGAGCGGTTTTGTCGTCTGCGTACCTAGTTAGCTTTACTTCTTGGTTAGCTTGAATCTTAATTCCCTTAATAATGTCAGAGTGTCTGATTGACTGCGCTAGAAGCTCAATAGCAATCACAAATAACATCCCTGAAAGAGGGCAACCCTGACGTACTCCTCGTTGTAAGAAAAAATGTTTTGAAGCGTGGCCGTTGTTGAGAACACAACTAGAAATGTCTTTATAAAATACTCCGACCCACTGACGTAGTTGGGGACCGAAGTTAAAGCTTGAAAGGCACTTTTGAATATAATCCCATTCGACAGAATCAAAAGCTTTTTCGAAGTCCAAAAATATGGCGATACCAGGAATTTGCCTATTCTCAGTAAATTCCATTATATCGATTATTTGACGAATGCTTTCTCCAATGAATCTACCCTTAATGTACCCTGACTGGGAAGGGTGAATTATGTGTGGTAACACTTTTTCTAGGCGTGTCGCTATTGTCTTAGTAGCGACCTTATAATCCACATTTAATAATGAAACTGGGCGCCAATTTTTTAAATATTCGGTATTTTTCTTTTTCTTTGGTATCAGAGAAATGATTCCTTGTTTTTGAGAAATAGACAAATGTCCCGATTGAAATGCGTAGTTCAAACTTTCTACCATATACTTCGCGATAATATTCCAAAAGTACCGATAAAATTCTACTGATAAACCATCCGACCCTGGGGTTTTGTCATTTTCCATTTTTTTCAACACATAAGCGCACTCCTCAATAGTGATATAACCCTCACAGGTCGCAACCATCTCCGCCGATACCACCTTTTCGGCTTGAAAAAATTGATTGAACTCCGGGAGGTTTGGATCTTTGTTGCTCGATCTGTAAATTTTTTGGAAGAAAGTTTCCTCTTCCTTCATTCTCCTGATGGTTTATTACCATCGCGAATAAGTAGAACTTGTTACGTCCCGGTCACGACATTGCAGGAGTTTGTGAAGACGGTACTTCATTTGAAAGCATAGCACGAGTCGGTTATCCGATCTAAAAGAAGGAGGTCTGTGCAGCAGAGTCCGTCCTTCACCAGGTGTGGGACGCGAGAAAAAAGGAGCAAGGTCAGCTGGTATATACTGTTACGCAGGATTTTTGACTAAGCTCGATTCATGTGTTTACAGTGTAATTATTGTTCATGTGTTTAACAACGCAAAATCCTTGTGAATATGTCCGTGGTGAGGAAGAAAAGATTAAGCCAACAGCTAACCAGGTTATCGCGTACTTTTCTCTTATTGCAATAATGAAATTTGTAAGTATATTTTCTTTGTGCAACATCGCATTAAAGTTGAAACTTGATTCCTTCCATGCCCACTTTGCGTTAGTTATAAGAAAATCGTACAACTAATTAAGGTTGATATAAAAGGCTTCAGTTGAGACCAACCCCTGATGAAAAGGGACTGCAGCCCCTAATGAAAAATGGGGGTAAAGTGGGGAGGGGGGCTATCCAAAAAATGGATAAATTCCTGTCAAGTTTAAATCTCATGTGATCTTGGCAACCTGCACCTTCTGGGTAGTTTCTTATCTAGAGGAGAGCTCGAAGGATTCTCCTGCTGGTACACAGCTACTGAAAAACAACTTTTGGGTTCCCAGTTTTCAGAGGATTATTATGGCCACAGTAAATTGGGTACCTATTAGTTAACTTTCACATTGCTGTCAGAAGAGCTTAGCCAATAACCTATTCTTCAACAGGCATCAACACTCGGATGCATTAAACAACATTGAAATCAGTGCAACTTGATCCCTGTCGTCATCTCCTGTTAACCGATCTCCCTTTTAAAATTAAGTCCTCCCTCTCTCATCTTAAAACTGGATCGTGTATTTGAGGCATTTAACGGCGAAATGACAAGCACAGCTAGCTTCAAACCCTCGTACTTCTTTTCTTTCAATGTGATGTCGCTTAAATCTAGATTTCGCATTCCATGATTCAACGCCTCGTGTTACGGTGTAAGAGATCAAGCTTGGTCCGCCGTTTTGAAAAAGAATCGAGACTGCGCAGAACGACAGGAAGTCCGTGAATCGTGGACTGTTAAATTGGAACCTGCCAGAGCAAACACAGCGGGACAACAGCGGGACACATCAACATAGCGGTCAAATGAGTGCGCATGCGTGTGGTTAAGCACTTTCGGTCTCTTACCGGTCCCGCGATGTAGTGCTCGATCAATCAACTTCAACACACTACGGTGAGGCTACATCTCGCCAATATGACCGATTTCTCGAAATTAAGGCATTTTTCCACTGCCAATTTCTTCGAAACAAAGTCGGTGACCCCCATTTTTTTTTTTTTTTTTAATTTCATTTTTGGAGTAAGTACTTTATGACCTAACTCTAGGCGAGAAATGAAGAAAATCTCACGGTAGGAAGATTTTGGCGCGAACGTCCTTAAACTATCTCTAAAGCTGCACTGCTTTGCTATATCGACGAAACAATTCCTCGCACATCTTCAAACATTTACTAAGCTCGGAACGTTGTCGTCAATCTTGCTCTACGGATTGTTTCGAAATCCTTGATTCCGCCCTTACTAAATTTCAACTTAAACTTAAGGAGGCTATGCATATAGATTGGGAAAAGCCTAATTTAAACCAACAAGTTCATCACGTCAACCTGACACTTAGGCTTTAGGATTTACATTCTTTCAAACACTTTGTAACTCACTCAAATATGTAATTTTTGTCACTTAATCACGATTAATTATGCATGTTTCGCCTAGTTGTTATATAGTCCTAACGGTTTTTCAAGTATTCTGTAACTGACGATGATGTTCGTAACATCGAAACATGTCTTGGAGATTAAAAAATGTCATTATTTTCTTAAAGATAACTGTTTGCTTTCTGCTGTCTCGAACTTTATATGGACTAGTATGAAACCGCTTATACACAAAAAGAGCTTAAACTGTATTACGAACTTCAAGGCTGCCACGGTTGAGATGTCCACCGGTTTCCCTATGAAGTCAATGGGGGGCAAGCTTGATAAAAGCGATATTTTTATTTTGTTTTATAATCCTTATGAGGTTGCAGACGATGCTGGTGGCCATCAGATTGAATTGCTAAAGTAAAGGACCATCGTTTTTTGTCTGCTACGAGTTAACGGTTACTGTAACAGCACTGAGCAAAAATTTAGATATATGTAGTACTACAGAAGGTGTTTTTAAAAGCACAGTCATAGGGTTGGCATATATGTTTGCTTTTTCAGAAAGTAGCGGCAGAAAAACTGGATGCCGGAATTTCTGTGTTGTGGCAAGGAACCTAGGCTGTAATTAACGATTTGACCCCTAAAGGGAACCAAGATACGAATTACTTGAAATGCCACTTCTGGACCGATCATCAGTTGACCACGAACAGATGCTTGTAAACAGAACTATGTTAAAACTATAGATCTCAAGATTATAAAAGAGCGAACTTTATTGTCGTCAGTTCTGTTGGAAACGGTCTCGTTGTCGCGTTTACTGTTTCAGTGCCTTTTTTTCTTCTTTTTTTTCTTCCCTTGCAACAAGCAGGAATTGGCGAATTAGGCAAAGCGGAAAAAGAGAGACGTTCTCCCGAGGGAAAAAATGCCAAAGGAAAGGTTTTCTCGCTTATTTTTATTTTTTTTTTTAGTTTAGAAATTAAATTTGCGCAGCCACATTCACTTGTGGTTTTTCGCGGCGCTTAATTAATGCTTGGTTGCGGTCTTCTTTTACTCCAAAGGTTTGCTATGAAATTCTTAACCTTACAGTATCAACGGCTGTTTTTATGGTCCTCCAAAAGAATGGATTTAAATTCTAAAAATTGATTAGACAACAGATGGGATGAAGCCACGACAGCTCAATATTTGTCGTGTATTACGCTCCCTTGATACCCTATAGTGTTAAGGTGACAATTTCGTTCTTGCCAACCTGTTTCTTTGTTCAACTTACGGAGATCGTTCGAAGAACATGTATACCCAGGCCGAGAGTCAGTTAAGAACGTCTTCATTTTCCTCATTTGTTACTAACGAAAAAGCCTAACAGGACGACTGACAGGACAATAAACTTTTTTTAACATCAGTAATTAAATGCGGTTTTCTTATTCGGCTTAATGAAGAACACCTCCATACCACACAACTTAAGAAACAATGGTCAGAAAGTTTTTAGGCTTAGATCACAAAAAAATGAGAACCTTCAGCCTCAGCACCAAAATTAGATGTTCTTAAGTAAAAGAGATAATATCACAAGAAGGACTTTTTCGGCTATTTTCCTTAAATTTGGCTTATCCACTGGAAGCTGCCTTTGAAATTTTGGGGATCGGGTGTGACAGTAATGAGGGAGTCGCTATGTCACAAATTATCGCTTTCCATCATGTTTCGTCTAGATCTGAATGTTTCAGCACTCAAGGCAATGCCTCCTTTGGCTTATGGCTCTCTCTGCTAACGTATAGCTTCATAAACCCTAACCCTTTGTTTCTTATAGCAGTGTCAGACGAAGATATTCTATCATTCAACCGTGGCTATGGTGAGGATGTCTCAATTTTCGGCAGCAATTTCCATAGACTGATATGGGTATCTCAAAACCTCAAGTATTTTTCAAAAGGGGATCTTTCAATATCTATCTTTATTTATTTTGTAGTTGTTATGGTATTCTTCAAGGACACAAAGTTTTGTTTGTCGTCGATGTAGAGCAGTTAGATTTCGAAAATGTTTCGATTGCTTTATCGATTGTAAACGAACGTCAAGAGAAAAGTAAACATTTTACGATAGAATAGACGATTTTCAATGCTGGATTTAAGTCAAAACCTCAAATGCTTCCAAAAATGAAACCTGTTAGATATGAAACTCGACATTAAATATTCAAGCGATATTTTGCCAGGAAAACAGGCTTCTTTCTCACGATAAAAGGTCGGATCTCTCTTTGGAGTATTGATATTTTGAAAATGGGATAAAAGCACAACTACAGCGACGTTTCACCTGTATAATTGTATTCTGATTAAAAATGGTTACCAAGAGAATTATCGCATTCAAGAAACAACTCTGTAAGTTTAGTGTATGTGAAAGAAGATCATGAATGCACATATTGTTGATATAGGTAACCGACCGAATTTCAATATACTTTCCCACGAAAAAATTCCCTTGTCCGGTTACTCAATCGTTTCTCCCCAATGAAGTTAACACTGCTCGTCGCGAACTGACGGTCACGGGAACCGAAGAACCGAAAAACGTCAAAAAGGGTTTTTTTTTTTTTTTTTTTCAATAAATAATAATTTTCAATCCTTTGACTACCTCTTCTGGTATAATAAAATGTTAATCAATGCAAAGTTATGAAAGTTCATTTGGCCTTGGACCATCAGCTTATCTAAATTTTGGGTGTTTTCGGTTGGAAAATCTGGATTTAGATCTTAAAATCTGGATTTTCGGAATTCAAATCGAACACAAAATTTGAAAACGGATTTTGTCGCAGATTTCACTAATTGGAAATCCAAGTCAGGAAAGATTTCAGTTAGTGAGATCCGCGACAAAATTTGAGAATCGTTTTCAGAATTTGAGTTCGAATGGAAATCCGAAAATCCAGATTTTTAGATCTAAATCCGGATTTCCCAATCGAAAGCACCCTTAGAATACAGGTCCCGCCAAATAATGGCCAATCAGAGTGGGCCTAAATGACCGCAACTCTCCTGATTGGTCCGTAACCAAGTAGCCACACGAGTGATTGCACGTGCTAAATGCACAACCGTGCGCAGAATGCAATGCCGATACGTTGTATTCCCAGGCAAACATCTAGCAGTAGCCGTTCTAAAAATAGAAAATACCGTAGACTGATGGTCCTCACTGCATCGCAAATCGAAACTTTTGGGTTATGGACTTATAATGAAGTTGAGGAATACTTTATCCACGCCGCACTATGTCAAAGCAACAAGCTGTCAATTGTACACTGGGTGTTAGAGCTTTTTTCTTCCGTATAGCTACAAGTTTTGCTTGCGGAGTGCCTTAAAACGAGACGGAAGAAAATAACCTCTGGCACCCAGGGTATCTTAATCAATGACAAAGGTGAGGAGCCACCGAAAAGGGCCTAAGAGTTTAGCTCAAAAAACAATCGACAAATCAATATCAGTTTGTAGAACGTAGATGCCTACTATTGTTATTGCGCATAGGTTCTGCGCATCTCGAGATACTCGGGTTTCCTGTCGGTGAGCCTTACTAATACAGGGATATTTTTGCGCGGTTTAAAACTATCCGGAGAAAGTAGATCTCAGTAAGTACTCTTGGTATCCAAAAAAGAAAACTGGGGGTAACCATGCATTTTTGAGAGATAATTAAGCTTTAATTTGAGAAAGAACGCCATACATTGGCTTTGTATTTTACTTTTTACAAATAGTATTCATGAATTATCTTTGAAAAATGCGTGGTTACCCCCAATTTACTTTTTGGATTTTAATAACACTTGTTAAGATCTACATTTCCTGCATAGTCATAAACCGAGGAAAAAATACCTTTGAATTAGTAGGCACCGTCCTTAATGCTACGGAAACCGGTCAAGGATTAAAATAACGAGTTCGTTCTTGCACTGCAAAGGAGAAAGCATTGTTCCCCTTGGGTACCCCTGTGTGTTCAGCAATGTAACGTGCATCTCACCACAACCCACCCCCATATCCAGTGACAAGTTTCGGCTCAACTCCCTAAGCACAAGTCAATAGTAGGCTGGTTTTTTTAGGGATGCGAGAAAAAGTTAAGGCAGTACAATAGATAATTTCTTGATACGAATGTATGTTGTCGCAAGAGTGAATTAGACAAAAGTGTAGTTATGGCATGAGTGGGATCCCCAGCACAGTCACAAATGAGTCTATTTTTAGAATACCCGTTCGCACGAAAATCAGTTGTCATATCCCAGAAAAAAAATAACAAAAGCAGTCACTCGTGATGTGGCTCCTTCTGATTGGTTAAAATTGGCGGTCCTTTGTTTGTTTCGCGAGCAAAATGTACCCAAATATAAAAACATTGACTTTATATAGAAAAGTAAATAATGAAAATAACTCACAGTTCATGATCTTGAAGCGTTTAACTCTGGCTCAAAGCTGGATATTTTTTAGTTTAAAAATTTCTTTAATTGGATGTCACGTAGCTCGTGCATTTTCCCGCGCGTGCAGCTTCCCTCTTATTTTTGTCCATATTTGGGCACAAAATTGGTATCCTAAAATCCCCAGCTTTGTTCCAAGGAAAAGAGTTGCAGTTACACGCTTCAAGGTCACGTGCTTCTGGTTTAGAATGTTCGTCGTAATGTTGTAGTGTCGTGGTGAATACACGGGGCTGTAGATATGGAGGGTCCGAGTTCCATCACCATAAGTGCATGAAACAGTTCTTTGTTCCCTTACCATGTTGTCACATGTTGACAGAAACCGATAAGATCATACAAAACATTGAGAAGACGTGTTGAGATGCTTAAGAAAGAGCTGGAGGGAAGTTATAGGTATTTCAAATCCTTTTTGGGGAGTTGATAGCTTCTTTAAACTGTAGGTAGAGTGCATATTCAAACTAGGTAAAATAAAGATCACCAATTTAACGTAGGTAAAAACGGATTCAACCTGACTCCGGATTTCTGACAACAGAAACATCCACCCATATATTGAAGTTGTGTCTCACATTTATTCAACAACATTAGAGGTTGTACTATATATTAATGAGCAGCGTGGTATTTGAGAAATTTTGCCCACAAAATTGCCATGCAATATAAGGTAAGAGGTGCTTTTTACCACATTTAAATATATTTGATTTTAAGGAAACTCTCCATCCACGTTGTCTCAGCTCTATATACCTCCGTGTAATCTTTGGACAAGCGTTTTGCAAGATCGTTGTCTGCGTGTTTTCTTGTTTTTCTGAATTTCGAAACGATCGTTTTTAAGCATGTTTGTTTTTAAATAAGTTAAACTCTTCCAAAGTAAACAAGAATTATATAAGGATTGCATCAGTGTTGGCGTCTCCCCGTACAAGCTTTTCATCCAATGAATCCATATCGAATTGAACAGTTAAAAATATTGGTGTTTGATCAAGAGGGGAGAAGCGATGTGACGGAGAGACAATCTCCCCTAGAAAAGACTCGAATTAACAATGCACACGGTATTAATGAAACGAGGCGAGCACTCTCTACCCGCTGCACTGACAAACTTTGCTCCCACGCAGACCTGCTTCATCAAATGCAAAGAACAGCAAAATGTTATCACTATGTCTTGCAAGTGAAATATCGACGTGTTATTATCATAAAACTTAAGCAGGGGAGATAAACAGAACAATATATCAGTAATATAAGCAATTTAGTACTTTCAACTATGCGACGGTGATTTCCAAAGAACGCACACCTCTGGCGCCAGTCATTAATCATACGTGAAACCTCCGACAGAGCTTGTCCTTACTTTTATGACCAGAGCAAAATGGCACATATTTTTGGATTCCAATTTTGGCCATTACTTTGGCAAATTTACAAAGCCTGGCACTCAAGCATCCTGGCTCGATAATGATCGATCCTTCTTGACGAAAAAGATATTCGCTGTTTATATCCATTTTCAAAATAATTTATTCGAACTCTGAAGAAAAACCTAATGAGTAATTTTATGTATATATCAAAGCATTGCTGTGTGAAACGAGATACTGAGCAAATGCCTGAAATTTTTTTTATAGTAAAGCTTTCCCCGAGCGTTTTTTCAAGCTAAAATTAATGGCAATGCTGGAACGTGTATGAAAATTGTGTCGGCTAGCAAGAAAAACAACTTATTGTTCTCGAGAGAAACGCAGTCCAACCTTGAATAGAGGGCGCTTCTTGCTCCAATGACCCACTGGAAAGCCCATTGTTTTTTGTTTAACTTTGCTTTGTTTTTTCTTTTCTTTTCTTTTCGCCTCGAGAAAAATCGCCCATGCTGACAAAATTTGGTGGTGATGTGGAAAAACAAAGCGTTTTGTTGCTATTTTATTGAATAAAATTTCACCGGCTACACGGCACCTCATACCTCTAGCACAAAAGCCTCTTGGGTGTATTAGCATACTTGTAAATTGTCATGGCTCAATGCAACTGTGTTACAATATTTTCCCGTCTCGCAAACAAAAAGCGTTTGACATGATTGTTTTTTCCTTGTATTGCTGTCAGTGAGTCTCACCTTGTGTAAGTCCGAAAGAGGTGAAGAATCCCGTTTTCAAAAAACAAAGGCGCAGGCTAACGATTGATTTGAAAGACACCAAAATGATGTCTGAAGTAAGCAGCGATGAAGAATTCATCACTTCTTCCGAGACAGAGAGTGACGTTTGGGGTCAAGAAGAACACGTCAAACCGCAAGAAGCCAGCTCTAAATGTTCTATAGTTTCCTTCATAATGGGCATCTCACTAACGGCTCCTTTTATAACTTTCGTATGCGCCAGCCAAGATGTCTTAGCTGGGACGAGCAAGCCAACTGGACTAGTAACTATAGGGCTAACAGCTCCTTCTGTTGTCTTAAAGATTGTCTCTCTGTGTTTGAGACAAGTGTCGCAAGTTCCCCGCGTATTTCTAGCCTTTGCTTTTGTGATAGCAGGACAGTTGTGTGTTGTGTTTACGCCACATCTCGAGGGACGTTTAGCTGGCCTCTGTTTGGTTTCTGTTGGCACTGGAATTGGAGAAATTAGTCTGCTGATACAGGCTGCTGTCGAGTTTGAAGAAATTGTGCTGTGTTCGTTTATCGTTGGAACGGGCGTAGGGGCTATCCTTGGATCTGTTACATATGTGGGTAAGTCGAAATTTGCAAGACGTCAGTTTTATAATAACAGTAAGCCGGGTGCTTCAGATTTTGTCAGTTTAGAATTCTGAACAATCATGGAAACAAGTTGGGTTAAAAAGAAGAATATTTTGTACCGGAAGTTCAGCGAGTCATTCACCGAACAAGACACTTTAAAAGGCGGAAAATTCACAGATGCTGAATTCCTGGCAAAAATAAAAATGCCAATAAAGTTAATTGCATTTGTGTTGCGGCTGATAGTTTGCGAAACGTTTCCCAATTATAACCGAGAACAATAATATTTGTATACCAGGTTTGAACAATTCCTCAGTCGAATACGATATAGTTTGTCATTAATACATAAAAAATGGCCCACTGTAGAAGACAATTCACAATTCTTATAGTCGTGTAGGCATAACAGCCGGATTTCTCGGAAATATATAAGCCACTGATTTGAAGTTTTTTTTCGCTACCGCTATAGAGATTTACAGATCATCCGTACGTGGTTTTATTAAATGATTGCAATATTCCAGTTGATGCCACATACGAGATCACTTGACATTCAACCTACGATTGCGCAATAAAACAAGTACTTTAAGTTGAAAATACAACATCCTCCTCAAAAGGCCTCTCATTCTCTGACAAAATATTCCGCAAGTTATTTGTTCGAAGGAGCAATGGTTCAACATGAAATGAATCAATATTTCTAGCTTCTTCCGATTTATAACTTGCAACAGTTTTTCCGCTTTGTTTATGAACCGTGGAAACAAATTTATGCCGCACCATTTCCACCAATTAAACTCGAAGGTACACGAAATCCGGCTATGCAGTTTTTTTCATGCTGTTTTAATTCAACTCAGTGGTTTGAGTTTTATTCTATTATTAGAGTGGCTTGCAACAATCACAAACATTTCTTCAAATATTCCGTGTTAGTGCTTGTACAATTGTACTTTTTTCCTGTTTGTTATGGTTGATGACAATGAAGTCTTCCATATTTCCTTTTGGCTTAAACCGCGGTTGATTTACGACTTCTCAATCGACGAGGCGGTAACAGGGAAATCTTTGCTTACATCTTTTGCTTCGTTAGCACAAGACTATTGTTTTCTAATGCAGTCAGCCGAGAATAAAGTACTGAATATTAAAAATGCTTTGCATACTGCAATTGGGATATCTCTGAAAATTTGTCCCCAGTCTCACTGGCGTTCAGTCCCAAACAAAAGGCATCATCTCGAGGCTCTGAGGAATAAACTCATACAAATCCTTATATTTATTCCCCACAGACTCGAAATGATGCCTTTTTGTTTAGAACTAAATTTTAATATATCGAAAGTGGGCTATTACTTGTTCATGATTTCTAGACATACCTGTACTGAAAATTGAACCCGATCTACCAGATAATCTCTGAGCAATGATGCTTTCAACATTCGAAAATTTTCAAAGAATTTATGGTATCATTAGCGCTTTTTATCAGTTTTTTGATAGCTAATGACTGGCTCGTTATCAAAGCATAATTGGATATTTAACTTAGTTTAACAAGTTCTGTTACCTTTTGATATCAATTTGTAAATAGTAAAGTAGCCAGTAGCAATCTACTTAAGCCCCGGCTACTGACACGTTCAAACGTTGTTATAAAACAAATTGTTGGATCGACAATGTAAGAACGTGTAGCACGCATGTTTGATGACGTTTGTTGCAAATTTTGTGTTGGAAGAATGTTTTGATTTCGATCAAACATTTCCTCCAACATACAACAAACGTTGAAGCGTGTAGCCGCCCTTTCAACAATCATGTTATATTGCAAAGACTGAAATAACGCGTTTCCAACAATGTTATATGCGTAACCAATATTTTTAGAAGCGTTCTTATAACATTAGGGAGCTTAAGCAACGACAACGCGGACGGGAACGAGAACGTCACAAATTTGCATATTTAGTGGGCAAAAAACAATATATAGCTTTGCACGCCCTGCACGTGTGTTTTTCACTTTTGCCCATTTCTTTGCCGTCGTCAGAAAAACTACAACGTGAAATAGCTAAATTTGAGGTTTTATGAACAACGTCAGCACTTGAGGATAAATTTTCATTTTCTCCCTTAAATTAAGCGCCGTTCCTATCAAAAGTCACCTTTGACTTTGACTTTTAATTGTTCCTACCAGTATCAGTTTTGGAGGAACTACCACACCCCTGTCATAATAAAAAGGTTTAAATAGTCAAGAAGCGATTAAAATAACGCGAATTTCTATTTTGGGATGACGTTCTCGTTGCCGTCGCTGTTGTCGTTGCTGAGGCTCCATAATGTTGGGAGGTGTTCTTCTATCAATCTCTTGATCAATATTATAACGTGTGGCCGGGGCCTTAGATTGTGGACAGAAAATCTAATATCCAGATGCGGGAGATCTCGCACTCGCCTCTTGTGCTGTACGATTGGTCAACAAATAAAACGTTTTGGCTGGTTTGCTGGTGACGTCACCTTGGCCATGTTGGTTGGCAAGAACAATAACCAGTTTATCCGTTGGGAAGTAAACTTTATTATTATGCAACTTCTGCGAAAAATAATTGTCTTGTGAACGAAGGAAATGTATATTTGAACTGCGGTTTATATACGGAAGATTAATTTGTCCATTTCTTTCGTTCATCAGTCCTTTCACGGCCTGAACCGTTCAGCCCAATAAATTGACCAGCTGCATGCCAATCGTGTGGTTCTCAATCTCGTCCCCAGAGACCGCTTTTCTTTTGGTCAGCACCAAGAACACGGACTCTGGCCACTTCCAAGGCAGGAAGTTCGCAAATCACGGACTTCCGGCTCGTCTACGCACGCTCAGGAATTTAAAACCACAGTGGTTGTCAACGGTCAGAATCCGTGTTCTTGGTGCTGACCAAAGGAAAAGCGGACTCTGAGGACGAGATTGAGAGGCTCTGCGATGCCGGTCACCGGCGGCGTCGCAACAAACGTCATGGGTTCCAATCCCGTTGAATCCCGCTGAATTTTTAGGTGTTCATAAAGTAACAATTGCTTAAATTGTCCAGTTAGTGCGAGGAATTACTTCTTTCTTCCAAATTGTGATGTATTGCCAACCAACATGGCCGCCTTGTCGTGTAAGTGAAAACCAAGAATAGAAGATTTTTAAGAGCTTGGAAGGTTGCTTGATCACCACGAGCAACCATGGACCGGAATTACATGCTTTCATACTTACGTGCACTGCATATTTCTAAAGCATTATACCACCGTTTGGCATAGTCACGACATCCTCATATTTTGTACGCGCATGAATTTTGAACGATCAAACAGCTCTCAAGAAGTATACAAAGTCATTTACATAATTTCACTTATAGATCAGTGCTTTATACCTTTTTTTAACATACTCTCAAAAATTGGCTGTTACAGAAAAGTTTCAAATGAGTTTGAAGTTAATTTTCACAGTATATAATTATTTGTTTAGTTCTTTGCAACTCATTTAAAGGGACTCTTGCGGTAGCTTTGGATCACTCCTGACGAAGGCACAAGACTGGAGGGTGGAAACGTTGCCTCTTTGAATCGCAACTTTTTAAGGAACATTCAAATTTCTTCAAACCACGCTGCAATGTGAATCATAATTTCTATTTTTCCCTTCCTTGTAATAGTTATTTATCTTATTTTGAAGTTATTCATTTTTGTAAATGAGTGTTGTCCTAAGTAGCGTGTGTACATATAGGGAAGATATCTGTTTACAAACATTGCTTTTGTTATTCAAATGTGCCAACCACAGGAACAAAAGATCTTTTGTTTGGACAGCCAATGAGGCTCTGGTTTGCACATTAAAGGCAATATATAGGTGGCGTCAACGATATCTCCCCTATATATGTAAGGGACAGAATCAAGTGATGCCTAACGCTGCTATGAATGTGATGGATGAAGAACCTTTGTTGATCAACAGCATCAGGAACTTCTTTGTGCATCACCCAAGGACAGAGAAAAATCTCCGACCTGGGTGCGAATCGAACCCACGACCTCCGGATTAGATCGTAGAGACATGTTTCAGAGCAACGGAGGTCGTGGGTTCGATTCTTAACCAAGGTCAGGGATTTTTCTTTGCATGTCCTTGGGTGATGCTAAAGAAGTTCCTGATGCTGTTGATCAGGGAAGGTTCTTCATCCATCACATTCACAGTAGTGTTAGGCCTCATTTGATTTCTGTCCTTATTTGTTCTTCAGTGCTGATGCTATAATTTTCTGTATAGTTGCCCAACATCAATTAAATTCTCTTTCTTGAGAAATGCACCACGCAAATTTCTATGCTTTCTTCAAATATGAATTTCCTTTTGCCAAACTAAGGCTTAAAAAGCGCAAAATATGGGCACGATATGCATGGAAGATAAGATGGTTAATCATGTTATCCCATTAGAAAAGAGTTCAGAGTGGTTCATGGGTAGTTCCAGTCCTTTGCGGGGGCAAAAACACAAAATTTAAGGGGTCTGGAACTACTCAGTTTCCTTCTTCAAGGCACCTGAAAAGAGAGATTATTTAAGGGGGTTAAGGTATTCAGAATTCTGAGAAATACTTTAGAGGAATAATAATCAATTTTTTGACCAGGTCATCTGCCATAATTAGCAATTGCTGGATATCATTTCTGTGTGGAATAATCAAGGTCGAGAAAAGTGGTATATTCGGAGTTGGTTGATTCGCTTGCTGAGACCTTAATAATAATAATAATAATAATAATAATAATAATAATAATAATAATAATAATAATATTTATTATTATTGTTATTGTTATTATTATTATTATTATTATTATTATTATTATTATTATTATTATTATTATTATTAATCGGGATATCCCAAAAGCCAAATACAATAACTGTTTTATCATAAATTGCTTAAAGGAGAACTGAAGGCCATGTGACGTATGACATGGGGAACAGATATTTCGTAATCAAGAGAAACAAGACATTTTCTTCGTTGTTTTGCTGTTTCTTCGAGGACTCGATATTCACGACAAACATCAGTCAAAACCACTGCTTCTATATGGGGAGATCTCGCATGTCTTCCCCATATCATACGTCATAAGCTGCAAAAATGACCTCTGACTCCTCCATTCTGAGCCGCAATGCTGATGGCCCAAAATCGGAATAAAAACAATTTTGGGTGGAAAAACGACGGATATGCCAGAAAAAAAAGTGGAAAACATTATTGTGCATGCTCTAAAGTGTAAACAAAAAATTCTTTTTTTTTGCCTTCTGTTCCTCTTTGAGAGAAATCCAGGAACAAAAGTTCTGTAGCGTGGCAGCCATAAATATTTGTCTGCAAACAAGAACAAATATGCTAAGTTATCAATTTAGGCGCCCTTAGCTAAACAATCCATCCCAAAATTAACCGAAAATCAATTGTCTTCGACAAACATGAAAATTTCTCGAATCTGACTCGCACATTCATTTTGTTACAACAGGACTAACAGTATGGTTGATTGTGGATCCAAGAACCGCCATATTGGTGTCTGCAATATGGCCTCCAGTTTTCCTCATCACGTTCGCAGTGTCACAAGGAAAACTAACCAGTTCACGCTACTTAAATGCAACGGAACGATTATCAAGGATACGGCGAAGCAAATTCGAAATAGACTGTCGTTTAACGACTCGCTGGAAACAAAGACTTTACTCAGTTTGGAGTTGTTCTCATCACATGTTATTGTTGTTTCTGATCTACTTCAGCGAGTACATAATACTCACTGCTATTCTGACAACGCTTGTTTTTGACGGAGTTGGCGTGGGACCTGAATTCTCACCCAGGGGCGATTTCGAACACTACGTCCTGAGTACCATGATGGGCGAGTTCCTTGGCCGTTCATTCATTTCCATGCTTCGAGCGGTTGCGCCTGGATTCTTCTTCAACTCTTCCCCAGTCCTAGCATTTTTCCCTCTGGCAGAGACGATCTTCCTCGTGCTTGCAACATGGTTTCGGCTCGTTTCGCAGGTATGGATCATATGGCTGTTGTGTTTTGTTCAGGGTACTGCTTGTGGTATGATTTTCTCCAACTCTTACCACATTATCGCGCGGAGAGTTGTCTCAAATCACGTGGCATTCAATGTCACCCTTGCGTCTATACTAGAGACTGCTGGTATCCTGACTGCGGGCCTGGTCGGCCTTTACGTCGAATCGGCATTGAAGGATCATTGTATGCACCACGAGAGAAATATCTCCGATTGTTTTGCCAGAGACACAGATTCTACCTTCTGGGAATTTGGACACAGGTTATTCTACGAAGGAAAAACTGCACTTTCCCTTTAGCTTAGCAAAGGGTTCTAATACGGGAAAATAACGGGAGAAATCTAGCGACAGTTGCGTGGAAGTGGAAGGAACATAACTAACAGCCACCTTAAAAATTTCATACCACATTCTGAGTTGATCAGCTTCAAAAGCAAAATCAATTGTGACTAGTTCTCTCTCCTTTTTTCCAATTATACCTGTTCAGTTGTATGTAATTAGGGAGTTTTGAGGAACGACAACGGCTACGGTGACTAAAAAGTCTAAAAACGTCACTGCATAATGTAGTTTGAGCTATCTTGTTTATTTCACGATTATTCCATCTTGCTCATGAATGAAAGAATTGTTTTATATGTGAATTCGAAGTGCGGGTGATAGACGAAGGAGAAAAGTGGTTCTCGAACTTATCTGCACAATTTAAGCAATGCGCTCTTTGCACGATACTGTCACATTGTACAAAATGCGCCATGCTAGATGGCAAAAGAATGAAACAGCCTCCAAAACAAAGCGATTTCAACCATGTGACAGTTTCATGCAAAGGGCCTATTGTCTCTTGACTTATGGACACCCGAAAAATTCAGGTAGCTCCAACGGGACTCGAACCCATGATCTCTGCGATGGTAGAGCATTACAACGGTATCGCAGAGAGGTCATGGGTTCGAATCTCGTTGAAGCCACCCGAAAATTTTAGGTGTCCGTATGAGACAATAGACCTTTTTGCAGATACGGCGGCCATTTTGATTTCTATTGTTTCAAAAGACATTATGGGATGTTCAGGGGGCAAATTAAGATGTATTTGCCCCCTGGGCATCCCATAATAGCTATTCGAAACAATAGAAATCAAAATGGCCGCCGTATCGGTAAAAAGGTCTATTGCTTAAATTCCCCAGTTAAGTGAGAGGATCACTCCTCTCATTCGTCCATCTTGTTCATGTCATCAACCATTGGCGAAGTAGCCAATAACGTGATTGGCACGGACCGATTTGAAATAAAGACACTGAAGAAAAGATGTCCGCTCAATTTGTCGTTACGATTATTTTACGCTGTTTTGCCGACTACGCTGAAGAAATGTACCAAAATAGTCGTGCCGCACGTGCAGCACGTGCAGCACGACTATTTTTCCTCTTTAAACCAAAGATATTCTTGCTTTCTGGCGTTGTTACCGACGTAGCCATCGTCGTTTCTTAAACTCTCTATTAAGGCCCAGAAATAAGGCCAACGTTTTCGTGCAACTTGTTGCGCAATAATGCTGCGTTGCAAATACACCATTTTACAGTTGTGTGCTTAGTTACCTGGCCTTTGAATGAAAGTGAGGCTGGAGTTGACCTTGCTTTGATAGAAACCTCACTGCTTTTCTTATGTGTTGTTCTCGTGCTAATTAGTAGGAATTTACATTAGAAAAGCAGTGAGGTTTCTATCAAAGCAAGGTAAACTCCAGCCTCACTTTCACTCAAATGCCAGGTAACCAAGCGTACAACTGTAAAAAGATCTCTTGAGATAGTTTGTATTACCACCTTGTTGCGCAACAAATTTTTATGTTGCAAAACGAAGACGTCGCTTTTACTTTTTGCAACATGAAACATTGTTGCGCAAGAAGGTGGTAATACGCGCAACAAACCATCTCAACTTGCAACGCGACATTAGGGCCGTTTATACGAGAAAAAAATAAGCCGCGGCTTACTCTGGCTGCGGCGTACGTAATACGCGAAAGGGACTATTTATACGAGTATAAACCTCCAGGCCAGGATAAGCCGCGGCTTGAGAAAGCCGTGGACGTAGATTTTGTACCATTTATACGGGGTGTTCCCGTCTTATGTAAGCCGGCCAGAGTAAGCCGCGGCTTGTTCTCTTTCGTATAAACGGCCCTATTGTTGCGCGACAAATTGCACGTATAATGTTGCCCATATTACTGGGCTTTTATAATTCGCTACAACAGCGAAACTATTGCAGCCTTGGTTTGGTTTCACAACACTTTCGGAAAATCAAGACACAACTGCAACTCGACCCGGAAAGAAAAAACAATTAAATTTTCGTCCTCATTTTCAAGTTTTTTTCTTCTAGTTTAAGACAATGATTGGGATAATCGGTCAATTGAGTTTTTAATATATTTCTGAAGTTTTGTTCAATAGGTATGTGATAAAATGCAAATAGGTTATTATTGTAAGAAAAGTACACTAACCTTAAAGTGGTACTATGATCAAAAAATCATTTCCTTTTTTTCTTCAGATTTTGAAAGCGTGTTTGCCTAACACCTAACTGGCAAAATTTTGAGCTTTGAGTTTTATCCAAAGGCTGTTTATTTTGAGTGTAAGTTTTGGATTTCACGGTCCGCCATTACTCACGTTCAAAACTGGCCGATTGGACCTCAGAAGGTTGGATCTAGAGAAAATGACGTCATTTACTCACTAGCTTAAAACTTCAGCGTGTAAACGCAATTTATTACATATGCAAAACACGGGTTTAAAAGTCTGAAAGCCCGAAACTCCCGTGCTGCATATTAATTCGGCCGCGTACACACGCATTGCATTCTTAAACTAGTGAGTCTTTGACGTCATTTTCTCCTCGACCCAGCTCTCTCAAGATTTTAAAGTTAGTAATGGCGGACCAATAAATAAGAAAATTCCAGTTAAAATAAACAGGTGTCTTTTTAAAATCAGAACTTAAAACTTGGGTCAGTTAGTGTTTAGTTAACATAGTTTTGAAATCCAAAGAAAAAAAAGAATTGTTTTTTTGGTCGTAGTACCACTTTAAACTTTTATGCTTATTGGGTGTCAGAAACTGTTTTTCTTCAATTTCCAACCAAAATTGTTCATTTGAAGGAAAAGGAAAAGTTACTGCCATCTTAGACGACGTCAAAGAATCCAAGCGGTGCCCTCTACGCATGAAATTCATAAATGACACCGCCTTCCTTAATCATCCATCGCTTTCAGTGAATGGTATTGTTACTGCCACTCGACATCTCCATGATTTGTGAACATGAAGTTTTATTCAACAAATGTTATCTTAATAATCTAACATGTAATGCCTTCATGCGTCATTGGATCTCATCAGTGGAAGCGTACAGCTGACATAGTTGTTCTATATCACGGCATTTTCATGGACTAAGCTTTTTTTAAACGAGTGTTTTAAATTAAGTCTCGTCTCTGCCGAATGATCTTTCCGAACCCCGTGGGTAAGGACTTGTGATGGGCTTGAAAGGTCTACTTTGATGGCAAAATGAATCTAAAATGAATAAAAATAATTCGGTTATGATGACGCCATGACACAAATATCTACAACTGCTTAATCAAACCAGTTTCAACACTCTGAAGAGATACTCACTTTAGAATGATTGAAAATTCTGTGCAGTGGATTCAGAGCCACCTTAAATCTGTGATTTTTAAGGTGGCTCTAATACCGCTGCACTTTCCAGCGATAAAAGGTGGGGGTCAACAAGTGTGTTTTTGAGATATGAGCAACTAAGGCCAAAAATGGTGTGTTTTTGCTGGGTTTTCCCGAGACTGTGCCCTAGGTCTAGAGTGCGGCCCGAGGGTGCAGGCCGAGGGCTGTACTCGAGACCGAGGGCACAGTTTTTTCTATTCGAACTGATCTTGGCCGGTAAATAATATATCTTTTTTTGTTTAAGCGCTCGTCTTGCTTGCATGCATTCGCCATAATCGTCTTCTTCGTGTGGATAGTAAAACTCGATTTCACTGTGTCCACTATCGTCTGAATCCATTTTTCACTTCTTATCATTTCATGACTGTTTTTCTTTTTACGTAAAATGGCTAATTACAAGCAGCTTCTGTTTCGCTTTTTGCACCTTTTTTTTTTTCACTTGAATTAGACGCGATGGCGACAGTCACAGTTTTCCGCGGATTCTGGACTGGTCTGGATGGACTGCCTGAGGCGCACGTATTAGCCAATCAAATAATTCAAGGATTTAGGATTCCGGCCCTTTGAGAAGCGTCAGAAAAAATAAGAAACATTTATTTCATTCATCGAGTCATTTAACGGGAACACATCACACATGAGCCCAACGAATTGATCTGCTCCCAAACGAGAGGCTTCATAGCTCAGTTGGTAGGGGAAAGGAAAGAAACTTTATTTAAGTATCAAGTCTTCTAGCGCTGGAGCACTAATTGGGGACACCGCAAACTGAAATTGAATCAGCAAATGATCGCAAATCAAATCAAATGTTGATTTTTGAGGAGGAGAGGAGAAAACCGGAGTACTGGGAGAAAAACCTCTCGGTGAAGAGTAGAGAATCAACAAAGTCAATCCCCATATGACACTGAGTCTGGGGGTATTGGTCTATCATTCGCAAAAAATCAGTGTGGACCAACGGATCAGTGCCATTTCACTCAGTCTCAGGGTTGGACATTAGCACTCGCCCGCAGCCAATGCGAGTGTATAAAGTGTCGGGCGAGCGCAAATCATCGAGCACTCGCCCGTTTGGCGAGTGCAATTTTCGTTGCCAAAAAATTATTTAAATTGCGAAGTAAACACTGCTTTTTACATTCCATTTTGTCAGGAAAATCCCTAAACATAACTTACCATTTGTATTTTACAAAGTTTTATATTCCGAACTGTCTAATGAATTGGCACTAAAAGGCAACATTGGGCTTCGTAAATAGACAAATTATATGAATTATGGCTTCCTGGTCAGTGATACTGCTGGTCACTATCGAGCCATCGGTGACCAGGTAAACATGTCGCTTTAAGACCGCTCCTGAGAAGAACAGACACGTTTACTCGCACACTGCAGGGATCTCAGGAAGATTCATCAATAAGAAAATCAATTTAAAATATAAAGTGTTACGTGCTAGAATAAGCAAGAGATGTCCGCGAACAAGGCATAAATGAAAATAACTCCCGAGTACGATATAAGGCACGCAACAAAAGAGTAACAACGAGCAGTTACCCTTTTTCACTATTATTTAATTAGTTATACACTGTTACAATTACTTCGGTTAAAGATTAAGTTAAGCAGTTCGTAAAGCACGGGCTTACTGTCTTTCACGACCATTCAGGTATTCATCTTGATTAACTTCGAACTCCATCCAAGTTCCAATGATTGTAGGCAACAATTCTTGACCTTCTCGATTCACTGCATTCTTTCCACTCACTTGATTTTCTGTGTACACAAACTCTCACGGGAGACTTCATAATAAACGCTTTTTCTTCTTTACTTTTCGGCTATCGTCTCTTCTTCTCTCCGCATATCGCAAGGTCAAAAGTATATAGCTATCCCAGTTGATTATAGCTTCAAGTTGAGTATCGCATCCATAGCATAAGTTCAATCACAGCTGGCCACGAGCGTAAGCCCTCGGGCAAAGAGTTTTTTCTATTACAGAGTTACAAGCCTGCTTTTATACTTTTACTCTAAGCATCTAGAATGTTCTGTTGCTATTTATAGTATATTACAAGGTGAGCTATTTGTGGAAACTGCTGAGTCACATCAAAGAAATTTCTGGAATATTACAGATTGTAACATAGTTCTAGAAAAGTCTGGAATTGCATGACAGATAAACTAAAAATAATTCTGATCCTCATAACAAAAGTAAGTGCCTCCATTGAGTTTTCTTGGGATTTAAGGTCTTTAAAAAGAATTCTTTATTGACGTAATATAATCTTCGGTCTGCCACGTGCTCGACGACGTTGCAAGCGAATTGTTTTCCCGTAATTTCCCAGCACTCTGATCGGTAACTTTAAAAATGGAGTAAACCGATCGCTGCCAAAATGTGGAAATATATTTTCGGAGTTTCTAAAGTTGTCAACCAAAAAAAGAACGAAAAAGACTGCAGGGTAGGACACATAATTTTGAGAGCACTCGCCATTCGGGTGACCCTCAAAATTCACTGGCCCGGACCAGTTTTCACTCCCCCCATATCCCTCAATCTCTCTCTAAGCAATTTAGTCATCTTTTATTTTTACTGTTTAATACCACTGAAATTTATTTCAACACTGAAAAGCTATTAAAGTTAATAGGAAGTATGTTTTAGTTTCTTTTTACGGCAGTTCTTTTTCCAGTTTCTTTAGCACCATCTCCTCTGACATCTCAGCGTCTGACCCGTAGTTCAATTTGTATCGAATCGACTTTGTATCGAAACGACTGTAAACCCTCTGAAATAACTCGGAGCTCCCTCGTCTTCATCATTGTCATTCGCCTTCTCTCTGAATATAACTTTATCCTCATCTTCCTCTTGCTCAAGTTCAGGAAGCATGTAGTGGTTGAGCTGGCCCAGGAGTTGCATTTGTATCTTCTCCAACGTCCATAGGGTCAACTTCATGCAGTGGTTGAGCTGGCCCAGGAGCTGCAGTTGTCTTCTCGTATTCCTTCGTATCACGGGGAGCTTTCGGGGCTTGAGTTCCTTTACGGAACAAGCAAAGGATTTGTCCGAAACGGTTTTTCTGAAAGACAGAGGAAATATTCATATATACTGTTATCTTGCCACAGGTGGCGTTGCATCCATAAGAATAAAACTCGGGATCAGTTAAGGAGAGTGATTGATTTTTCCGTTCAAAAGAGGTGGAAGAAACCACGCCAGAATGTTGATTCACGTATAAGTAAACAAGCTAATCAATAAATAAATTGATTAATTAATTGTTGATGAAATTTAATTAACTCATCATTTTAAAAACAAATGATCAAGTAAAAAGTAATTCCACAAATAGGTAACTAAGACAGGCAGTAATTGCTGGAGTGAATGAATTAAAAGAATGGCCAATGCAATAGACCATTTTCGAATTCTCACGGCTGGACTGGATCTAGCATGGAATGGAGTCTAACGCGGGCAAATCTTTTCAAATGCAAATTAATTTGCCTGCATTAGCCTCCATTCCATGCTAGATCCAGTCCAACCGTTAGAAAACGAAACTGGCCTATTAATTCTTCTTGCAGCATTCAAAAAGCAACTTAAGGACGTTCGCGCGAAAATTTTCTAACATTGATTTTTTTCTGCAAATTTTACCATTGAAAGATGATGAGTTAGTGATGTCAGAAATGAAAAAAAATGGGGAAGAACACCCTAAATCTGAAAAAATCCGGCTTTTTTAGCGAATAAGGCCACAGTTTCTGTGAGCCCAAAAATATTGCAATTACATCTTTAAAGTGAAACGTTCTCTACCAAACTTTGTTTAAGTGGACCCATCAAGTGAATTTAGTTAACTGTTGAGGTTCCTTAAAGAACAAGGTCGCATTTAGCGACCATAGTTTCATGCGCCTTGCAGCCGCAAGATGGTAGGATTCCATGTCCCAAGGACAGAAATCTTGAATTTTTAATTTTTGTGTGTGTGGCTGCATATTGCGGGGTATTAATTATGAAAACCCATTGTCACAGCTTCTAAAATTGCAAAATAAAGTTATTGGAATCATCAATGATGTTTCCCTACCCCAAATTGTTTCCTTAGGTCTATTGAAATTTCATGATATTGCTAAAATGTACCATTTATTTATGTATAATTGTCTTTGTGGTGATAAGCCATGTAATTTTTTTCCATATTACTGGTTTCGGAGCAACGTAATAATTCAACTTAGGATGCATCTTTACAGCATTTATTTCTTCAAACTATAACCAATATATGTATAAGAAAATTCTGCCTATCCATTATTGGAAAATACTTTTTGGAATGACCTTCCTCTTTAAAATCGAAACAGCACATCTAAAATCCCATTTTGAAAAAGCAATTTTTGAACACTATTTTGCGCAGTACTGATTTCCTTACTTGCTGGTGTGTACTCCAGTATTGCTTGTTTAAAAGTCTAAATATTGCAACTGAATGGGATATCCTGTTCTGTAGATTGAGTACGATTTAAAGTTAAGAATATAATCTTATTATTCTTTGTCTGAGATAGTTGTTAACTTGAATATATTCACATTATGGATTACATTCACAGATGTTTTACCTGTTTATGTCATTTTTTTTGGAAGTTCGAAAAAAAATTAAACGGAGACGAATAAGAACCTGACACAATTACTTGCCAAAGAAGAAATTCAAGAGAATCTTGCCCAATCTTGCCCATCATAGATGGTGATGATGAACTGTTTCTTCATGCATTCTGCTCTATCAAAACTGGATTTCATAGTTTTAAGCCCCCTGGAAAGCTTTGGTTGTTTCGTTTTTGTTTTCAATCAGATGCAATGTCACTCGTCATTGCTTTTTAATTAAGGCCTGGCCAAACGCTCGCAACATTTCAACGCAACATCTTACAACTTTGTCGCATGATGTTGCGACACGTGTTGAACGGGGTGGCCAAACGCATGCATCATTTCCATCTTTTTCAACGCAACATGTCAATGTTCATGTGCCCCAGGCCCCTGGCGCGCAAGAAGTGGACCTAACGCGCATGCCCTAGCGCAACATTGTTGTGTGAACGTGCCCAAACGAGTACAACATCATGAAACATCCAAAATGTTGCACGAAAACTTTGATCATTTACATAAGATATAAATGTACTCGCGGACGGTCACCCATTTTAACCCTGATGATGGCAAACAGCCGAAAAACGTTTGGTTTGAATATTTTAATTTTTTAACTTTTTAGCCTTGTATATAGAATATATAGAAATATATTAGTTAAATGAAAAGTGTTCGTTAATACCGTGAGGATTAAGGGTGCCGATTTGGAAGATTAATTTTTCTTCTAGATTCTTGCGGCTTTCCGTCGTACCTAGATGTAGGGAAAGGCCGCAGATAGCCATGTGTTTTTTGGAGTGGTTAGGGAGATTAAAATGACGAGCGACTGGCTTAGATGCATCTTTGTCATGCCTCTCAACATCGCGAAGGTGTTCGCGGAATCGGTCACCTAGTCGTCTACCTGTCTCGCCAATGTATAATTTATTGCATAACGTACAGGTTATGCAATAAATGACATTTGCGGAGGTACATGTGAAACGATCCGTGATCTTAACAGATCGCTTAGGTCCCGATATCTTGCTAGTGTTAACAATGAAAAGACAAGTTTGGCATTGGAGCGCGCGCATTTGAAAGTGCCGGGTTGCTCGTTAGTTTTGAGCGCGCTTCTAACTAAAAAGTTGCCTACGTTTTTGTCGCGTTTGAATGAAATAAGTGGAGGTTGCGAAGAGATTCTACCAGTCTCGGGATCATTTTGGAGTAATTTAAAATTATTAAGAATGATACTTTTGACTGCGTGATTATGAGGATGGAAAGTGAGGGTGAATGGAATTCTGTCATTCTTATCTTTTTGTGACATTTGTAGTGATGACTGTCGATCAAATTGTTGGGCGCGATGATGGCCCGCTTTGACCACAGAGACAGGATAGCCACGTTTTTCGAAGAACTGGCACATCTCCTCTGATTTGCTGAAAAAATCGGAGTCATCACTACATAGACGTCGAAGTCTAAGAAATTGAGAATAAGGAATGGAGTTCTTGACATGTGATGGATGTGATGATGAATACAACAAATAACTGTGAGAATCTGTAGGTTTGTAGAGCACACTGATTACATAGCACGTTGCCACTAATAGAAACTTTGATATCTAGGAAAGCCAATGAAGTTTCCGAAATTTCCCAGGTATATTTAAGAGCCGGATGAAAAGAATTGACAGAGGTTATAAAATGATCGAGTTCTTCTCTGCTAGATGAAATAGCGCCGATACAATCGTCGATGTAGCGGCCGTAGAGTTCAGGTTTGGGGCGGTTGTACTGATTAAAAAATTGGTGTTCAACGTATCCTACAAAAAGATTGGCATAGCTAGGTCCCATTCTTGTGCCCATCGCTACACCATTAATTTGTTTGTAATAGTTGCCGGCGAATGAAAAACAATTAAGCGTTAAAACTAGTTCGGCAAGGCGGAGGAGCGTTTCCGAGCTTGGTTCTTTGATAGTGCGTTGATCGAAAAAGTGTTTAAGTGCTTGAAGACCTTCGCTATTGGGAATGACTGTGTACAGAGATGTAATGTCCATGGTGAAAAAAAGTTTTTCTTGGCCGGAGAAATTGAAATCGCGGAAAATTTTTAGTGCGTGTGTACTGTCTTTAATGTATGATGGCAAAGATTTGACGATAGGCGTCATAATCCTGTCTAAGTAGCTAGAAATGAGTTCGGTAGGGCAACTACAGGCAGAAACGATAGGGCGACCTGGGTTGTTAGGTTTGTGAATTTTAGGCAAGAAGTAAATGCACGAAGTTCTAGGGCTGTTGATGATGAGATTAGTGGCAGTGTCCGGTAATTATTCATTAACTATGAGATTCTGAATGGTGTCTTTAACCAATTATGGATTTTGGGAAGTGAGATCTTTCTGGATTTTGGCATAAAACGAGGTATCCGAAAGTTGCCGCAAAGCTTCTTTTTGGTAAAGGTCGGACCGCCAAACAACTACCGCGCCGCCTTTGTCGGCCGATTTGACAACTATGTCATTGCGTTTACTAAGATTTCTAAGGGCCGCCCACTCTTCCGAGGAAAGGTTGGAAAATTTAGTGTTACGATTGAATTTAAGTTTGTGAATGTCGTGACGGCATTTTTTGGTGAAAAAATCTAAAGAGGCAAATTGTCCCTCTGGGGGAGTCCATTTAGATTTGCGAACTTGAAGTGTTTCAAAAATATCTTTGTTAGAAGTGTCCGAATCGTCCTCTTTGTCATGAAAAAAGGCTTTTAACTGAACGCGGCGAAGGAATTTTTCAACATCTTGCTTAATAGAAAATTCGTTGGTGCGTTTGGTAATAGGGACAAAATTTAGGCCCTTACTGAGAACAGATTTCTCTGAGTCAGTAAGCGGAAGATTTTCTGGAATTGTAACTACGGTATTATGGCTATGCAATGTAGTGTCTTCGGTAATTTGCGGACCTATTAATTGTTGAAGTTTTAGAGTCTTGGTTTGGTGTAAATGGTCAAACAGTCCAGAATTAAGTTCTCCGATTTTAGCGCGAATCGATTGTAATAAAACTGCTGGACAGATTTTGGAAAGTTCGGAGTGGCACTGAAGAATTTGTTTGTCAAGTACGTTTCGTTTTTGGCACATGGCTCTAATTGTGATCCTCATAATATTACGTGAAAAAGAATTTTGCGCGCATCGAATTTGGTGAAGATATTGATTCAAGTGAGAGAATGCAGACGCATGAAAGTTTGAGCGAAAACCTTTAGGAATGACTTTAGATTGAGGCAAGGGCCGGTGAAATTGATGTGACTACAAAACCTAGTTTTGGCGAAAATGAGAGTGGCTAAACGGAAAGCTAAGTTGCTGCTAAGTGTGGGAAAAGGAAAAACAACACTAGCAAGATATCGGGACCTAAGCGATCTGTTAAGATCACGGATCGTTTCACATGTACCTCCGCAAATGTCATTTATTGCATAACCTGTACGTTATGCAATAAATTATACATTGGTGAGACAGGTAGACGACTAGGTGACTGATTCCGCGAACACCTTCGCGATGTTGAGAAGAATGACAAAGATGCATCTAAGCCAGTCGCTCGTCATTTTAATCTCCCTAACCACTCCAAAAAACACATGGCTATCTGCGGCCTTTCCCTACATCTAGGTACGATGGAAAGCCGCAAGAATCTAGAACAAAAATTCATCTTCCAAATCGGCACCCTTAATCCTCACGGTATTAACGAACGCTTTTCATTTAACTAATATATTTCTATTTTTCACATTGCCATGTTACCACCAAAAGCGTAGCTCCTACTCAGGCTACTATAAAAACTACACGTAACCCATAATTCCTCGATTCGCTCTGACGAAGGGCTAACGCTCGAAACGTCATCTTTTAGAATCTCTGTACGGTGGCCAATTTACACTATCAACTCCGTTGATAAAACCAAATTTTTGTATACTACTTCCCCACCGACGCAGCACCTCAGTTTCTTTAGAAACTACCCCCCTCATTCATTTCTTGACTAGTTTAGTTGCTGATGTTTCCCCACACGCACAGATCCGGTCACGCGTTCTCGGTTGTTTACAATTCATTTGCTAAAACTTTAGTGCAAAAAAAAAAGTCCGATAATAAATAGCTTATTAGATGTTTTGGTATGTAGTATCGTTGAGTATTTCTACTACTTACAACACAACTCGTAAAAATACTCAGCGATACCACACACCAAAACGTCTAACAAGATATATATATTTGTACTCGTGCTTTTTTTGTACAATAACTAATACAGTTGGATAATAATAGTAGATATTAGGGCCGTTTATACGAAAAAAAATAAGCCGCGGCTTACTCTGGCCGCGGCATACATAATACGCGAAAGGAACTATTTATACGAGTATAAACTCCCAGGCCAGGATAAGCCGCGGCTTGAGAAAGCCGTGAACGTAGATTTTGTACCATTTATACGGGGTGTTCGCGTCTTCTGTAAGCCGGCCAGAGTAAGCCACGCCTTATTTTCTCTCGTATAAACGGCCCTATTGTGGATATTTGATGGAAAAATTCAAATAATCACATTTGTGGGTATCTCGTGCCTTCTAAATTGACAAACGAACGTATTTTGTTTTTAGAAAATGCCAGTTTGATGCTCAGTGTCCTGGAATCTCTTCTTTGAATAACCTTTGAACTAATTTTTCCCCCAAATATCCCGTATCCCTAGGATTTCTTTCCAAAATTTCCTGTATCCCGATAACCCCTCATAGGTCCTCACTAGACACATGTACGCATTGCGTATCAACATTTTCTCCCCCCTCCCCCTCCCTGCTTAAGTGTCTGTGTCTTTTCAAGACGTTGTTAAGTTTTATCTCTTCATTAAATTACTAATTTCAGATATCGCGTTACCAGATTTTAATTTTTTTTTGACAAAAACGGTGTTGAGTCTAAATTGCAACATTTCCTGGTAGAAGCTATTTTGTGCAACTCCAGTTATGTGAATAAGAAAAGCTAGGTCATGCGCACTTCAAACTATACTGTTCAAGGACAAAACCATTCGCCGTTGTCACACGGCGGCCATATTTTCCCGGGAGACCAAAAAAGCTTTGTTTTACCACGCCAAGCCTCACCCCCATGATTTCCACTGCGAGGCTTGGCGTGGTAAAACAAAGCTTTTTTGGTCTCGAGGGAAAATATGGCCGCCGTGTGACAAGGGCGAATAGCCGCCACAACCCCAAGAGAAAACCAATAATATAGACAATGTCATGCGGCAAATTCAGGGAAAGGTACAAATCAAAGGGCACAAGTCACAGGTCATTTTTTTACCAATACAAAAACAACCCTAAACGTTTACCATTGCTAACATTAGGCCTAAAAACTTTTGTTTAGGCATAATCGGAGGTTTTCACGTGACGTCATGGCCGCCATGCTTGGTGGACGAAAACAAAAGATCTCTCATTAGCTTCTTTTGTTCGTCCACCAGAAGTCGAACATTTCTCTATTGTTATTGGTGTCTATAGAGGTTGGTTGAGAACGTCCTATTCGGTGGAAAGTTAGCTTTAATCAATGTTTAGGATTCTTTCTGTTTTGGTAAAACGATCAACTGTGTTTTGTACCTGCCGCAAATTTTGTCTAAGAGTGTTATGCCCAATTGTTCGAAAGCGAATGAACTTAATCCAGAATGAAGGGGTAAGTTTCTAAAGAAACTGTGGTGCTGCGTCGGTGGGGAAGTTGTATACAAAAATTTGGTTTTATCAACGGAGTTGATAATGTAAATTGGCCACCGTACAGAGATTCTAAAAGCTGACGTTTCGAGCGTTAGCCCTTCGTCAGTGCGAATCACTGACGAAGGGCTAACGCTTGAAAGGTCAGCTTTTAGAATCTCTGTACGGTGGCTAATTTACATTATCAACTAACTTAATCCAGGATTAGCATAAACTTTTCTTTCATGTTTTCAACTTTTTAGTGAAGTTCGTTTGCTTATTTTTGTTTTTCAAGATTGATTTCCTCCAATGTAAAGTTTTGCCGAATATCAGCATTGAACAGCATTTGGGAGTAGAGAAATAAACTCTTTGGTTAAATTTTAATCTGAGGTTGGCGTTAATCGGCTTTTGAATAACCGGGCCCAGATCTCGGTCACCTCGCAGCTCTTACAAGGTCTCACCTGATTGGAGACCACCCTAACCCTTAACAAAAGAACAAATAACAGAAACAATGGACCCTAGGCCTAAAACAAAAGGGTTAGGTTTTAGGCCTAGGGTCCATTGTTTCTGTTATTTGTTCTTTTGTTAAACCTCAAGGGTGGTCTCCAATCAGGTGAGACCCTGTAAGAGCTGCGAGGCTACCGGGGTCCCAGAACTCCATTGCTATTCACCTCCGAGCAATTCGCGGAGAATTTGTACTCGAAAATGTTGTAATCTTTGCCGGCATAAATTTTTTATCGGCTTTTGAACAACCGGGCCCAGAGAAATAAAATACATGCAGATAAATTTACTTCAATTTTAATTATTGCACCACCTAACGTTTAAATAAATAAGCATTTTTTTTTACATCTTTTATCCAAATTTGCATCTTCAAAAAGTGCGTAGACAATTTTTGAAACAAATTACATACTTAAAAAGTATGCCGTGTGTTATCAAAGAATATTTTAATAAGTCATCAGGATGCAAACTTACAATATTCCAATTGACAATATAGTTATTCTGAACTCTGTATTTAACTCTATATAAATAACACGACCAAATGCTCCCATGGCCTTCCAAAAGTTTAAAAAAAGTTTACAACCAAGGTTATGAAAGTCAAACCTTTTCATTAATAATAATAATAATAATAATAATAATAATAATAATATTAACAAATTATTATTGTTAGAATTGACAAAATTTGCAATGTTATTTCAAAGCCCAAGAATGGCATTACGTAATGAGTTACTCAATTACCCGTATTATTCATTAACTCAGAATAATATTTAATATTATCAATGTGCTGTTTTGCAATGTGCATTAAAAGCTTCATGGTTAGAGCATAAGTCCCTTCAAGACTTGTTATCTTTCGTCCCTGCAAGACAAAAAAAATAAAATCTATTAACTGAAAAGGTACAGTCATGTCATCAGTACTGTAACACTGCAACACAAGTCTTCTTTGTCTCACAAGTATTCCCGTAAGAAAGATAGCCTGACATATCCAACGTAACTGTGAGTGTCTGAAGTGCCTTTTCTTATTTCCATTGTTGTGTCCAACCAATGAAAAACATTTTAGTTATGAACATTCAAGGCTGTGCCGGTCATGGCAGTGCAGCTGATTTTGTGTAGTTTTATCAATAATTATTAATCACCCCTATAAAATTTTGCTTATGCAAGTTAATGTTATTCCAGAAGTTACTAAATACAACATAACTCAAAACTCTGTGACAAAAAAAGTTTGTCGAATGTACATAATTTGTGTCACCCACTAAAGAGATAAACTTTGAAAACTGTTGGGGTAAGTTTTCAAAAACCCCAATTGCAATTCATTAAGCTTCTTCAATTCTAATCATCCTTACATCCTTTGCATTTGCTGTTTTAACGAAAGATTCCTTCATTGTTCTAGATAGTTATTTTTATGTTTTGCTTGATTTGGTTGCCAGTTCCCCATAGCTGAATTTGGCTTCATTTTGAATTTTTGAAATTTAACAATTTTTGCCAAAATATTACAGTGAAATGCACCTTACTGTCACCACCCAACAAACTTTCACATTTGACAACTACATGTAAATTTATACGTCATTCAACAACCCATGCCACGGTGTTCAAATAACAACCATACGAACTTTGAAAGTAGGCATGACTGTCAATGAAATTCGCACAACCTGATTGGCGGATAATTTGTCAAAACTTTGTTAGGTGGCCACGGTAAGGCACGTAGCACTGTAATTTGATGTACACACACTTTACCAGTTCATTGGAATATTCAAAGACACACCAAAACTATGCTACCTTCCTTGTCTTAACTCTGTTGTTCCATTTGAGGCATAGGAGGGATGAATGGATTGTCTCTGATCTTCCGCTGGACGTCTTACATCTAAAACAGTGATTTGGTACTGTAAATTTTAACCCAGTTGGACACACATATTCTGGTAACATTTTTATTAAAGAGTTGGTGCTGGGAGAAGTTTTCATAGTCTAATACTTTCCCCAATAATCAGGATATTACTATCACAGAAATTGGACACTTCATTATGATAGATTGCATTAACCGCATAATTGCTACCTAATTTTTTCTAGTATCAGATAAACTTATTGTTGAAACCTGGTTAGCTTTATCTCCATGACCAAGCCATCCGAAACAGCTCAATGGGGGAAAAATTGTCAAAAATATTTC
Organism: Montipora capitata; assembly: GCA_949126865.1. Classification (NCBI taxonomy): domain Eukaryota; kingdom Metazoa; phylum Cnidaria; class Anthozoa; order Scleractinia; family Acroporidae; genus Montipora; species Montipora capitata. Next base: position 28,509,422 of record OX421456.1, read on the forward strand.
ACTCGTCAGCTGGGACTTAAAACATTTTGCCAAGTTTGGTAGAAGAGTAAAATTTAGGAATGTGTGACACTCTTTTGTCAAGATGATGTTAGCAGGGGTTTCATTAACTTTTAAAGTAGAAGGGACCTTGTGATAGAGTAAGCGGGCACCCCTATATAATATTATAGTCTGGCTTTTGATATTGAGACCTCCTTTGAGCAAAGGCAGGTACTGTACTCAGTGTAGATGGGTGCTAGTACCCAGGTCCCAGCTTCTAATAAAACCCCTGTGTCAGACCTGATCTTACGTGAGATGATATCTCTTAACCCTTTCAACAGTAATTTAAAATCCTAAGATTTCACTCCTCAATTGGGGCCATTTTAGGGACAAAGGGGTTAACAACATCTAGACCAACTCAAAAATTGTCCTCTTCTAGGAGTGAGACTTACACATTTTACTGTCAAATGCCAGACGGTTTAGCTTGTCAATGGGGAATGCTTCAGGGACAAATGGGATAAGCAACTGAATAAATAAATAAATGAAATGGCCTTTTATAAATTTTGTTAATTAATTTTGCGAAAATTATACGAATTTTTAAATGACATATTTTTTTATCTTTCATTAATCAACATAAGTGTGATTTTCTTTTTATTGCTACTTTAGTCACCAAACACATCCTGTCATCTATATTATCGTTTATTTGTATCTTTGTTTTATCGTGTAAAAATAAAGTTTTAGAATAAATGAAATGATAATTTTATTATTTTCCTTGATAGAAAATAATCCTGAGAAGTGAGGGTCATGTATTTTGCACCTGATAAATCCAGTTCATCGTCAGAGCGAGGGTCTTGTATTTCTGTTAACAGATGCTCATCTGCATATCTCCTACAAATAAACAATAGAATGTGTTCGCATTGTTGCTAAAGAGAGGGAGAGAGAGATAAACATGCATGAAGTTGTCAAACTATATGGATGGGGACATTGGGGGTTGCCCAATACCGCATTTCCACACCAAAAAGTTGGCAAATACCGAAATACAGCGTTCAAAAACAGTTCCGTGACGTAATTTCTGCACCAAATACTGTGAACAAAACATACGAGAGCCGCTTTCGGGATGGTTTGATGATACCACAATTCTGAACTTTTCTGACTACAATTTTCAAAATACCATGCTAAAAATTAACGGATACCGCATTTCTGCAGACCCCAATATCTCCCTCACTATAGGACAAAGCAAACAAAAAACTGATGGGCGTTGATACGAGGGGCTGAAAGCGTGACTTCAATGGACCCTTCCCTGACGTGTTTTGTACAAAATTATACTGGATATTTTTCATAAATGAAAAGCAAAAGGTTCAATTATTTATATTTTAATGCTATCTTCAAATGAATGACATTTACTCCTGTCATTAAACTTAAAAAATAATGGTTGGTTTATTGACCAAAATTCAAGTTAAAAGATTTTGCGTTAAAGACAGAGTTACTGACACTTTCACGTCACTGAAATGTGCTGAATTTGGAATTTGGTGTGTGTTTAAAAAAAGAAAAATAATAATTTCTCTCTTTTTTT
>OX421456.1:28515970-28518470 GCA_949126865.1 Montipora capitata
CATAAGGAATTTATTACTCCACTATTATGCCATTTTCTAGTACCGGTATTTTGGCTTCTTCCTGCGTTTTACTGAGAATCGTATCGTTGCATAATAAGGTGGCGTCTGCGGATGACAAAAACAACACAGTCAGACGAAACCATTGAAATGTCCTTTATTTGATTGGATAAATGAAATGATGAGTGACTAGAGATGACAGGCGTTGCATAATGTTGAAAGCAATGATTTCTTTTATTGTAAATGTGATCACCAAAAAGCGCCCAACACGTTTAGGGGGCTGAAGAAGCAAGAACTCAAGGTATCATGATCTGTATTTGCTCTGTTCTAAACCAGTCAAACCGGGACACTACAGTGTATTACCGTCTCATATTTTGCATCTTCCCTTGACTAAATATGGTAAAATGGCACAGTAGTGGAATAATACTGATAATTATTGATATCCCAATTTAATTGATTTGATACAGTCATCTTATGGTAAAGGTAAAGTCTGCATACGAGCCAAGGAGGCCCATCAGGCCGGCGCTTATCTCCGGTTTCCGTAGCATGAAGCGACTAGGAGTATTTCTACTCCCCCCTGGATGGGATGCTAGTCCATCGCAGGGTTACCCCCAGCATTAAATTCGCCGGTACCCATTTATACACCTGGGTGGAGAGAGGCACCGTGAGAGTAAAGTGTTTTGCCCAAGAACACAACACAATGTCCCCGGCCAGGCCCCGAACCCGGACCACTCGATCCAGAGTCGAGCGCACTAACCATGAGACCACCGTGCCTCCCACAGTCATCTTATGGTAACGGATTAAATGTTTGAACATCATGATCTTTTTAGGCCCAAGATGACAATGTCAGCAGATAAGACTATGTTTGTGTGTTATCATCCAGCAAGACCTTTCCCTCTGCAGTTTTCTAAGGTGGGAAGAAACATTGTTATTAATACTGACAAGTACAGTGGTTGGCAACATTGTGGGAAATTACAGAAAAAGTCAAAATTAGTGTGAGATTCTCATGGAAAACATGGTGAAATCTGCCTTGGATTTGCTTCAATTCTTTGTCATAGTCAATCGCGGTAATTGGCCTTGCATTGTCACCTTAGTTTAGTCCTGTCAGCCAATGACTTCTTGGATAGGTGACGGCCTTGTTTAGTTTTCCCAGAGGAAATGCTCGTAAGGTCAGATAACCAGCACAAATTTCATAACAGGAATAGTAATCTTGAATCTGTGATTGGCCTTTGTAAGCAAACCACAAGTGGTTTCAAGTTATTCTTAGTACCAACATCCCATGAAAAGTGTCAGCTACTTCTCTCAGAGAAGTCGGCTACTTTTTCCCTAAATTAAAGTAATTAAACACAGATTCTTTCAAACCTAAGATCAAAATTCACTTTGACAATGACAACAGTCTGTCTCTATTCAAAGCAGCCACTGACTTGAAATTACAATTTTGATTGAAACCCCTGAAAAACTGTGATAAAATATGATTTAAAGTCATGGAAAGATAAAAAATCAGTGCAATTTGGAATACATAAACACAAGTAAATTATTTCAAAGATGAACAGGAAAGTGCAATTATTTGTAGTCTTTGAAAACAATTATTATTTTACAAGAGCTCATTATATTTTAGTCCAAATTGCACGAGAAAATTCATGCAATTACCTAGCAATAAATAATTACATTTTGTAAATAAGAAAAATGCAAAAATGTCACCTTCAACTATCTGTACTAATTTCCCTTTTCTGCACTCTGTTTGGGATTAATTGACATGCTCTCAGCCAATCAAAAGCAACCTCATTCCCAGGGTCTGTCTTTTCTGCCTCCTTTGTCGTTGTCCTTTGTCCTCAATGACAAAGAGACCCTCGGAACGAGGTTGAATCAAAAGCTGAAATTTTTGCATAAATTTATGTTATAAAGTTTGAGTAACATTTAAACTGTATCAGGATTGACACCGATGTGCGTACATGTGACCTACAGTATTGCTAAATACTGCTTCCATCTGCATGATTGGTAAATTTTACAAAATATGCTTTGTCTCAGGAAGTAGACACCAGACAATGGTGGCAGAAAGATGGAGAACATGTTCAGGAATACAGAGACAGCTTGACCGATGAAGAGGTAGTAACATAATCTTCTTTAGTGAAGCACTGTACTTGTATCTTATAGCATCTTATGAACGTAATTTGTCACCAAAGATATGAAAAGCTAATCAATAATAACTCGTAGGATTGGGGAATGGTTGTGCTTGAATTTTGTCCAAAATCAGATAATGTCCCTCGCCTATTAAAAGGCTCGGGGAATTATTGAATTTTGGACAGGATGCACGTGAGGTTGTTCCCTAATTTCACTTGTCACCATTTGATTGCCTATACCGTAATTTACTGCGCAGCTGATCATCACATCATGTTAAGATGTGCTTTTTAAGTCACCAATTATTATTATTATTATTATTATTATTATTATTATTATTATTATTATTATTATTATTATTATTATTATTATTATTATTATTATT
>OX421456.1:28533470-28598470 GCA_949126865.1 Montipora capitata
TGTGTGTGTGTGTCCAGAGAAGAGGTACGTCTTCCCAAACGTCAATCGTAGTCGCCGTGGCAAGTACTCAAGATAGAAGAGTGATCACCTCAGTCACGTACCCTTCGTGTCCTTGCGTGTCCTCGCGCGAGGACGGGTATTGCTGTTCTTAGCAGGAGCATACGTCAAAATAAAATGTTGGTTTTGATATAGGATCTTGGTTTGTATTGAGACGAAACTTCTCTTCCATGCGTCATCACTCATATCGTCATCGCTTGTATCGATATTCAATAGATGCTACGTAGATATCGTTACAGGTGTTTTGTGATTCGTTTTTTCAGACTATTAGCCCTATATCGCCCGCTGTCACATGTTACCAGAATCGATGGCTGTTTCAAGATATGTCGTCATTATATTGTTAATGTCTCCCTTGGGTACCTAATAATAGGTCCCCAACACTCTATTTCTCGAAACTGTTGTTTCGAAATAATCAGTGCTTCCTCTGTGTTTCCTCACCACTTGATATATTTCGGTAGCATGTGACAGGATTAAGGCTTTGTTTTCAAGTTTATCGTAGTGTGCTAGCGTATTCTTTTCCGTTCTTTTGCAAACCTTCACCTCAAGGAACAATTTTTTTTTACTTTAGTGAAGTGCCTTAATCAGAGATTGTTTCGATATCTCTACAAAACATTCTGTGAGAGTTTCCTGCTAACTTCCTTCCGTCCGTCCTTCCTCGCTCCAGTTTTCATTGATGTCTTAATCTTCATCCAATTTAATCAAAAACTTAAATATTAATCTCTTTTAAAATAATCGCGGTCAACTTAATCAGTCCAGGTTCAAGTATTAGATTTAAAAAGTATTGACTACTAGACGTTGTAACTGTATGTTGGACTTGAGTGGGCAGCTCGAAAACCCATTAATTTATTTATATCGGTCTTGAAAAGATCGGTGCGATCTTTGACTTGTGGTGGAACTTTGAACGAATTAAAATAAGATCAGTACACTGGCTTCATAATTTCTTACGAGAATGCGAAATTATTATTAACCAGACGAACAAAGAACGGCTAAAAAATAACTAAAAAATATTTCGTGACCTTATCAAGGAATGAACCATCACTGTAAAGGTCAATATAAACCTCTATAAAGTGATGTGGCTTATTTGTCTGACTCTGAACTTAACTGGATACTGCAATGAGATTGGAACTTAAAAAGTCAAAATTTGTAATGACTCCAAAGTCCTCAATATTTTAACACTCGAAATATTTTGTACCGTTGTACCTAAGTTTCCCAAATAATATTTGTATTTAAAACTGCAAATTGCCTTTCATCAGTCAACGACCAATCGCAAGATCACGAAACTATTATTGTTGCATCTCGCTTCATCTTTTTTGAGTCAGAGTTTTGCGATAAAGCAACGCAGATAAATACAATAATACTATAACAAAAACAATCGAATATAATACAGTGCCCAAATATGTCACAATATTTTAAAGTTACGTTGCAAAACTTGCCATTTAAAATTCCCATATCACCTTTGAGGCTGTTTTTTGTCTCTTTCCAATACCCGCGCGGTTGCCACAGTGATGTGACATCACCAGGCAATATATACTGAAGGCTCGGTTTCGTAAACCATTATGATGAGTTATATAAAAGGACATTGCAACTTGGATGAGTAATGAAATATACATGATGCCGGTAGGGCTTCGTCGAATCGACCTTTGTTGAACGAAATCACTTCATCATGTCGGATTCTATGTGGAATAGGAAAAACTCTTTCGCCATCAGCTCTTACTCGGCAAAGACTCCTAAACCAGAGCCTGAATCTAATACTCCAAGTAGAAAAGTAAGTTTTCTCAGTCCCTTACTCTCCTTTCCTTGATTTGCGACATCCGGTCGCGTCGAGGAGAGAAATTATGCTTGTAGTTGATGTATTTCATAATCTCTTGCTCACGCGATTTTGGGACGAAGCTGAAACACAAATGTTAAATTAACAAGCGATACCATGGCTCTTTTCGTTAAATTGTTTAAGATCAGAGAAAAGGGTGATGTGATACAAGCGGACGGAGAATCAATTTCACTTGTTTAGAGGAGCTTTTTGTTTCCGAACCATTGTCACTAAAGTTACCTTCGTGCGAACGACGGTATTCTTATATACAAGCGTTTTATAAACCTATTTAAGCTCAATTTTGTGGCAATGGTTCTGTCATTACTACTTGGAAACATTAAAAAGTTATTTAATGATGGGAAATTTAGCAAAACCCGGGGTAAAAAAAGCGTCAACTTTTGAAGGGAATTAATCGAGGTAACGACCACGCTTGTTGCGGATTCTGTACGTACGCACGCAACAGCCTTTGTGATTACGATATTTTTTTCGCTGCTCTCATGTGAGTTTTGAATAGTTTGCTAACTTTAATTTAGAGGTATTGATATTTGCTATTCAATTTTCAGTATATTCGTCCGCAGTATTCTCATCGTTCGTTGTCGAGGAGTAGTTCAATCGACAGTTCAGGTTAGTCGTAGTAAGATTTGACAAAGTTTCATTGTGGATATCAATTCAGAGAAAAATTGGTGAATTGGTTTTTATTTCACAATTAAGCTTAAGGGCAGAATTGCCACGCAATTTGGAGTTTTTTAAACCTTAAGTGACATGCTCTAATATTATTTGACTAAACAGGTCTCGCTCGCAATTTAAAACACCGGGAAGAGAAACGCACAACATTGCAACTCAAAACCGTATAGAGAGAAACTGAAACCGTACATGCAGTCTTCTCTCTATTTGGTTTTATTCGAAAATTATCAATGACAATTTCACAACTTACAATCGAGGAATTCATGTTGATCAACGTTTTCAACCAGTTTTCTCAAGTACAAATGTTGTAATCAAATCGCCGGGAAAAAATACGCCGGTACGGTTGCGTGACCTTTTGGCATGAATGAACTTTGTCTTAACGTAAAACGGAAAAGACGGACTCAGCCAGAGCGGAAATAAAACCATTTACTCCTCAAACAAACAAACTTTGTTGCAACACCACCATTTTCATTAGGTTTTCGTTTTAAAAATTGCAGGCTTTTTGTCCTGACGTAAACAAAACAGGACTTTGCACTTATTGTTGTTTCAAGTTATTTTACGAGTTAATTCGTGGTACTTAGCTTCACATGAACGCGAGTGACATTTAGAGATTTATCTCTGATCGCTATTCTTAGTTCTCATATTCGCTGTTTTGTTATCAAGCGTTCTCAAGAATATTGCCTCAGTTTGTCTTTTCAAATGTGTTGATGATAAATTCGTCGCTGTTAGCGTCAAGTCATTCTGAATAATATTTTTACATCACAACTACGGGAATATTTTCTCACGAAATTAATTCAAAACGGAACTTTCTTCATTAATCTCGCAAAAGGATATTCCACATTGTATTGCAAAGCAAAAATGAGATTTCCCGTGGGCCATATTACTGCGTGTTTTGGAATTTTTACTTCTGCAAATATTGCGTGACTGCGGTTAAGTGTTCTGTTCCTGAAATGTACAATTTAGCACTTCACAGAATACAATGGTTTCGAAGGAGGTTCTCTCGAGTTTCGCCGAACTGAGAGTTAGCATCTTTTGTTTTTCTTTTAAAAAAAGTAGAACAATTATCAAAGGTGTAGAATTCTGCGTGACATGCCACCCGCAAGGTGCTTTAGAACTCGGCTGGAAGATGTAAATCGCGCGATGATTTACGAACTCGCACTCGACATTTGAAATATCGAAAGCTGAGTGTTGAGCGATCTTCACGATTAAGGCTCTCAAAGCGATTTTTATCGATGTCTGGCGTATTGCATAGGCATTTATTCAGGACAAAAAGAATCGCCAATGTATTGTGGCAACTGGAGTGTGGCCGACAGTTTCAAAGTCCTAACTCTTACGCTTTATTCGCTGTGAGCACCAACGTGACTCTCTCATGCTTCTTTCTTGTTTGTGCTCGAACCATGACAAAGCATTTCTACCTTGCTTCTCGTGACTTTATGGACTATATAATCTTGAAATTCTAATATGCATCCAATAGATTTCATAAAGGACTCAAAAGTAGCTCTTGAAGATGTCGAGCGTCGACGTTCTCTTGCACAAATATCGGCGCGTGACGGAACTTATATTTTGTTGCCAATGTGTCTTCACATGAGTAACACGTGTTAAGACGCGTCACACGTTCCACGTTCCACGCTACACCGCTGTTATCTTGACCTTTGGAGAGAAAAAAAGGACATCTTTTCAACCTTTCATCATTCAGAGATAACCACTTAAAATTACAACATAGATCCTGAAAATGTCGCGATTCCATTTGATCCAATTAAATTCGCTTTCAGAGTTTTGTCGGGTTTTTAATATATGGATTTGATTTATAAACCGCTTGTGGAAATTTGAACTTAACAGAATTTAATGCTAATCTCAATCTGTACGCACCTGAGCTTGGGAACGTATCAGTCACTCCTTGCTTTAACATTGTATGTCAGTTTGTTAGCGCCCAATAAAAGTAACATGCCAGTTGAAACTGCGCATGCGCTAAAGAAGTAACATTGTCGATAAAAAGTCTTGACGATTTTTCTTAAACTGCTGGAACCGAAACCAACTCTAATTAACAAACAATGCGTGGTGTATAATTATCAATGTGATCTGTGCGATGCTACAATATTGGACAAAATAAAATGAAAAATTAGCACTCCCCTCCCCGCAAAATCAATGATGAATCCGCGTGCAAGTTGGAGTCCGCCATTTTTTCATCATTGGAATTGGGGGGAGGGGTGGTCTTCATTTTCAATTTGAAATGTCCAAGATTGTAGCACGCGAGCAGGCTCTCCGAGGGACTGGGGGTTGGGGGTAGAATGAGAGAGAGTATGTCGGTTACACTAGCCGGTACTTGCACCAACGTATTGATGAACACCGTTTTTCAGCAATCGGCAAGGAGGAGCACGGAATTTAACTGTCGGCAACCGTCCTGAAGAAATGCAACAGAAAACTAGACTGTCTAATTTATGAGACAGAAAAGAAGAAACCAAGCTTGAACACGCAATCGGACTCTATTCGCCCAGAACTATTCGTTTAATTTGAACATACTTAACATACATACATCTCTCTTTGCTTAACCTCACACCCCATAAATTAATTAGTCAGGTTAAAGGTTTTGTTTTGTCACTCGAAAATGATGCCATCATTGCCGACATCGAAACGTTGTTTAAAACATATTTTGTTAATTTTTATTCTTAAATGCTTATCTAGATTTTTATGTGTATATTGAAATTAATATTTTGTTGCTGGGGGACGTGTACTCTCAAAGAGCCACATTTTCCGGAAGTTCAGTTTATTTTTCCCATGTTCCTAAAATGTGTCAGTTCTTGTTGTTTTCACCTTGAAGAAAGGACAAACTCTTTAATAGTAAGTCCGATGTATTCTGTATAATCTTTGTTCCGCTTGCTCGGCAGAGCATCAACATGACGCCTACATGTTACTGTATTAGCCGCAAAACATAAATGCATGCAGATTAACTAGCCTTGAGAGAACCCCTTTTTTTTTCAAATCCTTTAGTTGTATTTGGATAAAAAGATACACTTGTTGCTGTATCAAATATTCTCCGCCTTCTGTCTTCTGTAGCCACTGTCGCGGACACCTTAATTTACAGTACTAATAAAGTGGTGCTGAAAGGTTCAAATTCTTACGAAACTTTTCATTATCACGTTAAGCCTTCGCGCCTTTCGTCTCTTCACTCCGTTTCCTGTCATAACACGCAAACTGGTTCTCTCTGGGGTCGCTTTGTGCCGACAAGACTCGGACGACACAGCTCGCTATTTCCGCGTGGTACATGAAGCGCTCCATATACAAGCTCTCATGACATTCCGTGGTTAGATTTGCTTCTTCTTCTTCTTCTTCTAGAACCTCCTCTACTGCGTCTTTCATTAACATGCGGATTCTTAAATTCAAAGGTCGACCGACAAATGCGTTTTTCGCTACCGTCAATCAAATGTTCGGCGGCTCCTCCCAGCTTCCGACTATGTTGACTGAACTGGGCTCAACGATGTGATTTGATTACTGCGCGCTCGACAGTAGTCGGATGTTCGGAGGAGCCGCCGAAAATTAGATTAACGGTAGCGAAAAACGCATTTGTCGGTTGACCTTTGAATTAAAGAGTCCGCATGTTATTGAAAGGCGCAGTAAATCTGAATAAATGAAGATTCTGTATAGGCCATTCAGGAATTGCTGGCGAATTTCAAATTTGAAACCAATTGATAAAATGACACCACCACATGAAAGATAACATTGAGTTTGGCCATCTGTCCAAGTTTGATGCATTTAGGTCGAACAGAGACCAAGTTACGGAACTTAGAACATTGTTAAAAATCCATACAAACTTCTCTAATTTTGAACAAACTTTTAAAAGATTTTATCAGATTTGGGATAACTGAAAAATCCTGTCATGGACCTACTATTTGGAAATAGTTGAGATGAAAATCACTTTGTTTGCCTATTTTTATGAATATTACAAAAATCTTAAAATTTTAAGAGTTTATATCGTTTTGGGGGACGCAACCTCAAAATTAGAGACGTTTGTATGGATTTTAAACAATGTTTTAAGGTTCGTAACTTGGTCTCTGTTCGATTCATAAGCATCAAACTTGGACAGATGGTTAATCTCGATGTTATCTTTCATGTGATGCTGTCAGTTTATCGGTTGGTTCAAATTTGAAACTCGCCCCAGTTCCCTGCGCAATTCCGGAATGGCCTTTAGAGCATCAAAATAAGTTATCTAACTGCCGACTGCTTGGCTTCATCGGTCATGCATCCTACTACTGAGGGGGAGATGGTGTGCTGAAACTTCGGCCGCGGACCAACTCCCTGGGGCTTTTAATAACTGAGGAGAAAGTGTTGCCTTTGCAACGACATGGGGGACATCTGTAAATGGTTAGAACCTCTAGTCTTCTCAGACGAGGACGGCAAATCAAAGGTCTTCCCCAATTGATAAATCAAACTCAGTCGGACTTGAAAGAACCCACTAAATATTTGCATAGAAGACTGCATGTCTTGTTTGGCATAGTAAATGCTCGGAGATAACGGCAAAAACAAACTTCTTTACAATCCTAGGGTAATTTAATTAATGATTTGATGTATAATGTGCTGAATATAAAACAAAAAAATCATCTTTTCCAACAACAAGCCTGTGCTTGAAGGCGGCAAAACTAGCGCATTTCGACCTTATTTTGATGTGAGGAAAATAGCAGTTCAGGGGTTAGTTAAAGTCGATAACTCGTTACAATAATTCAACTGACAAACCTGAGGTCGACGGTGCGCTCATTTTACTCCCTCCTCTCCATCAGTGCTCCGTTTTACGGGTATTTAAAGCTACTTAGCTACACGGAAAGGAAAGAAATCGAAACAAGGATCCGAGATGCGAGAATCGAACTCAGGATCTCTTTCACCAATGCCGCGCGCTAAGCGACTGTGCCATGTTTGGCCATCCGTTAGGTTTGTTCTGTAGCGAAATTCTTTATATTTTAGAGAGTTAAGAAAATATCGTCTTCTCTTCAGTGAGTAGAAGCTTCGTTCTCTCGAAACCGTACGTGGTGACAAGCGGGATCACTAACTGCAGTTTTGCATCTAGTTAAGTTCTGATTAATTAGTACTCGCTTAATGAAAGTTGTTTTCGACCAACTCATTTGAGGTATTGAACCCATTGGGAACTCGCAAGAATCCCAGTCTCAGATGGGGCTCGTATTTTTCCAGTGGCCCGGGTTCGATTGCCAGACTTGGCGTCATATATGGATTGAGTTTCTTGGTTCTCTACTCTGCACCGAGAGGTTTTCTCCGGGTACTCCGGTTTCCCCTCTCCTCGAAAAACCAACATTTGACTTGATTTACGTTAATTGTTAATTTCAGTTTACAGTGTCCCCAATTTTTGCTCCAGCGCTAGAACGACTAGACACTTAAACGAAGTTCCTTTACTTTCCTTTTTTTTCGAGATAGACTTTTCCAAATTTTATTTTGAATTCAACATTTGCGCAGAAAACCAGCAGAAACGCTTGCCTCTCAGAGTGGATTGTATGTTGCGGCCCTTTGTCGCCATTTGTGGCGACGCAACACCGTATAAGGTCTTTTACACTTCACAAGGGAGACAAGATCAACGATGTATTTGATTGGGAACGAAGTTGGCGCGTTGGCTAGGACACTTGTCGCCTTTCACAAATATGACCTTGAGTTGTATCCCTGACTTGTCATGGTATCAAATGTTGGTTGCTAAGAGCTGTTTTCCTCTGGGGTCTCTGGTTCTAATTTCTCATTTAAGTTACTTGCTGCAACCCTTCATCCTTGAGACTCTAGGACTCGAGGGACTCTGGAACATGTAGAGGTAGAAAGTGACTCTTGGTATTGGCTTTTGATTTATCATTATTTACGAAAAGGCCTTTCAAAATATGCCTTTGTGGCAACCCATATCTGACTGATATTGAACAATTTCACCAACATTCCATGGCAATTAAGGAAACCAGTTGCCAGTCCTTGTTTTTAATGCTTTAAGTCTTCATAGTCCTGCAACGAATCGAGTTGTACCAAGTACAACGCGTAGACGGTCGACTTCACTTCTATATTTTTATTCAGTGTTCCCACTGTATCAAATTTTGTATCGAAAAGCCTTTCTGCCGAACCCAGGCTCTCTCTCTCTCTCTCTCTCTCTCTCTCTCTCTCTCTCTCTCTCTCTCTCTCTCTCTCTCTCTCTCTCTCTCTCTCTTCCTTTTCCGGTGATTGCGTTCGCCAATCACACTACAGAATTTATATAACTCCATGCTACAATGCTACAGGGATTCAACTAATTGCAAAAAGTTTTCATTTTGTCCAGCAACCTAAGAAAATTACGAGTTTTAAAATGACTCCCCGTAGGAAGACTGACGTGTCATGGAAAGTTTTAAGTCCTAATACACGGCGGTAACGTATATTTACCGTAATTAATTATATTTTAGTGATAGTTTACTGATCCAATATCTTCTAAATCTGTTCTTTCATTGCGCTCACGTGATAAGATAGTCATGTCAGTTCCAAAACAATGGAAAAATGTGGCTTAAGTTTTGCTTGTTTTTCGCTAGTTTTTTTTTTTTCCACCAACGCGTGACGTCAGTCGATCAGTACGTATAGTACGCATAATTTGACGGCTTCAGGGGTTAGCTTTGAAAACTTTAAAACCCAAGTTTTGGACATGAATGTGAATAAAATTATGAAGCTTGACCGATTTCCTTTTTGTCCTCTTTTCTTGCGAATTTGACTTCTGTTCTTGTAATCACGGATGTGATAAACTTGGCGATGATTTTGTATACCGGTAAATAAGTCCATTGTGGCATTTATCTCAGCGATTTTGATGTTACGCACTGAAGGTATTGACTGGACAGGATGAATTTTTTTTCCGTGGGACTGTAATTACCTGTTGTAAGATGGTTTCCTTATCAATCTAAAGTACTACAAGTGATATGGTATGTATCATTTCGGAAATGGATCGTGGACTGTCTATAGATACTGCTTGGTCAGTTTCGTCATTAGGAGGCAATGGCTGCAGGGAGATCTCGCGAGGATCACGCGAGTTGCCACGCGGCTGTTCCCTTACCCCAGGCTTTTTGGAGACTTAACGGGGAAACAGAATACTATTTTTAGCCTTAACCAGTCGACGCGAAATCGTTAATGGCCTTTTGCCAAATTCGATCCTTTTTGTTATGTTGATTATTAAAACAACGCTAACATTCCATTTGTAACTTGGCCAAGGATAAACTCAGGCGTCTGTCTTTTAATTGGGCTGTAGAGTTATGAAAAAAACATGAGTATTTTTCCACAGGGCAGGAAATTTCTTAACTAAGGATGGATTTCAAAGTCTTTTACTTTCTATTCTTGGTTTCCACTCACGTGATTAGACGGCCATGTTGGTTTACTAAACAAAAGGAAAATTAACTTTTACTTTAGTCCAACTGAGGATTGCAGTTGTTAGAAAACATCATTCACATTCAGTCTTCATTTAGCGTCCTTTTGCATGAAATATTGATTAATCTTCTCAATCTAGCGCAACTATTTATTTTGCACAAAAGCAAATTTGAATTGATTAATTAACCGTTGTAGAGTAAATTCACCATTTTAAGAAACACTGCATGAGAAAAGCTCATAAGGCAGATCAGAGTTAGACGCTCGAGACACATAGCAAACACTGTGAAACTACTGTGTGACAGATTTGAAATTGACTTATGAAACCCTTTGCAAACACCTTGAAATACCCGCGCAAACACTTCAAAGACGCAATGAAATGGACGCGCCAGACACATCGTAAACACTTAAAAAATAGGAACGATAGGGCCCGTACGCACTGGGCAATTTTGTTTATTTTGCGAAAAAAGCTGACATCATTGCGTGATAAAAGAGCGCACGGTGACCAAATTTTGTCAAGCCTTACCAAACTTCAAAGGCGCCGTCATCCTGCTCGGGAGGACAAATTTTTGTCAGGCGTGAAAACTATACAGGATAGGGTTAACGTTTAGTTTTCACGATTTTTGGCGCGATATGCGCCTGAAAACCATTCTAAGAAGAACACATGTAAATCTATGCATACAGGAAAATACAGGCAAAATAAAGACGTACTTGTTCGATTTACCGCGTTGTAGTTGGGGGGGGGGGGGAATTTTGTAAGTGCTAGTCCCGGGGGGGGGAGGGGGGACTCGATATATCCCTGGGTGGGGAGGTGCGGCGCGGCCCCTCATACCCTGACCCTGTTTAAGACAAATATCGTTGATTTTCCTACCCTGTTTACGACAGAATTCCGATTTTTGATACCCTGTTTCAGGCATTTAACCCGAAACCATACCATACCATGTGTAAGACAATAATAGATTTGAACCATTGGCAATCACGAAACTATTTACAGGTCGATCAACAGAGTAACGAGGAGCTCTTTACGCTAAGTTGTGTGGCTTTCTTGTTGTGTAATCAATGGATGGAAATTTAATGTGCCTGGTATCAATGCCAAAGTCAACGGAAGTCAATATTAATTAACAAGAGCTTGTAAAAATTTTGCTGTTTATCGTCCGAGAAAAGATATCCAGTTTAAGACAAAAATTGATAAATCGATACCCTGATTAAGAAAAAAATGATAAATTCGATACCCTGTTTAAGACAAAAATCCCGAAAAACATACCCTGGCTGGCCGCACGTCCCCATAAAGCCCTTATAAGGGAGTACCCCCCCGGGGTCCTAGTAAAACGCTGTGCCAGTAACTAAGCGATACTTCAGTTGCTGGCCAAGACTGCGTCACGGTTCCCTCGGACTCCTTTTGCTCTTGGGGGAGGAAATTACTTTCTTCTGCAGCGCGCATTCCTAGCAACACGGGCATAAGTGCAATTGTAGTCATAGTCATAGTTTATTTAGCCACTAGCAGCGTAGGAGTTTTAACTCGTTGAAACGCTCTCGTGCATCGATGATGTACCACAGGGTATAGAACACAACAGCGGGAACTCCTTGCCCTACTCTTTGCGATAAGTGTGTGGGTTCTTTTACGTCCCACAGGATTATGAACATTGAGGGTCGTGAGACGGGGCCTACCGGTTTATCGTCCTTATCCGAGAAGACTAGAGAGGCTAACGATTTGCAGATGTCATTACGAAGGCACTTGTTGACAATTTTTTATGCAAGGGCCAGCTGAGCAAAGTGGAAGCGCCGGATCTTGGGATATCTAACCAGCAAATAATATGTAGATTAAACAAAACAATACTGCGAGGCTGGTTGTACGGTTGTGAGGTAAATAAAAAAAATATATCTCCTTACAGCCGTACAACCAGCCTTGCAACATTATTTTGTCGTTAATTACCAAGGCAGCACTTTCTCCTCAGTTTAAGGACTCTTAGTGTTGTTCCGGCCGGAGTCGAACTCACGGCGGCCTCCTTCGTGGCAGCCCGGTGGTCAAACGACTGATCGGTGCGACTTGCTAGTCAGAAAGGCATTATATTATGACCATGCATTAACATGTGCTTCCCCTCCTCTGTGATGATATGTAGGCCGAGTTCTAATCGATCTCAACCTGATCCTGCGGGTTTTCTCTGGGTCCCCCATCATATTCAGGTGCATTTTAATTGCGCAAGGGTGCTCTGTCAATTCTTGGAGCCTCAGTCTGTTGTGCTGTACGTGTCCCTCGCCAAGTTTCATTCCCGAGATTGGTGAAAGGTTAATAAATGAATTGAGAAAGCGTTATTCTTTTCACTCACGAATGCTGTCGAGATTCGTTCAGAGAACAATGAAAGTTGTCCTGCGGTTTCATCTGATGGCATATTATTCCGACTGGACTAGTGGTTCGATTGTATCTGTAGGCTTCAATTTGACTCGACCACGATTTGTTACAGCTGGTTGCTTTCTGCCAATTGGGGTTCTTAAATTAATAATATTCTTTTTAGTTTGAAAGGTTCTTTCTGATTATTAAAGTGGTTGTCCCGTGAGCCAGCTTGGAAGCTAAGTGAACTTCCACTACAAATGCCTTAAAATATAATTGCATCGCCATAAAATATAATTGCAACGCCATAAAATATAATTGCAACGAATGCAATGGGCCGTAACTCCGAACACAATAGACCCTTCTCCAAATGACGGCAACGGATTTGAATGAGTTAAAATTGAAAAACTGATACCAGAAATAGAAAGAGCACTTTTACTTTAATAACCCGTCGAAATTTCAGCGCATTAGGTGTTATATCAGCTGAGAAAATGTTAGTTGAAATTTGACAAATTTACCCTGAGACGTTTGTATGACTGGGGGACGGTAATGCCATACCCCCAATCATACAAACGTCTGTAAATTTTTCATTTTTCAACTTACATTTTGTCAGCTGATATTACACCTGATATGCCGAAACTTTGAAGGGTTACTATAGTAAATGTGCTCTTTCTATTTCTGGTATTAGTTTTTAATTTTAACTTCTTTGAATTTTCGGCCTACATTTTGGAGAAGGGTCTGTATAGATATAAAATAAGATCAGGGGCTGTTAGGAGCTGTATGCCTTCACTTAAGAAATGCTCTTCCCATTATAAACAAAAGGAACCGATTAAAACAATTTCTAGCATGTCTTGCGCTGTTCCATTTATTGTTGTGGCGTCATTGGCGCGGTAAGTCTTCCCGTCTGGGATACGTTACGTGCAATTGCGTACTTCCGTACTTCTCTTGCAGGTGTTTTGGTATTTTTAGAGGTTTCCAACAGATCTGTCTCGCTTTAATACTCTATGACAAGAAACCTTAGGTTGTGATGATACCTTTGTTTACCCTATTTCAGCCGAGAAAGTGACTGATTTGAGCGATTTTTTTGAAAGGGAAACTTCAAGGCTTTAAGGGCAAAGGTTACTTAAATTGTGTAACAAAATAGGAATGGACATCTTTCACGTGCACAGAAGATGCTTGTCTACTTGTTCTAAACTATAGTACTAGCCCCAGTTGTTCGAAGAGTGGATAGCGCTATCCACTGGATAACTCATTATTGGTTTTGCTAGTGTGTATCTGGTGGATAGCGTCATGCACCTTTTGAACAACTACGGCAAGATCTTTTTAACTGTTGGATGAAAAAAAATTCTTGCATTGTTGATAAAGCGCATATGAGTATCACTGAGGAACGAATCATTCAGATTCACGAGACCAGCGTTTCTGAATCAGAGGTTTTGAGCGCTGTAGACGACTGCCAGCGAGGCGCGCATATAGCGGCGAATGGAGAGAAGAAGGAAGAAGAAAGAATACCACCCGAATCAGGTTTTATCTACCACGCGATCGCACTGGAATTTTTAATAAGGCCGCACCTGGGAATGTTTAAGGATGCCCCCGCCTGTACCCTAGAGGAAGGTGTAAAATTGCCCCCTTGTTAGACCTGTTTCCTGATTGGTCCCCTCGACCCCACGCAGATGTGAGCTTTCTCTCATTGCAAACAATAATATGGCGGCATCCGATGTGGAGCATCGTGTCCAGAAATCTCCGGCTGCGGCACAAAGACCGCCTCATCTCAAGGCTCTAGAGGTTTATGTAGCGCGTCTTTGACATGACGTCTTTGTGTCCTGAATTTTTCGGCTCAATATTTGTGCGTTTTCTCTCGCTAGGGGCTGTCGTTTTCGGAGAGCATGTCAAGACGACCCCCTCGCCTTCGAAGGCGGTCAATTTCGGTATCCTCAACTGATAGTTACGGAAGTTCAGGTGATGGGAAGATGATTTTTATCGTGATCAGCTATTTTCTGGCAGTGTTGACAAGGTTTATTTTCCGGCGGCATGTATTATTTCGTAGTCGCTTGTGTGAATAAAAGCCCGTTTCGACACGGTGTTTGCGTTTGTGATCTCGTGCTAATGAACACAAATTTTCGCGATTTGTAAGTCATACTCGGTTTTCGTTAAAAATTTTTAATCACGGTTTTCACATTACTGAAAGATTCCTATTCCATTTTTTTTTTCATTATAAGTCGTCAGATCTCATGGGTTTTGAGATATTGTAAACGTTAGGTAAACCGGTTTTTTCTCATCGTCTTCTAGCTTATATTGTCCCTCTTAAATATTCATGCTTGTTTGTTTGTCCTGTTGCAGCCAGCTATTCAGACAGTTACTCGTCTGACGAAGACGATGTATCTCCCAGGGAAAGATCTCAGGTTTGATTTTTTGATTTTTTGTCGCTAGACAAACTTTTTTCCTCGCTTCTTTTAGATAGTAGCTGAGTAAGCTGGTAACACAAGCATTAACTACGTAGCAGTACGCTCTGCTTGCTTTATAATTATTTCACGCATGCCTGATTTCCATCCGCTTGTTTGAAGATCTTTAAAAACACAGATTGCCTCAGTATTTTTCACCATCAAACAGCAAATTCATTTTTCGTTAAATACATTTACTTAAACATGTTCTAAGTTAAACGGCTGCTGAAAGTGAAAGTGAAAGTGCGTTCGTGACATTATCGTAATATGTACACAGTACATTTCGGAAGTCATTTTCCGGTTGAAATTTATCACTCCATACTTTCCGTTCGTGCATCACGCACAGTTCGTTAATTGAAATGAGCCTTTTTAATATATAGTGCCGGTACGATTGTTTGGATGACGTTATGTCCCTTTAACTCACGTAATCGAAAGCTTTCGAAACAAGTTAACAAAACGGCGAATAATAGATTGATATTTAGATCCCATTTTCTGCATGATTGATAAACTGCATGCGCATAAAGGGTCTGTGCGATATATCGAGTGGTTAAGATTTGTTGCTGTCAAATTGTGTGAACTTCACTGCTTGAACAATAGGCTGATTTAGCAACAGAATGGGAACGGCAGTGGCGACAGTGCGCACAGAAAAAACACCAATGAGAATTCAGAATAGAACAGACTCCACTCTTTTCTTCTCTATTCTAAATTCTCATTGGTAGTTTTGCTGCGCGCGACGTCGCCATTGACGTTCCCGTTCTGTTGCTAAATCAGCCTAATGAACAATCATCACAGCTACAAATTTTTATTGCAAAGCGTTCACATTTTGATTGTTGCTCAGGTGTATGTAGAATAGAGATAGAATATCAAGAGTGTTTTCATGGCGATCGATGAAGACAATGACAACTTCCTACTCAAACAGACACGTTTGGGAATTTCAAAGTTTCTATCCTCAGTACAATGAGTTGAAATGACTTGGCATAGTTTAAGTAGTCTTAAGAAAGTAAATTGTCTGCACATTCAATTTACATAGTGGAAATATGTGGTCATTATAATAATCATTGTTCTTCTTTTAGTAAGAAGTTATTGTAAGTACAATACAATACATACTTAATTGACCGCTCCCCATAGGGGCTTTTCAGGGCCAATGAAACAATCCACGAAACAACCGAACACAACAACAACAACTATTAAGAATCCCAACTGGCCGGAGGCAAACCAGTTGGCTATTTACAAGTGCAGCTGGGAAGTTGAACCAGGAACTACCAGGAACAAATTCGGCGAGTGGTCAGAGCGGGTCTTGAACCTGGGATCTCCGGAACTCAAGGCAAGCGCCCTAACCACTGGGCCACACTGCTTCCTAAATGATACAAATTCCCAGTGGAGAAGTTGCCTTGGGTTGTTCAGCAGCATCCAAGCGTGCTCTTAATGAAAGAGTTTTAAACTAAAGCTAGGAAGTGTTTCCAAGAGGCGAGTTTTCTTGTAAGATTATTTTTAAAATGGGGATGAAAATCAGGTCTAACAATTACCATAAAGACCGGCAGATAAGCCACACCCTTAATTTAGAAATAAAAGAAATCCAAAGTGAGTCTTTAGAAGTCTTCTTCATCCACTGTTCATCAAACGTAAACTCACTGTTAACATTGAAATAGAAAAGACTTTGAATTCTTACCCACAATTTTAGCAATTTAATACCGGTATAATGATCATCGTTTCTACCAACTTTGAGAGATAAAGTAAAGGTAAAGTCTCTGTTACGAGCCTGAAAGGCCCATCAGGCCGGCGCTTATCTCCGGGTTCTGTAGCATGAAGCGACTAAGGAGTATTTCTACTCCCCCCGGATGAGATGCTAGTCTATCGCCGGGTTACCCCCAGCATTTTCGCCGGTACCCATTTATACACCTGGCTGGAGAGAGGCACCGTGAGAGTAAAGTGTCTTGCCCGAGAACACAGCACAATGTAGTAGTATTAGAATCAAATGCGAAGGTGGAAAACTGGATACCAGAAGCAGCTGTTTTTAAATGTTCCCACAGATACATGTAAGCCGCACCCCTGATTTCTAGCGACGATTTTTGGGAAAAAGGTGCGACTTACCTGCGGGTGTTTACAGTATTTTAATTTTTGGTTTGCAACAATACGTTTTATGGAATCAACCATAGAGTAAATGAGTAACTGGACTTTTAGCTGCGCCTTTGTGGAGACCTTCCAAAAAAAGTCGGCCAGCAAGTGCTGCAATATTTAGCTTGGGATTAGAGTGATAGAAACAACATTAAAACTTGTCTTGCATTCAAAATTTCAATTCAAAAGATACTCAAAGGCCAAAACAAACTGAGGAAATTAAAGTCAAGGTCTGTCATCTAAACAAAATGATTAAAAGTGAGATTTGAACTCTGTTAGAGTTTTCCTAATAATGGGCTCTTATTTTTTAGGCAAAATTCCACTTTCCATGAATCTTTTATTACATTTTTATTACATGTTTACAGTGCTGATGAGTTCCCTGTTTCTGAAAACTAGTTAACTCAATTTATAGTTAACTCAATTTAGCATCACCACTCATTATTTTGCGAAGGTTCTTTTGTTACCAATCAATGTGAGATAGGAAAATTTTGGATCTGTTAACAAAATCCACCAGTAAGTTTTGACAACCTTATGTCATCATTATGATCCAGTTTCTCTTCTTAGACTGTGTCTTATTAAAATTGATCTTTTGTTTACTTCGGCTAAATTTATGTGCTTTGAATTTGATAAATTTTGGCATTTCAGAGATGACTTGTTTGTTTTTCAACTTCTAATTCTCTGTTGATTTGTTACTTTATCTGACAACGTGAAAAGTCCTCTCGCAATTCATGTCCTGGCATTTTGTCTTGAAGGAAACAAAACAAAATGGTGTTTAATAGCTGAGAGCACAAAGAAAAAAGAACATTTTGGGATGTTGATTGTATCTCGTACATGATAAAGCAATTTTAGTAAGAAATTAATTAATCACGGCATGTGTTGTTCTTGTGTCAGTTATTTATCTGAGATGCTGTATGCATGTAAATAATTGTATATTGTAATGCTCTCCTTAAAAAGCATAAAATAAATACGCTGCTGGATAGATTGCATCCTCTCTTCCTGTACCCAACTAATGAATGTTTGAGAATAAAATTGGTAGCAAGCTGTACCTTTTCACTGCCTTAGGGAAGCCTTTGTCTCCTTTTAGAAATATTGAGACTGGATTGAATTTTTTTGGGGGCACTATGTTTATTAAAAAATTAGTGGTCTAGAAAGAGCTTTGCCAATTTCCAAAGTCATAAATGTTGCCATTCTGTTGCATTATTAATTTTTGTATCACATCGTTTGTGATGTTATCTGTGGTGTGAACCAGTCCTCTTGCCGGGCCTTTGGCTGTGAGCGCAAATGACCACTAACAAAAACAAAGAAGAGACAAAACAATGTGTTTTGGTGTGATTGAACCCTCGCAAAAGAAAATGAGGATTGTACATCAGGCCCGGGTTGCTCGAAGCGTGGTTAGCGCTAACTAGCGTTAAATACCATGGAAACCTATGGGTTTTGAGACCTCTTAACCAACGGTTAGTGCTAACCAGGCTTCGAGCAACTGGCGCCAGGTGGACTTACAGTGCAAAGCATGCTACCGTTTCCACAACCAAGTTTTTTGACAAATTTTTGACACTTATTTTATTGAAGGGTGGAGTTTATCAGACTCTTTAAAATTAGCGCACGCGAAACTAAGGACATATAGGAAGAATCTCGGTTGTTTGTTGGCAGCCGGGAAATGAATTTTCAAGAAATTCACAAGTAAAAAAGAATTAATTACATGTAATCTGTGTGAAGCCATTACATTTTAAGTGTTTCAATTCTGAATGATAAAAATATTTTTTTTGTGTATCTGCAGCAAACATAAAATTATGTGAAAACAATAATGGGAGAGCACTACCTTCTCACAAACACCAGAATGAACAAACATCTCTTGAAAATTATCTGTATTGTCCTCGTTTAGATTCGTATAATTGTTATCTTCGTCCTTGTATCGTATCCACAAAGTACTTGATGTGTGATGTCGCAAGCTACCACAGGTTCTTCTGACATGCTCCACAAGCGAAAGAAACAAAAACGTACAATTCCATCCACAATGTCTGCTTCTATATAGAACTTTACAAACTTGCAATTGCCATTCTCGACTTTTACTTGGAATTTCATGCTGATCAACTAATGAACTCAAAATAGATCAAGACTTTAATTTTTGTCTCGCCGCACATCAATCATAATGTCTACCTGCGCCCACTTTGATGTGTTGGCTTTGTTAAAAGTGTCACTACACTACACCAGTTTACTGGAGGGTAGGTGCTGTAAATGTGGTAAGAGAAAAGGAGCACTCTCCTTGGCGGCAAGGAGGTCACCATGGCAACCAGACACAGTCCACCGCCCACGGCAACTGTCAACACATCACTAAGACCAGTTTGTGGAATGTATACTTACCCTAAAAACATGGGAGGGAGATACATGCAGGGAATATCGAGTGAGTAAACAACAAGGTGACTCAAGCCAAAGCACTTGGCAATGCCCCTGCAAACCTCCCTGGAGTCCCCCCCCCCAAAGATCAAGAGAAACTGTTGCCTGCATTGGCTTGATTTTAACTTTGCCTTAATAATGATATTTAGCCTCATAAAAAGTGTCAAAAATTCATCAAAAATGTTGGTTTTGTGGAAACGGTAGCGGGCTTCGCGCTGTAAAACAAGTTTGACCATTTCGAAAAGGGGGTTGCTACATGCAAAAGTTATGTGTGCATGTATATGACTTGATAATAGAAATTTTGACGTTTTGTTGGTTTCTTCAGAAAGTGAAAAGTGTACAAACATAAAGTGTAATGCATCCGTTTTCCATCCATGTACAGAAAAACAGCAGTGGTGGATCCGATTTTTGTGTTAAGAATATTAAGCTGGCTGACTTTGGTCGCAGGGAAATTGAAATAGCTGAACAAGGCAAGCGGAACTTTGTAATGTTCTCTTTAGAGGCTGATTTTTTAATCTCCTCTAGGGGGAGTTATTAGCAAAATACACTGTAATTACTAATTTGCCATCATTGTACTGTGTAAAAATTTGTGTTCATTTTGTTATGGGAAAGGAAGTGAATTTAGGGGAAAAGGATGCACGTTTCATCAGTGGCAATGTTTGGTCTGAAGCATCCCCCATTGACAAGTAATATTGTCTGGTGTTATAGAGGAAAATCAAGAAGTGCCACTCTCAGGATTAAAAGGGTTAAAGAGGTTCATAGTTTTTGATTGTACCTGGATGTTGTTATAAGCCCATTCATTTCTGAAGTGGTCTCCACTGAAGTGTAAAATTGTCTTGCATTGGACAGAGTAAAATCTGTAAGTCTCTCACTCTCGAGATTGGATGGGTTACACACATATTTCAACAGGCCAGATCCAATAGATGGAGCGAGGTTTTAAATTTTTGGAACTGGTTCAGTTGAAGAGTCCAGGGTTCTGAACTAAGTACTGTATTCCACTTTTTGTGTCAGGTCTATGCCATGTTAATTTGCTCTGTCTTCTAAAACGACAGCTAATACAGTGTACCCTCGTTTGAAACACACCTAAAAGGTCTAGTGTCTAGACAAAAACTTTATATAGCGTTAGTTAAAATTATGTTTGGTCTGCAATGTCTGGTGACACATCTCTTTTACTGCGATTTTCATAATTCTGTGGAATCTCGCCTACCAAGTGCTTGTTTGAAACTGCGTTTTGGTTTAATTTCTGAACATACATGTTCGCTGGGAAGATTGACTCCTCCTCTGGAAAGAGAATTGGAGTTTACACCTGTACTATGTTACTTTAGTTCACAGCTTGAATATTGCTATGATGATATCTTTCTAGAGGTTCTGCAGTAAAAAGATTCGTATAGATTCCAACGCTTTGCATTGAGTTTGATTGTATGAATGTTTCCTATGGGAACCAAAGATGATGATAATTTGGTAGGTTACATGTATGTCCCACATCGATAACTGATTTCCGTGGTGTCGCGTCAACCCTCTGCCTAGTGTCAAAAGCCCTATTGATGGAAACCGAAGCGCAGTCACTGGGTTGTCAGGTTTCTCCCTAGTTTTCAGGGCAACAGGTATGGCACCTTTTCAAACCGGTAAAGCAGTTGGTTAATGTTGGACGTTCTGCAAAGGATAAGCGACTTCTGAGCGTTTGCAGGCGGTAATAAGTGCTCTTACAGGCGGTAAATTTTACCGGTTACCGCCTGATAAGGAGAACCCTGGGTTGTAATGGCCCTTGAAGATGAGGTTCTACAGAATTATGAAAATCACAGTAAGGGAAGGGAACATGTATGATGTAGGCATTGTTTGCTCTTTGCTGCTTTATTTAATAAGGCAATGAAACATTTTTTCCTTTTGGGCTTTGACTTTTGAATTTCGGATAAAGATTGGTTTTGAAGAACAATATTGGAAAGAAAAATTAACGATGAAAAATTAATGTCACAGTACATGATGTTTCAGTGACCTCAATGATGTTGTCCATGACCTATTTCTGTGTATAAATGTATAGAGCGGTTTTCAAAATTAATGAGTGTGAGTCGTAAAACCAAAACCAAAGTAATTACTTTGGCCAATCAAAAAGGACGGAGACAATCCAGTAAACCAATCAAAACTCGAAGTAATTACTGGTAGCCGACACAAAGCGCGGGAAAATGTGCATGCGCGAGCTACGATTGGTTTTGGTTTCACTTCTGATTGGTTGAAAAAGTGGCACGAGAACTTTGAACCAATCACTGAGTGAAGTAATGCAAAACCAAAGTAATTTTCTAATTACTTTCGACACTCAATTGAAAACCACTCTATCTCAGTCAAATTAATTTCTTTAAAGTTAACAACAATGGCATGAGGTCATCAAAACTTTGTGCAACATTTTTATCGTTAATTTTCCTTTTGAAAAGACTTCTGATGCAACCTGTGTGTGTAGTTAATTACAGCTTTCATGATGTACTATCTGCTTAAAAAAAATGAATTGTGTTATTTTTACCATGAAATGGTTAGTACTCAAACAAATTCTGTTGTACATTCCAAATGCAATAATAATAATCATTAATTTGATTGGCAATATGCTTAAGCACCCTGGCTTTTAAGAGTATGTTTACAGACATGTGGGTACATGACATTGTAATTAACAAGCTATAAGAATGTAGAAGCCCTTGCTTTCCTCGCTTGATCTACAGTCATGTTAATTTAGACTGTGGTCTTGTTTTCACACATTGGGCAGTTGTGTCTTTTTAACCAATAATTTTTCAATTCTAACCTTAAAATCAGAGTGAGATCACCTTTGGTTACACTACTTTTACCATTGTTGCGTCCAAAAAAATGATTTAAATGTCTATGAATTAACTTGTACATTTGTGATTTGCTCTTAGAAATGCCTGGTCTAATGCTTCTCCGAAAGCGGAATTGCACAGACAAGCCGTTAGAAGGAGCCAAAATTGTTGGTTGCACTCATGTTACTGCGCAGGCTGCAGTGAGTAACCCCAAGCAAATGGGATTGTGTAAATAGCTATTGACATTGATCCACTTATAATAATTAATAATAATGTGATTATTATTGCATCACATACACTGTAGTCTTGAGAAATAGTGAAACTGAAGGCTCTGAGATACTGTTACAGTGGTCTCTTCAATTCTCCAAAGTGAATAGTTCTCTGCTGATCACCACTAAATTAGGCAATCAGAGTGACAATGCACTATTAACTACTGGTAATAATCAAATTGGTAATTTTAAAAGTGTATTTACTTCCTGGTGAAAATGATATGAAGTGATAAACACATATTAAATGATATCCCACTTTATTTATGTTAAGAAAAAAACCAAATCAAAAAAGAAAACAATTTTTGAGACTTGTTTATAAGTAGCTTTTAACCCTTTGACTCCATGTGATCAGCATTTAAATTCTCCTCACAATTTCAATCAACTGCCAGTCAGACAGGTATTGAGAATGAACATCATTATCATCTTTAAGAGGTGTGATATTGATATGCAAGACTGCATTTCCATTACTGCCAGAAACCCATAAGGGTTGAAACGTGTAACGCGCGTTCACAGCTTCCGAATATTCAGTGCAAACTGATTGGTTGAATGTTTCAGTGCTAAATACCATATTTGGAAACCTCTCGCTCTTGTTGTTCCAAATATGGTACTTAGCAAAGTGAATATTCAGAAGCTTGTTTCCCAGCACACAAGGGGCCGTTACACGTTTCAACCATTATGAGTTTCTGTTACTACCCAATAAAGGAATCTATGGTACTATACATGTAGTTAGGAGAATAAATGTTTCGATCTTGGGAATGGATAACAGGACAAAATAACTATTATGAAAGATTAGCAAAACGTGAACACAGTAATAACTGCTCAGTACTAAAACATGAACAGGTTACGTCTCAGCTTCTATTGAATGGAAGATAGTACATGCCACTGAAGAGAACTACAGCTGTAATCAAAATAACTATGCAGATTACATGACTGTTTAAATGGGCTAGGTCACGCAATTTTAGGCAATTTCAGCACTGATCGAATGGTCATAGAATTAACTGAAATATCAAAATAACTGTTCAAAACTATAGAAGAACTCTAACAAAACACAGGGAAGCCAAGAAGGGACATGGATGGGCAAATTTGGAGAGGATTGACATGGATTAAATTTGGGTAAATTTGAAAAACGTCGGCCCCCCTTTTTTACAAATTTATATCAGTCTATATCAAAATGTCATTTACAAAGCTGGAAAATCATTCTCAGTTGTTATGTGGCCGTGATTTTGCAAATGAAAGACTCTTGCTCTGCCAATTTGGCGTTTAGAGCTCATACATGTAATTAACAAAATTAAACAAAATTACCGAAAATAGTGTGACGTAGCCCCTTAAAGCAAGAACTAAAATGAGTTTTTATTTCCAATATGAACCCATGTTAATTTTCCTACTTTATGATTTTTACCCCCTTCTGTTTCCATTTAATTTAGTATTGTCTCCATAATTTTATAGGTTTTAATAGAGACACTAACAGCCCTTGGGGCGCAAGTGCGATGGAGTGCTTGTAACATTTACTCAACACAGGTAAGCCTGTTTCTGTTTCTGTTTTACATTTTTAGAGTCATGTTGTGGTTTCTCTGATATGGCATTTATTAAAAGAAAGGTTGAGAGTATTGTGGATAGGTATTAATAATATACGAGTTTACTTTATCTTTTATTTTGTAGAATGAAGTTGCAGCGGCTTTGGCTGAAGCAGGTTGGTAAATTACGAGATTAAAATTGAAATAGTTTGTAGTGGTTCTTTAAAATGGTATTTTTACCTATTTGTGCCTGGAGTGGCCACCATTGACAAAGTAAACTTATCTGGCGTTAGACCGAGTAAAATCTATACATGTACTGTAAGTCTCAATCTCGGGATGTGGTTTAATTTGTACGTTTGAATTACAGTCAAGCTACATACATGTCACGCGTGGCTGGCCAGTATCCACAAAACTGAAATGTATTTCCGAGGTTTGGTTGGAAGACTTCTGAAAGTTGCTACAAAAAATGTACAATACCTGAACAATAATTCATCAAACGCTTGAAATAGTTTTCACTTTTCAAACACTGTTTATTTTATAACAAAATGAAAGTTCATAGGTAAGTATTTCGATATATCAAGGAAATATCTCCAGGAATCTGAAACAGAATCTCCTCAGCAAAGTTTAAAACAGGCGCGCAGATGTGAATACTCTGTTCAAATCTCAAAACTACTGGTCACGCATGACATAGTTTGACTGTAATTACATTAATTTGATTCAAGAAAGGAACATTATAAGCATTTCACACCAACACATCTTTATTCTGGTTCTCAGGTTACCCCATCTTTGCTTGGAAGGGGGAGTCTGAGGAAGACTTCTGGTGGTGCATAGAACAGTGCATTACATCAGATAAGTGGCAGCCTAATATGGTGTTGGATGACGGAGGTGATGCCACTCACCTAATGTACAAGAAATTCAATGGAACCTTCAATACCCTGAAAGGTGTTGTGGAGGAAAGTGTGACTGGTGTGCACAGGTGGGAAACGTGAAATTTTGTTACTTAGAGAAGATTAATTTTGTTGCGGCATTAGTAGAGCAGTGTCCAGATAGTGTAGTGGTCATTGGTGATGAGAGTTTCCTGAATTTGGCACGACGTACTATAATAATTTGTGTACATGGTTTGATTTTGTTGGTTGTCTAAGGGTTTGTACAGGTCATGGAAATCCAGATGGCTGGAAAGTCATGGATTTCCCATATTCTAAAATCCAGGCAGGCTTGCAAAATAAGGACAAGGCATGGAAAGTCCTGGAAAATAAAATATATCTATGCAAAACAATAGAATTATTTCAGAAACTGTGACATTTGTTTGGAAATGGCACTTGAACCTGTCTATTTCATTATAATAATTATATTTTGTTGTTTTCAAGAGCACTTCATTTTATATTCTGGACCACAGCTCATGGATTTTGTCATGTATGGTCCTTTAAAAGTCCTTGAAAACAATTTTGGGACACAAAAAGTATATCTTGCTATGATTTTTATTCTCTGAGTACTCAAGTTTTCCCCTGTCTTATGAAAATCAATTTTCGATTTGTCTCCTGGATTAGGGGAAGATCTTCCTGGCCATATAACCTTGAGATAAAGTGACTGTCATTACATGTACAATAATTTTCTTGTGCAATGAATTTTCGGCCAGATTTTGTTTCTAATCCATGTCAGTATTATAAAAAGGAGCTTGTATTAATTTTAAAAGGCATTGGACTTTGTAGGTTTTTGATATTCTCCTCCTACCAAATTAATATGTTCAGAAAGGATTCAATTGACAATTTACATGCAGGACAAGTATGTATATGGGTTGGGTGCGACAAGGCCTTGCGCACGGTATTGGTTGTCAAACGCTCGTTATCGACAATAACCGACTTTTAGCTGTCATTTCTTTTCTACAAAGTATTTACCTGGAATATTACCGAAAACAAACGCTTGTCTATTATGTCTGCTTTTTATTTTGATACTTGCCTTGCGTTTATTTTGCTTTGTTAGCACACAGCACCAAGACAAAGTTGGTGGAATCTGAAAATTTTTCGTCCGGCGCGTTACATTTTGATCCGAAACATCGCACTTTTAACATCGTTTCTATCGTTTGTATCGTTTCAAACTTTCTATCGTTCGTTTGGTTCGCGGCATCTATCGTTTGAAACGATGGAAAGAAAAAGTTTAAAGCGTTTCAAAGGTTTCGAGCCTTTAAAAGTTTGTACTTTGCGTGAGAGAATTGGTCACGTACTGAGTAAAAATTGTCACGTGCTAGGCAACTAAACTTTGTTCAGTGAAGCAGAACGAGGTAATTGTTTTGTTCAGGTGCTTTTCATGGCTTTGCAATTTTCAAAACTGGAATTTTAGCGTGTATTTTGGGTTTTGTACGAAAGAAATATTTCAGAGGAACGATTAAAACGAAGGAAACCAAGTGTTTTACAAACCATCGAAACGATTCAAACGAAACGAACCAAACGAACCAAACCATATATCAAACCATTTGAACGCTAAGCGAAACGAAAAATTTAATTTTGGCGTGATGATTAAAAATTTAGTGCAAAAACTAGTAGTGTAACGCTAGTTCTACCACTATTACTCTAAAAGTACTCACTGTCTGTGGATGAATGTTTCCCGGGTATTGTCCAACTAATGTGCACCTAAATTTTTAAGGTTCTTGGGCAATTTCTTGAGAGAAAGAAGATATTTACACAAACATCTCAATCGCATTCACTGCTGTTTTTCTCGCTGATTTCAAGTGCGGGTTTTTTATTTTGTTGTTAATTGAAAACAGAAAGATAGTTTGAAGCTTTCTTTTTACCAGCTAAATGCACATGAAATTTACTTTCCATTTCTGTTGTTAGATTATTACAGTAACGTTGTAATCTTAAAATCTAACGCTTTATTTAGCGTTACATATTTTGGAACGGCCTTGACCACCAATACCGTGCGCAAGGCCACAAGCTATTTTGGTCTGATATCAATAATATTTTGGGACTTACACGAAATTGACCCCTAGAAGAATCTTCAAGTCTGCATGACTGATTTTTATGTGTGTGTTGGAATCTTCATGGCTCATTAATCTGAATTTGAATTACTCAAACTGGGTCGAAAAAACGTAACTTAAAGTGCAGCTCTCAAATTAAACTAGTGCAAGAGGTTATTATATAACTCTTTTTTGTCTTTATAGATTATACCAGCTTTCAAAGCAAGGCAAGTTAACGGTGGCAGCCATGAATGTCAATGACTCTGTAACCAAAGTAAGCTTCTTTTCAGTGATCAACCTAGTGGAATTAAGAGCACCTTGACAAAAATTTAGTCAGTACATTTTAGTAATGGTCAATTGCAAGTTTTTTTTGCTGCTTGTTACATGAATTTGCACTAAATTTCATCTGTTTTTTTTTTTTTTCACTTACAGACTAAGTTTGATAACATGTATTGCTGTAGGGAATCAATCTTGGATAGGTAGTTAACTAACTTTCATTTTGTTTCGAATTTCATTGTGCACAGTCAGACTTGACTGTGTTGTAGTCAATTGAATATTTACCTCTTCTTTTCTTTGCAGTTTGAAGAGAACTACGGATGTAATGTTTGGAGGAAAACAGGTTCTTGTTTGTGGCTATGGTGAGGTATGTATTTTCAGACGCTTGCTCCCTCAGCCAGTCCTGAGGTGGTCTTCAGGGCTAGCTTACAGAATTTTTCAAGGGAATGTTTAAATGATTACAGTGCTGTGTACAATAATACCAAGGGATATAACATGGCTAACCCTATATCTTGTACACAGAAGTGTTAGCAGCTCCATTTCGTGTTCAAAATTAGCCAATGCTGACTTAAATACATGCAAGATGCATGGGACTGCACCATTGGGCTCTTTCGATGGAAGGCACTCGATCTCACCCCAGGCACCTGATTGCCTGGTGTTTGAAAGCTAATATGAAAATAATTGGCCATTTCTGAGTTGCCGTTTGTTTCAGTTTCGAAGTGAATCTTGATGCTCAACTATTGAAAGGGAAATAGTTTGATTTGCATAAGAACTGCTCAACTCATTTCCATTTGAATGGTTGTGCACCAGGACTTGCCTTGAAACTGAGGCATGTAGCAACTCAGAAATGGGCTATTGGGCTCACAGTTTTATTGTCCTTAACATACAAACTAGAAAATCTACCTGGTCTTTCTGCAGGTACCAGAAAATATTGTTTTTTGTTTACTTGGGATTAGTGTTTATTTTGGAGTTTCGTTTTGTTTTGTTTTCTGTCTTTTGTTTCTTTTGTTCTACATTTTCTCTGCTCCGGTACCTCCAGGATCTCGAAACCAACTTTTGACCGCTTTCTGATGATAAAGGTTGTAGGTAGTTTATGCACAGTGCTCTGTTTTGCTTTTAATCTGGACAGGTAGGCAAGGGATGTTGCTCTGCTCTCAAAGGTCTTGGTGCCATAGTGTATGTTGCAGAAATTGATCCCATTTGTGCTCTGCAGGCGTGGTAGGTATAAGTGTCCTTTTCAAATTATGGCAGTTTCATTTGAAGCATTAATTGGATTTTTTACACCATGTTTAACCCTTTGACGTCCAAACCGGCCTAAACCAGCCAGACTTTTTACTCGTCAATGGGGAGCCCCAGGGAGTTAATGGGTTAATCACTCACTGAAAAACTGTCTCCATTAAGCTTGACCTTTAGACATACATGTAGAAAAGGGATTCAGAAAATTTTAGTCACAAATTTGCAAATTTTCGTTGCAAAGTCGTCGGGCTGTATTATTGTGTTGCCAGCAGTTAAATAAAACAAAAGATGAGACTGCAATGCTTGTTTGTAAAGGAACCCCCCCCCCCGAAAATGGGGAACATTTGAAGGAGTGGCATTGTGCATGGAACATCGCAGCAACTGAAATTGCCCTTCCATTGCGTCCCATATCTTCAGATTTAAGAAAAATTCATGGCGAGAAAAATGATGCTTTGTTTCCTTATTTATTTTAGAAAAATTAGTAGAAAAGTGACAACTTTTATTTCAAAAGAGTGATATAGTGAATACTAGTTGCAAAGTTATTTGAGTCTCAAGGGAAACTAAAAATTCAGTTCCAAATGTGATTGTATTGGTTGCAATTTTGAGCCCTACAATTAACTGAATTTCAAAGACAATAAAATTAAAGCATGCTACATCTGGGTGAAAGAGATTAATTCTAAGTGAAATACATTGGTTCACTAAAGTGCTATTGTAACAGGAAAATTAATCCTTCCGGTTGGGAATTTTTGTAATTCAAACTTGGATTTTTGCCTACACTGTATATGGATTGCACGCCTCGATGACTGTGCAAAGAGGTGGACCAATGTCCTGGAAATCAGTTTTAGTTCGGGAACAACGTAATTAACTTTTGCTGAAATGGGTGGCATACACCCATAATTTTACACATAAATTATGCATTTCTTATAAGTAACCAATTCTTTTTTTGTTCTAGTATGGATGGTTTTCGAGTAGTCAAGATTGACATGGTTGTGAAACAAATTGACATCTTAATCACCTGCACAGGTATGGGACAGATAACTTTCAGGACGTTTCAGTCCTAATTTTCCATTTCTGAATGAGAATACTGTCTTTGATTTTTAGTTTTTGCTGCCATATGAACATATGCTGTACATACAGAAAATGTTACCAGGACAACCTACTGTACCACCTACATATCTCCTTCAAAAGGAGAAAAACGAGATTCAACTTAAAAATACCTATTAGGTTGAGGTTCCTTCTAACTTTCTTCAACCAATACATTTAAGAGTTGTCTGCAATCCTTAAGAAAGACATCTGACCATCACCAGTGTATATCTCAGAGCCTTAAAAGAGCTTTACAACAGTGGTTTTTGGCTGGGACTCAGTGTTGAAACAACGTGACAAATGCATTTTCTCTCCCTCCCCATTTATTTAGTCTTTTTGTAGTGCTTTCACCTGTCCACCACTCAACTGAGTATAATATTGTTGCATGCTTTTTACTGTTAAAGTTTGAGGTCGAATCGAATGTAAACCATCTCATTTTATTATTAAATGTGTGCCACAGTGTTTATACACAGCTGAGTTATCAGAAAAGGGACAAAACATTTTTGTGGTAGTGTGTGCACTACACACTACCGGGGGTATGTCACCGGGTTGTATGAGTGTAAGAGTGTAAGTCCGTGGTGACAATAGGCCTGCAGCGCGTGCATAACTCATGAACATAAACAGGTCTGTTGAAAGCGTGCTTGAGTTTCAACAAAATGAGCTCCAAAATTGGCAAGAATTTGTGACTCTGATGAATAATGAAGCAGCTGCTATTTCCAAAACAATGAAATTACCTGGTGATAAATAACCTAATCTAGGAGAGTAAATGTTGGACTTTGCAGAAACAATGGTCAACCTCAAGAGATGGGCGATTGTGATCTTTGTGTTGAATTCGCACATTTCTTGTCAATCTTTAAAACACTTGACAGAGAAAAAACCAAACTAACAAAACAAAAACCCTGTGGCTTGCCATCATTTTGACACAGATGTATCCATTGTTTCACGAGTGAGCATGCAAGGTAACTTAACTTAATCACAGGGCCCGCTGAATTCGACGACACTTTCGATTTTGCAATTTACTTGTTCAGCCAAAAGTACGATAGAAAAATTGAACATAATTTTGTATATTCGTGGTTCAAAATTTATGTTGTTTTCACGTCGCAAATGTTGTTGCTGATGGCAAAAATTGTATTTCATTCTTGATCAACACTCCTGAAAACTTGCTTCTGCTCTTCCTAAAAACTGTGTATTTAACAATTATTCGCTGAAGGCGAAGTGATTATCAGTTAATATTCACCGAGACGAAGTCAAGGTGAATATTCAACGATAATCACTGAGCCTGAGTAACATGTCACCCTCAAAACCAATGTATCTCGATTCCCTTTTACTTTCTTCAATCTTTCTGGGTTTGGTATTTTACTAGTAACCTCATGTATTCTCAGGGCCTGGCTATTTACCTAAGACATCTACTATGGCACTCCTGTGATTTATGGTACCAAAACAATACCGTGTACAATTAGAGCTACATATTACGCAAAGACAAACGTCGGAAAACAAAACGAATCTCAATTGACTACTATGGAATAAAGCGCTGTGTATGTTACTGCACTACCACATGTACGCATTGCGTGCCTATTTTTCTTGTGTGACCACACACCTAAACAAGTGATTGACTAATCCAGTTAGAAAAATGTAAACACAATAACTAAACAGCTGATAATATAGTGTGACTTGATGACAAACAACTCCATCTCCTATTTCTTAACATTTACATGGTCATTGGCCTTTAACCATTTTCCCTCCATATGGAGCAAGTGAGATTTTTTTCTGATAATTTATTCTAATGCCCTGTCAAGATCCTTTCCATGCAGGCAACAAAGTTTATTCAAGGTTCATGCTCTAGTAACCAACCACCTTCTTATATAACAGGCAACAAACATGTTGTTACAAGAGAACAACTAGACAGAATGAAGAATGGATGCATTGTGTGTAACATGGGACACTCCAATACTGAAGTTGATGTGGTAAGATGAATTGGGTTGTCTCCTTGCCTGATCCGTGATCTGATCAGTGTTTTTGCTCATGTGACCAGCAGTCATATTTGCATATTAAAACAAGAGGAAGAATTTTCATAAAAAATAGAGATATTTCACTCCAACCTCCAACATGGTCACTGCTTCAGTCTTTGTTTTACTCTTTCAACATGGCCGCCATGATGTCATGTGGAAACACTCAGTCTATACTCAGTCTGTACTTTTTTACTGAGGCTTGTTTGCTTTTTCCCAGGCTAGTTTGAGGACATCAGATCTGACGTGGGAGAAGGTCAGAACACAAGTAGATCATATTATCTGGCCAGATGGCAAGAGAATTGTGCTGTTAGCAGAGGTAATGTATGCATCAACTAAGGCATAAAAATTAATGATGTAGTGTAGATCTCCTTTAATTAATGCAGGTCTCAGTGCCAATAGTGGCTGGTGCCAGTCACACTGACTAGTTAAGCAGTCATGAGTGTAATTCTTACCAATTCATACTTACCAAAAGGAGGTATAGGTGGGAGCACAAAAATTATTAATTTGTCACAACTGACAATCAAGTGAATTATTAATACGTTTGGCTCAACAATGAGCATTTGGGCCCCTGCACAACATTTGGGGTGCCCCCCACAGCTCTACATGTAGCCCTGGCCAGCAATGCTTGATTTTAAAGGGGCTAGGTCACGCAATTTTAGGCAATTTCAGGACTGATCAAATGGTCATAGAATTAACTGAAATAACAAAATAACGGCTCAAAATTATAGAAGAACTCAAACAAAACACAGGAAAGCTAAGAAGGGACAAGGATGGACAAAACTGGGGAGGATTGAAATGGATTGCATTTGGGTAAATTTGAAAAACGTCGGCCCACCTTTTTTCAAATTTATATCAGTTTATATCAAAATGTCATTTAAACAGCTGGAAAATCATTCTCAGTTGTTATGTGGCCGTGATTTTGCAAATGAAAGACTCTTGCTCTGCCAGTTTGACGTTTAGAGCTCATAACTAACAAAATTAAACAAAATTACCTAAAACAGCGTGACCTAGCCCCTTTAACGTCCCTAAATTTCACATACAGTCAACTCTCTCTTAACGGACACCTCTATAAGACGGACACCTGGTGCTGGCCCCGGCCATTTCTTAGTCATTTTACTATAACCAAACTCTCTATAAGACGGACAACGGACACTTTGAAATCGTCAACGGACACTTGTGAGGTGCTGAATGTGACCGCAAATTACGATTTAGGGAAGAAAAATTCTTGTACGTGACTCTTTTTAACACCAGACGTTTAATTGACAGCTCTTATATATTTTGTCGCCGGAATACATACAGTACAAGTTAAAATTAAATCAGTCATTGTCCCATTCAAAAAATAACTTGGAGGTGACAACCGAATTGTATTGTAATCTAAAACAGGTAGGTTTCGTTCAAGCAAATAACTCAAAACAAACTTTAAACAGATGCGTATTCCCTGTGCACAGGTTCAGCATTATTATCTTAAATTTCCTGGGGTCATGCTACATCGACTCTCTATAAGCTGGACACCTCTCTAAGACGGACAGCTGAGGCCGGTCCGATGGTGTCCGTCTTAGAGAGAGTTGACTGTAGTCACATTTAAACTGATTTTGTTTCTTTGTTTTGTTTTTGCTTTCAGGGTCGTCTTGTCAATCTGAGTTGCTCTAGTGTTCCTTCATTTGTAGTTTCCATTACGTCCACAACACAGGTAAAGTGGGTGTACAACTGTACTTGTAAAATAATAATGTTTGAAATAATCAGCGGCAAAGAATGAATTTTAGTGTTGGTTCACTTGATATTAAGGTTATGGGGCACCATCACCTGTCATTCAGTCTAGACTGGCTTTATTAACTCTGCAGTTCACATACACTGTACATGTGTAACAACTCAGGGAGAATGATAATTATATCAAATGAAATATTTTACCACAATTGCTTGCAACCTGATTGGCTAATCTGCCATTGTTGATAGGAGTCTAGACAATGTTGCTTGCGTCATTTTTGGAATAAACCAACCAGAATGCAAGAGAGTTACATGTATAGACAACGCATGATCTTGGTCACGCTCTGAAATTAACATTTTATTTGGCGTTGAACATTGTGGTAAAAAACAAATCAAATGTGGCTGTGCCTTGCGAGTTCACATCAGTTTGACCACTGTGATGTTGAATATCATCGTCAATAAGAGTACAGACATTGGTGAACCACATTAATTTTGATTGTTATTTAGCAGGATGAGTTATCAGTATTAAAGTAAGATCATTTTTATATCAATTTTGTGGTGTTGAAAAAGAAAAAAAAATTGGTGCACTAATGTGATCCTCGTGTAATAACTGAATCAAGGCGGCAAAAGACGAGATACAAAAACCCTCAACTTGTAACGCAACATTGTTTCTTTGCAAGTTTTGGTCGATGTTTCGCGTTTTTCACCTTGCGTGATCAACTTGACCCGCAACAAAAACATTTGTTGCGGGTTGAAGAAATGCAGGGCGCTGATTGGTTGATTTGCTAGTACACAAGCACATTTGTTGTGTGACAAGTTGTGAGCTTGATGAAAAACGAGCAACAAAGCCAAAATTTGTTGTTCAGACTAGACCCGTGCTCTACTTTTCGCAAAAACTTTCTTCAACCCGCAACAAATCTTTTTGTTGCACGACAAGTTGATCACGCAAGGTGAATAACGGGAGATACATGTATCGACCCAAACTTGCAACGAAACAATGTGGTGCGTTAAGTTTAGGGTTTTTTGTATCTGCTATTTCGCCGCCTTTAGTGTTACCATGAAGGCTTTTAATCTTCATGCTATGACACACTAAAATTATTGAATGTTGCTGCTGACAACACAAAGACAAAACTGTAGTCACAGTTCAAAGTGATTTATTTGACTGGAAAGACCAACACTTGTATCTTTCTAGATATATAATATCACGCATACTTTAATTTTGATAGGCAATAGCATTAATTGAACTTTACAAGGCTCCACCTGGTAGATACAAGCATGATGTCTATCTTTTGCCAAAAAAGATGGGTGAGTACACACAACAGCAACAACAACAACAACAACAACAACAACAGATCAGGATTTGTACGGGTCCTGGAAATCATGGAAAGTTCTGGAATTTTACTGTGGCGTAAATTTCAGTCCTGGAAATAATAACAACATTTTTCTTAAACCGCTGCTGGGGCATTCTTTTTTAGATCAGAACTGTTATTTTGTACGGATTGAAGCTTGTTGACCAAACAGATTTTTTGGAGTCCTTGTAAAATAATTATGTAAAAAGGAAAGGAAAAATGAAAGAATCTTTTTGCTCACAAGCCAAGGCTCACGTAACTGGAACTGATATCCTGGTTTCCGTAGCATAAAGTGAATAAGAATTATTTTAATTCCAATACGAACATCCATCTCGGGATTCTTCATGACTTTAAGTTAAGTTTGGTTGTTTTTTTTTTTACTCAGTTCCCAAAATATTTTAAAAGCAATATATTTTTTTACTCTCTTCAGTTGTTGAATGTGATAAGAATTTTCTGTACTTTGTCTTCTTTTCAGATGAATATGTGGCAATGTTGCACTTGCCAACATTTGATGGCCACTTGACTGAGCTTACAGAGGAGCAAGCAAAGTATCTTGGAGTTAACAAGAATGGCCCATTTAAGCCCAATTATTACAGGTTTGTTTTCTGGCGTTTTGGATCAAAGGCCTAGTGACATTTAAAGTGTTTATGTTTAGGCCAGCTTTTCACTCATCGCATTCAACAACAATATTTCACAGCATTGCTCAGGTGACGTCTGAACTCAGTGGAGATCTCACTTTTCTTTTTCAGATACTAGTGGCAATGGACTGGAATCCACAGAAGCCACAGCGAATGCTTGTAAATTCTGGAACATTTTTAAAATCACTATTTATGAAAAAAGTGTAGTTTTTGCAACTTTTATTGGCCATCACAAGAATCTCCTTCGCACCATCTTTAGCTAGTGGTGTCATATAATTTTATGACGTATGGTAAAATGATTAGAATTATTAAAATAATGGCTTTTCTTTTAAATGAAGCTTATTGGTGTATATTTTTCCCGTTTCGATCTTCAACTGCAAGTTGGATAGACTGGTGCAGCAGCACTCCCTAACTTGTTTTCTCATTGCTGTAATAGAATGGTAGAGTCCAGAATGTGTAGTTTAAGTTAGACTCCACCAAAAAGGTGGAGGCAATATTTGTTTGCACTGTGTCTTTTGTTGTCCTTTAGTTACATTGTATCAAAAAAAAAAGGAGCAACCAGGATCACTTTTGAGACTTTGCAAAAAATCTCGTTTGTGAAATTGAGCACCTTGGGGTGATTTGTGTACATGAACTCTGCAACATGGTGGCCAAGTTCATTGATTTAGCAATACCTAGGCTGGTCCTAGTCATTTTGTCCACACTTTAACCCATTCCGGCCAGGGGTCAACAAGTTAATGAGGGAGAAGATGGCTAAAATTGGTATGGGATCGATTGAGGGTTCACGGGTTTGGTTCTGAGGTATACAGCAGTGGTAGAGTTTGTTTTTGTTCTCGATAGTGTAATCTGGCTAATGAAGAAAACCCAGATCCCTCTGTCACTAGCAAAATTATTGCAGACTGCTAAATGGAATGATGTCCCAGTTAAAATGTTTTATTGCATCAACTACATGTATGATAATCTCAGTGTTGCATCCCACATGACTGCAAATCTTTTGTATTGAGAGCAGAGAGGGTGTTGAGTTTTGAAAAAAAAATTATTCGTTACCATTAGTTGAAATCCACTTCCAATCTTCAGGTTACACCATGGTTTATGTTTTAAGTTTCATTACTGCAGTTATCAGTCACCGGTGCCCCTCAATGGCTTTTTTTTCATTTTTCGAAAATAAATTTGGTTGGACGTCAATCACTTGTTTCCATGACAATAGTCCTGTTCATTTGGTGGCAGTTGAATTCGTCATGGAAACATTTGATTGACGTCCACCCAAATTTAGTTTCGAAAAATGAAAAAAACCAACTTAAAAGGGTGAATGTTGTAAGGCTTTGGCCACTAATTGTAGTCAGGCTGGTTTGCACAAGTATAAAAGAATAATTTACAGGTGGCCATTTTTGCATTCAGTTTATTCAGCAGTTTAGTGCAGAATTGCAGGAGGCCATTTGCAAGGCAGACCTCAAGTCTCATGGTTTTGCCTTGAGACTCAGTTTTTAGGGCAATCTCACGGTCTTACTATGAGGCACAAAAATCTCATGGTTAACAGATTCAGAGTCCAATGGAATACACTTTCCTTGAATATTATTTTTCATTTCTGCCTTGTAAAATTGATTTTCTGGCACCAATTCTGTAGAGATCCATAGGTCTAAAGAATATTTGTCATAATTTGATTGACTGGTTGACAAGACGCAGACCTCACAACAGAAGACAAATGCCAAATAAAGTTATCTTTACTGGTTTGTCGCATCTAGATACGTTTCATCCAGGCTCGGGTTGTTCGAAGGATGGTTAGCGCTAACCAGTGTTAACTACCATGGAAACCTATAGGTTTTGATACTTCTTAACGAACAGTTAGCGCTAGCAAGACTTCGAGCAACCGGCCCCAGTTTGTCAAAATGGCGGAAAACTATGATAAACAGAAACAAAACTTTTTAATGAACTGGGTTTAGTTCTTTTTGATGCCATT
Organism: Montipora capitata; assembly: GCA_949126865.1. NCBI lineage: Eukaryota > Metazoa > Cnidaria > Anthozoa > Scleractinia > Acroporidae > Montipora > Montipora capitata. The sequence goes on from OX421456.1 coordinate 28,570,428, forward strand.
GATAAATCTCCGGATTTTTGGTCTTTTGGGGTTGAGAGGTCTGGAACTATATTATAGCTAACAAAGTGGTCACATGCCCAGAAAATTCGTTAACTTGAAGCTGCCATGGTAGTGGTAGCCAAGCTATGCCTCCCTGTTTCAAAGGAAATTCCTTTGGACTTATGAATCTCCTGCTGGAAAATGTTGAAACTGGCACATAACAATGTATAACCATAATTTTTGAAGGTTTAGCAATAATAATTGACTGTAATGGATAATGGAATACTGTGGAAGGAATAATAATATTTATTATTTAGAACAAGGCACATGCTTGACTTACGAAAAAAGCAGCAAGAGATCAATACTAGTTGACAATTTATTTTATTTCTGGTCCTTGGTGACAACAAAAAGTACAAAATCAAATGATAGAAATGATAATGTATTTTACAGTTATTTTTGTCCAATGGTTTTTTTTGGTATGGAATTGTTATACTATAAAGATTTCCTTTAATATTTCCAAGGGAGTTTTCCTTGGGTTTTCAGTGTGGACAAAAGACCATGTTCACTTCTCGGGCAATCTCTTTGTTTCCCTCAAATAGATGGGATCCAGTCTATCTTGCAAATGGTACCTTTTACTTTGCTGTATCCAATCCTACTAAATTCTTGTGGTTTTAAGGCTGAAGTCTAAGGAACTTTTTTTCCTCGTTAAATTTTTCCTGTAATACTATGTCTAATGTGTTGTTTGGCCATCTTAGCATGAAACGAGTACCGGTGACTTGTTGCTCTAAATAATATTTTTTTGTCAACTCCTAATAACGTTATTTGTTTTACGTAGTTAGAGGGGCTCTGTTATGGTAGGTTTAGTGTTTTTTAAATGAAAACTGGGTAAAATGCACACAGACAGCATTCCTGTCAACCCAATGAAATAATCACTCAAAATTGCCCATGAAAATAAGAAGTTAATGCATTTCAAGAACCCAGACTACCCAATAAAAGGAAGACTAGCCCTTTATTCTGGGAGCTGTTTTTTCAATAGCCTGGTGTAATGGTCTTGTTTCAGTAACTATTAATAATTATGACCATGTACTGTATTAATCAACACTTTTAAAGTAGCTTTCCAAAATGACAATATTGTGCGGGTAGTGTCCAATGTTTTAATGAAGTTGTAATTTAATAAAAATGGAAACAGCTGCTACCACAAAATGAAATAAAGAAATTTGACTTTTTTTCAATGCTGTCAAGTTTACTTTTTACAACTGGAAGTTGCATGAGCCTGTCAACTGATGTAACAAATTCATATTTGGGCCCTTGAAATCTTCAAATCTTCAGGCTTTAAAGGGTTCCTGTCAGTCTTTGTAGTAACATGTACAGAGAGCTTAAGCATGCATGTTTTTGAGATGCAAATGGTCACCGGAAGCGAGCTGATTTCCCTTTTAACTTGTCTTCACACAACCAAATTTACATTTTAGAGATGATTAGTATAAAAATCTGGGAAACACCACTGCCCTTGAATGCAAATTTTCTTTTCCGGTTGTTACCCACGTCTCAAAAATGCACGTGCTTAAGCTCCCTATCAACAGGCGGCAACCATCCCTGTGATTGAGTCAAATCAATTCACTTTGTTTCTGTTTTTGACAGTCCAACTGTTGCTGCAAACACCCTGTAAGTGCCAGCAGTGAAAGGAGAACTCTTTGGTCAAAAGTGTAACAGTCAGGATATTATTATTAATAGTGCAATAAATTTTTGGAGTTTTTGCATGATGTTAAGACTTAGCAAGGCCTTTCACATTATTCGAAACACTCAAAGTTTGTAAGCCAAGTCTGTCATGCATGCAGAAAACATTGATGTTAATACCAGCCAAGTAAAGGGTTTGTGCAGAATATGGTGGGACTCATTGTCCATAAAGTTGAAGTTAACATAAACTTATGCCCATGTCAGCTGCACACGACTGAGTTCAAAAGGGAACAACAATTTTCTTTACACCTTGTTGCTTGACAGTTAAAGAAGTCAGTGGAAGTGGTCATCAAAATTAATGAAGCAACTTAGCAGTAGCAAAGAAGCCTAAAAAATCCAGGCTTGATCAAAAGGATAAGCCTAAAGAATGAGCTGGTTTTGGGGCCAGCAGAAAATTTCCTTGGTACTGGAGCCCACTGCTGTATGCCCAGATATCAATATTACTGTAACACCATTGTTTCTGACAGTTGGTGTTTTCTTGCTATAAGCTTGACCAATTGACTCCTGGGACTTAACCCATTGACGAGTAAATCGTCTGGCGTTAGAGAGAGTAAAATATGTTAAATATGTTGGATGTTGAAGGGTTGACCCTTTAACATCCAAACCAGCCTAAACCAGAGTATTTTACTCTGTCTAACGCCAGATGATTTTACTCGTCAATGGGGAACCCCCAGGAGTCAATGGGTTAAATCACTGTAAAAATCCCTCAGAAAGACTTAACAACAACTTCAATGATGCTTTTGCAACAATCATTTGTAAGAAGTATGATTTTCAGTGTTAACCCTTTCATCCGTAAAGATGTCCCCATTGACAAGTAAAATCATCTGGCGTTAGCCAGTAAAATCTACAATTATCACTCTTAAAAGGGAGAGGGTTAACAGGCTTCTCAAAAGAACAGATGACACCACTTTGTCATAGAGCATAATTTAATGTTAAGTTCACCACATCCCAATGGATAACTATGGAAACTCCCCTCCCCCACCCCCACAGATTCTGATTAACAATTATTATATAATCCAAAAACAAGGACTTCTTGAAACTGTGGAAGAAGATAATGTTAATATTCTTGGAACCACAATACATACTATAACAATCATAAATCAACAGCTTGCTTTTTAGGTGATTGTTGTAAAACACTAAACCTAAATTTCTCATAAAACCTTTAAATATTTAAATAAGTCAAATCAAAAATGATTCTTTAAACAAGAAATGTGGCCATATGTCACCACCTTTTGTTTGAAACTTGTGAGTTATTTTAATGATACCTGGATCAATTCATACTCAAGTTCAATTATTCTTCTCGCATGTTCAGTGGTTCCAAATGCGTTGGCATGTTAAGGGCAACTGTGCATGTCTGTACATCTTACGATCACTGATTTTTGGGATGGCAAAAAAAGACATTTCAGCGAGCTCATGGTTTGCCAATCCTTCAAGAAAATGAAATGAAACAGCTGCATGCATGAACATAATATTGTAGCCTGATTGGTTCATCAAATGACAGCCCAGTTTCACTTTTGCAAAAACAAGTTGGAAGTAGTACGCATTAGCTTTTATCATCATTAATTCTGACCACTGGAGGTTTTCGAAAGCTCAAGCATTCCCATTTAATTGAAAAGCCATGGTAAAGTGGCATCTAACTTCTTACATTCTGTTCTACCTTATGTCTCTTAAAGTTAAAAACATCATCAGGAGGGATAAGACAGTACAATGGATCCAGTACGATTCAAGCAGAACATAAAAATAAAAGCATGAGGAAGTACGTGCTGTCTATTTTGCCTTCAATAACATTACTTACATAAATCCTGCAAGCTTATTTCAGAACTAACTGGCTGACAATTGACTGCAATTTAACAGAGAGATGCGAGGAAGGACTAAATTAAATTAGTGGATATCATAAAGCTGTGCACAAGAGAGAGTTAACTTAAATTGTCTGTATTCCATGGGATTCTTCTCAAAGTCTTCTCTGCATGTGGTGGGCACTACAGATTCTTCCTTTAGAGGGTAAATGTACAGAACTCACAGAATAAAATATACTTTGAAAATCATTAATTTACATCATTCCAGTGAAATGCAGGATATTATGATTACCATTGATGAGTGAATCTCTAAGGATGATTATCAAAATGCAGACGAACAAATCAATAAGTTGTTTTAGATGTACTGAAATGACAGTCAAGACAACAGCATCTCATTGGATTAGTTCATAGGATCTTGAGCATTTTCAAGAGTAACTACCTCTACTGCTTGGGTAGCGACTGGAACACCTTCACACGTGTCTACCATGTGGGTGTGGTCATCATGACCACCCACTGCAGAAGTGGTTACAGTTTGAATAATTGAATGTGGTGCCATAGCTACTTGAGGAACAGATGCAGACATGTATTGCGAATGGGTGCTTGCAGGTAGGTGATGTGTTTGAATCTGCATTAATGACGCCGCAGCTTGGACTGGAATAGTCACCATGTTGGAGGTAGTCAAGTTATCCTGGACATTTGCCAATGCTGCGGCGGCAGCAGCTGCATGTTCTGGTAAGACAATTTGACCTCCGTCAGCTAAGGTGGCTTCAGCAAGAGTGGCGACAGCTGCCTGAGCAATGGCTTCAGTATGTGACAAATCGCTTTGATCGATGGTGACAGTATCACCTGCTTGTCCTGGCTGTGTCAGGGTCACTTCCACTTGAGTTGCGGCGGCAACTTCTGCCAATGTTGCTACAGCTTGTGTTGCTTCTGTTTGCGAGGTTGCTGCATCTGATAGCGTACTGACTGCACCTGATGCATCAACTTGAATGAGGGAAACAGTTCCATCGGCATTTGAAATTGTATGGACCATTTGATGAGGCTGTTGCACATATTGGTGTTGGTGGCTCTCTCCCTCCGAGAATGCAGGAAGCAGATCTTCTCGCCCATGGTATTTGTAGCAGTTTTTTACAATCTGCCGCAAGGCATTTGTCCATGAAATCCTTGCTTTTTCATCCTCACTGCGGCAATCACTGCGTACATTCTGCCAAGGCAAATCTGACGGCCACCAAGCTGGTCTTGTTGAATCTTTGCCCCATCCTGGCTTTCCGCGGCCAGTGGAATACCTCAACATCATCGGGATAAATGCACGCAGCTGAGCTTGGGTCATTTTGTCTACCGGTGTTGGGATGCCATCTATAACCAATGGGGGTAAGGTGTAGATGTCTGGATTTTCTGGGGGTGGTGGGGGGGCATGTTCGGTTAAGGCATGCTCCAGGTCTTGAAGTACAAGTTGCTTGAGATTTCTGACGACATTTTCAAGAGGTACAGCTCCAAACACCTTGAAAAGGGGATTGGGTTTACCAGGGCATACACACAACACAACAGCTTGTTGCCCAACTCTCGTTGTATATTCATCAATGGTGGCTCTTAATTTTCGGAGTAGTCGCGTTTGTTGTCGTTTGCGAATCGACGGGTTGGTTTCGAAAGAATGCGGCCGTTTTCTCTTCTTTCCAGTAGCGATAGCAGCCGCGGCTGCTACCCCAACCGGCCCCGCTGCTGCTAGCTGCGCCGTTACTTCATCACTGACAGTGGAATTTAACAGGTCGGAGCCATCGAAGGTTGTTGATTCTGGTGAAGACGGCTCATCGTCCGACATTTGACTCATCGATTGACTCATCGAATGAGACATTTGAATTGTCTGTGACATGCTTTGAGATAATTGGGATAACCCAACCTGGTGAAGGCTTACTTGCGCCAGATTGCTGGAAATACAAGGAGAAACAAATCGTTAAGAGTACGTAAGCGCAAGTCAGCGACAAAACAATAATCACACCAGCACTTTGATGCCCCTTCATTCAATTTTCAGCCGACGTATGAATATGAAATGTGTTTCCAAACACTCGCCTTCAACTAACATTTTCACTTCTAAAACAGGGAAGAATATCGAGAGAAAAGTCCTTACGAAATATACATCACTGTCGTCGATTTCATTCCCTCGGGAACTTGATCACGGTTAAGTAAGAAGTGTTTTCGTTTCAAAATATTACTTTCTTTTCGTCTTATAAAATCTTTCATTTGCTAGATTAACATCGGTCTAGCATACTTACACGGACGAACGCCAAACAATGCTCCATTACCGCTCAAACAAGACCAAACCGCTAGCTAAACTACACTCTAAGATACCTGGTTTGACGGTAGGATCAAAATAACTCGGGGAAGGTTCTGAATCTGCGCAAAGAAGCTGCTCGTCCGACTTGCGCGGAAAGGAGAACGCGATGGCGGCTGCTCAATAGAACAAACGGGCGAGATGCTGCCACGCATGTGCTAAGTAGCTATGGGGTGGTCCATCTCGTCATGACATCGCAGGGCTAGCTTCGATATAACGCATGTCGTAATTGGCTGCCCCTTTTTAACAGCTTTTGTTATTGGCTTTTAATCTTGTCACCACCTGGATGCCCTCATTTTCATTTCTTAGCTCACTGAAAGGACTAAAATAATCGTACAACACGCTCCATTGGTCACATCAAAAGCATTCTTTTGATTTGCCATGCCATTATTTTGTGAGTAGTGTTGGTGACACCTGTTCTTAACCTAATGTTTTGAAATTTCTTTCATGAAAGTGACATATACCAGTTTATTTCAGGTGAAACTAATGTGTGATCCATTTACAAGAATGCAACTGTTTTTATCCAAAACATTGGACACTGTTTGTGAAGCACATCTTTGTACTGAGTGACTTCCCACTGTATGTTTAATTTCCTTTTTTATATATCCTGTTTACCATTCTCATTTATTTTTTATTGTTGCATTCTAAGAGAAATGGCTCATTACATAATCATATTTAGCCCTAAGGGAAAGGAGTCATTGACCAGATAGACTCATCCCTCCCTCCCAAAAAACACAGCCCCCACCCCCCTTCAAAAATTACCACCTATCCACATGCATAAGATGGATTACTCATATTATTGTTATTTCTTGGTCTTATGAAAACTTCAAAGTTAACCAGATACAAAATTGTTGAAAGAGGCTTATTCACAAGAGCTTAATCAAAGAACTGATCAAACTATAACACACATTGAGGAATGAAATATATAAACTTCTAGACTTTTAATCACTTATTTTTTTTTATGGAGGGTGAAAACTGCAGGTTGCAAGTTGCAGGTCAGAGTTGCAGGTCACTGTTTCACCAAAGCTGAAACAACCCAAAACTAATGCTAACATTAGGCCTAAAAAACAATGTTAGCCTAAGGTTAGCATTTTTGTAAAGGTTTGGGTTGTTTCAGTTATCAGGGTTCGTGCTGGATTTTGTCTGTAAAATTCCAGGAGTATTCAAGGGGTTTTCAAGAAGTCTTTATAAGAAGATATCTATGCCATACATAGTGCTTCGGTGTTTTCTTTGCTGAAAAAGCCTACCTTGATATTCGTTACCACATGCTGCAGGTTAAGTGCACGCATGGGCATAATTGTAATTTTTGGTTTAATATTAAAACCATGTTTCCCTAGTATTCAATTTTGGGCTCAAATTTTGAACTGTCTCTTTAACTTGGGATGATGCAATCTTAACAATTTTCACCCAAGCAAAAATTCAAGGAGTTTTCAAGCAGTTTTCCACAAAATCGTTTTTCTCAAGGGCTTTTCAAGTGCCGTTGAAGTCCAAAATTAAATTTCAGGGCTTTTCAAGGATTTCAAGGAGTAGCACGAACCCTGGTTATAGTAAAACAATGAGCTGCAACCCTAACCTGCTCTTCAGACCTTCCGATTTTTTATTCAAATATACTATCACTTTTCTTTTACACAAGATGCAATAGTTTGCACACAAACTCACAAATGTAGCAAGTTTCGACCATGTCTCCTTAGAAGAGATTCACACAGTGGTCTATACGGCAATTTGGTTAAAATAAAAATACATATATATTACTGTCTCTGAACTCAATTCACAGGTCACAAACTACTGCCCCTGAAGGGGGGGGGGGGGGGGGCACTCCCTTATATGGGCTATATAAGTATGTGCGGCCCTAAAGTGTATAATTTTTTAGCCGTTTTGATCTGAAATAGGGTATTGATTTTGGCCATTTTGGTCTGAAATGGGGTATGGTTTGTTTACTCAAGTCTTGAATTGGGCATGTTTTTTTAGAAAAAGTTCCTTCTTACTCATTAGGCAATAAGACTATCAACAAAGCCTCTCTCAAATTTTTACGCCAACTGTGTAACAGCTGAAATAGGGTACTGTATCAAATTTTTGGTCAGGACTGAAATAGGGTAGGGAAAATCAGACACTGGTCTAGGGTTTCAGGAAGTGGGCCGCACACACCCACCAATTTTTCCGGGAGTACCCCCTCCCCCCCCCCCCCCCCCCCCCCTCCTGGCTACTGCCCTTACTGCCCTCTCAACTGACCACCAGTGCTTTGGATAAAAAATAGTAACTTGATTGAAGTCTCAGGTTATATGGCTGAGACTGTTAATGAAAAAAACAGCCAGTGAAGAAAAATGTGAGCAAGAAGAGTAACATAAATGATGGCAATTTCATGGAATGGGGAAGAATAGTTGGGCAGAGGGTAATAATCATCATTGTCTTTGTTGTCGCCGTCAAAGTTGTTATTTTTATCAAAATTATCGTCATCATCATCTATTCACACGGTCAGTAGAAAAATCACCTTTTGTAAATTGTTGATCAGGCTCCAGTTGTTCAAAGGGTGGCTAGCACTATCCACTGGATAAATCACTGTCCACTGGATAACTCAATTGGTTTTTCTGGCCTCAGTTGTTCAAAAGGTGGATAAGGCTATCCACCGGATAAATCACTATCCAGCGGATAAACACTAGCAAAATCAATTGAGTTATCCAGTGGATAGCGCTTCTATCCACCCTTCGAACAACTGAGGCCTGGTGTAGTGATTTATCTGGTGGGTAGTGTTATCCACCTTTTGTTGAACAACCGAGGCCAGAAGTTTTTGATGAGGGCAGCACACTGAGGCAGTGTGCTTTGCTTCACGTCCTTTTGAGTTCAACACATATCTATACAAAACAGCCGCTTATCGATCGAAAAATCATTCGTCCATCGTGTTTAATGAATCCCTGTGAGAATAGCGTACAGTTGATCGGTTGATCTTGTCCACTTCTTTGCATACTTATAATTGGCAACGCACTCCAAGCGGAATGGTCACGAATGCACATTTGCATGGTGTCAGACATTGGACACCTTGATTCCACAAAGTATCATTTCTTCTTTTTTCCTTTTCCCTTTTTCTTTTTCTTTCCTTTCGCACCAGATTCCCATCCAAAGCCTCTAAACTGCAAAAACTGCGAAGCGTTATGAGCGATATAATAACCATTTGACATTGCCTCGGGACTCAGCAAATCGACATCTCTCTTTGTTTTTGTGGGTGACGGTGAGCGCGATTTCTTCCCACTTTTCTTGCCTCCTTTTCTGGAAGGACTTCGACTGCTTCCCCGGCTTCTACTTCTGCTGCTCTGTGATTTTCTAACTTTACCAGATTTGTATCCTGTCGGCTTAAAAATCAAATGTGCGATTTGTTAGAAACAAGGTTGATATTAGTAAACAAAGCAACAGGGCTCCATTGTTCGGCACTCAACAACGGCCTTTAGGTTCGTACAAGGTGACCCCTTTCTTAACTTACCATGATCAATTGTGGAAGCAAATACAAATCCTTCAAATCCCCATGAAGCAGTTTACCTCAGCTTAATTTGGCGGCATGACTTGGATTGCTTTGCTTGCTGTTCGTTTCAAAGGCATGCAAATAAACAGCACGTCATTCTTCCACTCAATGTTGCCATACCAACCAAATTTACACTCGCTTGGCAAGTCGCGTGGATATGACACTTGAACGAAAATGAATTTCCGTCGGTTTTCCATAACATACCTTCAGAAATTATATAATTCCCCTGGTTGCGCGTCTCAGGAGAGGAATAACTCTGCCACGGAAAACTGGAACGCTTACTTGATCTTACTAGCTTCTTACACTGACTCCTTGGGATTGAACCAAAAAGATACTCCGTGGGTTAGCAAGATAACCCCGGGGGGGGAGGGGACTCCCATATGAAACAGACGGGGATGCTCGTCGGAAATTTTGAATTTAACCCCTAAAGGAGACCAATCTAGGCGTGGCTTAAGCAAATTTTGACCCCTAAAAGAGACCGTTTAAAAACACAAAAATACGACACGCAATGAGTTTTAATGATAAAAAGGCATTAACATCGAATGCTTTTATCTAAAAAGAAAATTTAAAAGGAAATTTGACTTCTGTTTCTCTCCGCGTAATTCTGTATTACTTCGCGGAACCCTAAACGAGGCCTTGCTGGCATAAAATATTGGCGCTTTGCCCGAAACACCCTAAGCGAGACCAAAATCCAAAATTTACACCCCTAAGCGAGACGACGAGCATCCCCGTCTGTTTCATATGGGAGTCCCCCCCCCCCGGGAAGATAACGTTCTTTTGTACCTTGGAAAAATATTCCTCCACTTTCCAATTGAACTAACTCTTCCAAAATATCGGAAACCTTCGCTGAAACGACACAAGTGGAACGTGTCGTTTCCGGCTCCGGAAAATTTAGCAGGTCCCGGCTCTACAAGTTTGTGTCGTTTGCTGGATTCAAGATTCCCTTTTCAGGTCTATGTCCGGCTAAAAATAAAATCAGATTCCAACATGCAAGAGCCGCGGGCGTATTTTAAAGAGGGTAGGTACATTTCATTGACCCCTTGTCCACGGAGTAACCCAATCAACCAATGGTCCATGGTCCATTAAGATTAGCATATGACGGACTGCCAAGAATGATCTACCCAATCGGTACAAAGATGGAGCAAATGATGATAAGGTAAACTGCAGAATATCTGGCCACTTATTCAGTTCTTTGCATATGAATGCATGGCGTGTATTGTTAAGATGTCTCGTTCTTTAGACAGTGCAGCTGCAAAAACACACTAGTGACCGGGTATTGACCAAATCGGGCTAAGTCAAGTTGTACCAAATACAAATCTCCTGGCCCGGGTTAAGATTCTTTGTATATTGTATTTGCATTATAATATAGCGTACACATTTAAATGATATGGAAATATCGGGAACAAAACGTTTATATTCCCAAAGGGTTTGTATTGGGTACAACATTGAGTTAGCCGATTAGGTCTGTAGGGCGCTTTAGCAATGACGACGCGAAAGGCAACGAGAACGTCATCTCAAAACGTAAATTCGCGTTATTGCAATCACTTCGCGACTATCCCAAGCTTTTTACATGACAAAGGTGTGGCAGTCCCTTAAGAATGAAAACCGTTGTAAGCGAAGCTTAATTAAGGGGAGAAAATGAAAATTCATCTCCAAGTGCTGGCGTTCTCCACAAAACCTCAAATTTTCATGTTGTTTTGCAGACGACGGCAAAGAAATGGACAAAAGTGAAAAACGCACGTGCAGAGCGTGCGAAGCTATTGTCTTGCCCAATAAAATATGTGACGTTCTCGTTGCCGTCGCCGTCGCCGTTGTCTTTTCTAAAGCTCCCTAATAACTTCGACGAAACACGCCAAAAGAAATGTAGAATGGAGCCGGAATTACAAAAAAACAAAAAAAACAAAAAACGAATCGACAGCAAATTAAAAAGATATCACAAATCCTTCCTACTTGTTCAAAATAACAGTCGTATTTACTGTCCCAATGGGCCAATTGTGCATTGCCGTCTTCAGCATAAAGTACGGAGATTAGACCAGATTAACATCTACGACGCGACGGTAACGAAAACGTCATTTAAAACTGCAAGTTCAGGTTTATTAATATTTTTCGTCATTATGTCGGTTTGTCTAACTTCTAAAACCTAGCGCAACTTTCGAGGAACTGAGTTAGGAGGTGTCGAGTTGAAGCTGCGACAGAAAATTCAAATTCACTGCCTTGTATTCACGTTATCCGTAAAACGTTCGAATTGGTCATTTCACGTCGAAGATCTAGAGTTGCCGAAAACGCAAAAGAAATGTTCAAAAATGAAAAATGCACGTGCAGAGTGTGCAAAGCTATTGTTTTTGCTCATTAAATATGCAACATTCGTGACGTTTTCGTTGCGTCCAAGATCTTAAACTCTCTAGTAACTGAGAACGAAACGGGTGAAAGGCATCCTTGGACACGCAAGGGCAGTCAGTCCGAGGCGGGAGAAAACGACGACAAAAGAGCCCCAGGGCTCCTTTACCCGATCTAGTAAACTTTCGTCGCCGTTTTCTCCCGACTTTTCCGAGGATGAACGAATGGAAGTTGGAGTGATCGACGCCTCACCCCTGATATTTGGTACATGATACACCCCAACGGACTAAATCATGGTTTCGGCCATTAGTCATGTTTGGCAGGCACTGCATTCGCCAATGGGTGCCTGGCAGCAGCTCTCGTAACCTACTCTTGTTTGGTATTGTAAGAAAGCACCGAGTGTGCAATACCTTGGTACATTTGTTTCACATTGTTTTAGCCTCGCTATGGGCCAATAAATAAGGGCGAACTCCCTGTATTTTCACTCTATTGCCTCTAGTTTTAGTAAACTTCTTGATACAACATGGAATAAGTCATTCCACAAGGATCAAAACTTATACCGGGAACCTGTGGCTCAGTTGGCTGGGCATCGGACTGCCATGCGTGAGTTCGCCTATGTTTCCTTCTGCATTGAGGAAATTGGAACAAAAGGACAATCTTATCATAGTTCGACTATTTGCCAACCGATATACCTTATGACTATATTGTCTCCCCCCAAAAAGGGGTTTTTATTGGTGAATCAAAGCACTTAGTGTAGGTTGAAGAAAAAATCCATGGAGGTCTGTGCAATGGACTTTTTTACATGGAGGACACTAGCACTGGAAGGGGGGGGGGGTGTGGGGGAAGACCACAGAAGAGACACAACATTTTCTGGCTGTTTGCATGTTTTGGCCTAGAGATAGGAAGATGCCGGTCACCACCAGAATTATTATAGGACCAATAAAATGTATTATCCATTTCACTTTGAAGACTCTATCACTGTGAACAGGATTAACAAAATGTGGTGGCCAGGTATATTAAAAATTCATTCATGTTACGGAAGAGTTAAATCATTTTGCTTTCTGTCTATACTGTAAGACCTTCTCAGAGCAAGGATTTTCCTTGCTCGATCATGTAAACAGTGTCCCTAATACAGTTGCAAATGATACACTTTTCACTATGCAGACATCACAAATTATTGCCCAAATAAAAACCAGTCAAAAACTCCATCAACCCATTGACTACTGGGCGTGAGACTTGACAGATTCTACTCTGACTAACGCCAGACGATTTTACTTGTCAACAAGCGTGCCTGCAAGGCAATGGGTTCACCCAAATCAATAAGAAATTCATTAAGTTTTTTAGTCTGATGAGGTCTTTGTGACATCTATGCAAACTAACACGAATCTTATAGTGCATGTACACTGTATAGTGGTCAGTATTGACCGAATGCATAAATGGCGGCCAAAACTGTGTTCTTTTGTTTATGTGCTAATGAGACTCACTAGCCTTGCTCTCAAGCAACCTTTCTTTTGCATTTTGTCCATGCAAACGAGGCTAGTGAGGCTAATTAGCACATAAACAAAAGAATATTTTTTTGGCCACCATTTATGCATTTGGTCTATATTGTAACCCAAAATAGCCAAATTCATACCGTACCTATGTTGCAGTTAAAATTTTTCCAACTATTTTGTTTTTCATTTTTCTTTGTTTCAGATTATTAATGTCTATAAGACAAAGGAAAGTAAAAAACAAACTCGTCTGAGAAAATTTTAACAATTTTAACTACAACAGCTACATGAAACTCAGTCATTCCGTGAACTAAATGAAAAAAAAGAAACTTGAATAACTGACATTTTATGAAATTAACTCCCTTTTGCTTTCAATTTGTATAAATCTAAATAACTGCTATCTCTGTTTCTTCTTCGTTTTAGTTCTCTTACAGCATGTTCTCTTCTTGTTTTTTTTCACACCATTCTTTTGCTCTTTTGTTATGTCTTCAATGATAGGCTTTACATGGCCTTTTGCTGTCTTTGAGATAACAAAGTTCTTTTCTGTGACATGCCCAAAGTCAATTTCCTGTGTTTGAACTTCATCAGCATCATCACATTCACTGTCCCCACTCTCGTCAAGTGAATCACCTGTGCTGTACCCTTCTGCTTCCACCAAAGCTAAATTCTGTTGATCCCAGAAAAGGAATACTAATTTCATTCACTATCTATTCATTTCTTGCATTCACCTCTTAGGGACGGGTTACAAAATAGATGCAACACAGCGTGATCCGGTGGTTAGGGTGTTGGGTTTGCATGCCGTTGCCCCGGGTTTAAATCCTGTTCTAACCTCTGGTTTGGATTTGTTTTGGCCAGTTGCCCCAGATTCAACTCTACCACGCTTTGTAAATAATAGCCAACTGGTTGTCTCGTGCCAGTTGGGGTTCTTAATCATATTCCTGTTAAGCTTGAATCCTTTCTTTCAGATTATTAAAAGTGGGTTGCCTGTGAACTAGCTTGATTGTTAAGTGCATCTACACTATACACAAAGCACTTCATACATTTTTTACATTTACATGTACACGTGCAGGGGTGTTACTTTTATATTGTATTGATAAGTTTCTCTTGTTCTAACAAAAGGAGTTTGTTTCTGTTTGTGTATGTTGCTTGTGGGTCCTCGTGTTTGTTCTTGCCTCCTATCTAAAGCAGCCCATATAAAGGATATAAAAGGAACTTAAAATACCGAGTCAGTTAGTAGAGAGTTGAGCAAAACACTCAAGCAGTCCTGGTTTAGAGTCCCTGGATAAAGAATTGCATCTTCCCAGTTCAGGTTAATAATATTTATGTGGATACAATTACGAAGAGAAACACAGTCTACACTCAGCCTGAAACTCAAAACATTGACCAGTACATGATATGCATGGCTTTGTGTTTCATGGCTTTCCAGGGCCATGAAACACAATCATGACACAAGAGAACATTTAACAACAACTGTAACAAATCCCAACTGGCCGCAGGCAAACCAGTTGGCTATTTACAAGTGCAGCTGGGAAGTTGAACCAGGAACAAATTCAACAAGTGGTCAGATCGTGTCTTGAACCTAGGATCCCTGAATCCCAAGGTAAGCGGCCTAACCACTGGGCCACACTGCTTCCTCCTAAGTCGGTATGCTCTGGAATGGCTCTGTACACACCTAATCTTTTTTTCAAGGATTGCAATCAGTAAAACATAAAACTATTCATGATTCTTGTTCAAACAGGTCTTACCATTTCAATGTATGGTACACCATCTTCAACATCTTCAATATCAAGCTCTGCTGTTGATTTCATACGAAGTTCTTTCTCCAGTGCCTCCTCAGCCTGTCTCATCTTTGGCAAGAAATCCTTGACTTGACTCAACACTGTCAGACAAAAAAATATGGGAGTCAAAGGTTATACAGCTTACAGCACCATGTTAAAATACTTAAATCCAGCCCTACTTCTATTATCTGTTTTATTTAAAATATATTGCAATGCTTAGAATTTCATGAAGAAGTTTGATTAATTAACCCTTTGACGGCCAAACCGGCCTAAGCCGGCCAGACTTAGTATTTTACTCTGTCTAACACCAGACGATTTTACTCGTCAATGGGGATCTCCTGGGAGTCAATGGGTTAATATTATCGCCTATTATTACGATTCTGCTAATAGGCAGCTTGCAGTACTCCTCACGCACCCCAGGATGCCATCAGGGCCCAGTTGTTCAAACGCCGATTAACGCTAATCCCAGGTTAAAAATTGACCAAGGAGTCTATTTCTCTACTCCCAAATGCTGTTCAACGCTGATATTTGGCAAAACTTTACATTAGAAGAAGTCAATCTTGGAAAACCAAAATAAGCAAAAGAAACTTTCACCAAAAAGTTGAAAACATGAAACAAAAGTTTACGTTAATCCTGGATTAAGTTAATAGGCTTTCGAACAACCGGGCCCAGATGACAAGTAAAACAGGTTAATCCATTCACTCATTAGGCAACCAAGGACACCCCACTTGACGAGTAAAATCATCTGGCATTAGAAGGAATAAAATCTGTTAAGTCTCACTCCAAGGAGTCAATGGGTTAATGGAGGAAAAATAGTGTCCGAGTGGATGCAGATTTGTCAATCCTTTTGCAACTTAGAGGTTCCCCGTTTACATGTAAAATTGTCTGACATAAGACGGGCCAAAATTGATAAGATGTTCTCAGTGGTAAAAGATTGAAAGGCATTATTATATTACTGTCTGAGTAGATCTAGATGTTGTTATCCCTTTGTCTGGTATTGGACAGACTTAAATCGCCATCATCATCATCATCATCATCATCATCATCATCATCATCGTCAGCATCACCATCTGCATTCGTCTTACCTGACGACGGTTCGACTTTGAAAGTTTTTGAAGATTCTGTACTCTTCAACTTGCTACCATTCGTGATGAGAAACTTGGAATTTTCTGCAAAAGATTTTGCATGGTATGATGAAGGCATCTTAGGCCCGCCGCACACAGTGAGGAAAGAGCTGAGCAAACTGCCTCACGAGGCGGTTTTCTCAGCCGTTTCCCCACGTGTGCGGGGAGATTTTGGTGAGAAATTCGCCTTACGAGGCAGTGGGAATAAAATCAAACATGTTTGATAATCTTCACGTGACTTCAGTGACGTCGGAATTTCTTCCTCCGACACCATCTTGAACTGCTGGAGTCAACTGCTTGATCAACCAAGCTCAGCTCGATTCTAAAAAGGGTTTCGACAAAACACTGACCCCCGGTCAACTGACCCCCTTACTGACCCCTACTGACCCCCTATAAAATCAATGGGAAAATGAATACTGCTTACTTAAGCCTCAACAACCGTTTTTAAACAGCATTGTTCAACAGTATTTAAGTCTAAGCACCCATTTTAAAAAGGTTAGCTTACATGAAGTAATTGGCCATCACAACAATAATCGAAAACTAACCTTTTTCAAATGGGTGCTTAGACTTAAATACTGTTGAACAATGCCGTTTAAAAAGGGTTGTTGAGGCTTAAGTAAGCAGTATTCATTTTCCCATTGATTTTATAGTGGGTCAGTAGGGGGGTCAGTAAGGGGGTCAGTTGACCGGGGGTCAGTGTTTTGTCGAAACCCTTCTAAAAATGAGTGAGGAATTTGCCTTGCGAGGCCAAAAATGTCAAACATGTTTGATTTTATCCTCACGGCCTCGCGAGGTGAATTTCTCACCACAATTTCTCCGCACACGTGAGGAAACGGCTGAGCAAACCGCCTCGCGAGGCAGTTTGCTCAGCTCTTTACTCAAGTCCATACGTGTACGTGCGGTGGGCTTAATTAGCTCAGTGAATAAGATTAATTGAAATATTCATTTAAGATATGATTTTAAATATTTCATGTTTTGCTTAAATAATAATACCAGATTTGAAGGGCAAATGTAATAGCTCGTCGGAACGCAATGCTTTCCGCTCTCTATAACTCGTTCCATCACTACAAGACGCCATTTTGAAACAAGGACACCACGAGGTTGTGTTTATTGCCCACAAAACACTGCGAGAAAATGATCGTTCGTAAGACCGGAAATGACGTAAAAGGTTACACATCCGACGGAGGGAAGGTGTTTACTCAAAATGGCGGTTTGTGATGGGAACGAAATGTTCCCTCAAACGGACTTCGAAGGTTACATTTTGCCCTGGGATCGTTTTAAAAGATGGATAACTTGCCTATGCGTTGTAACGTTTGACTTAGAGCGCGGACAAGCTTTAGAGGTAAACGTTTTGAATACTTAGCGCTTGATTGATTCGCGCGATTGATGGTTCGAAAACGCTTGTGTTGTGAACACAGCATAATTTATAAACATGTGGCCGGGTCATTTTTTAATTGCTCGTATTTCTTCTGTTTCGTCACAGCTCGTTTATCCTGCCCATGTCGAACTGACGGACCGTGAGGTTGGTATACACACTTGAAAATAAAAATTATGGACGCAGATGAGAAAGAAGCTTCGTCTTTAGTTTGTTAGTATCCTTTTCGATTTCGAGTGGGTTAGTTGGCTTGTTATGGCACCAAAAAACAAGTGTGAAAATGAAAGTCCCGGCGATTAGATTTTCCGTATGATTGAAGGTCGATGAGAGAAAGAAAATTGTATAAATATTTTACAAATATTATTGAAATGTCTTTCTAAAATGGCCAGATAGCAATTCTGGGCATGGGCTCAAATTGGAATCGGATCTCCTTGGCAAAAGACAGGAGATAACCCTTGCATTATCTTGCTTGCCCTAATCTCTAGAAAACTAGGTCTATTTTGCATCGGTATTTTGTATAATTTCGCAATAAAAAAAGACTGAAACAATACGAGCGACACTAATAAATTAAATTTATTATTGTAAACAGCACGACTTTATGTTTTTCTTTTACAGAAAACGAGTATTTGTTATTTGGCTTTTCCTGACTCAAATTCAGGTATGTCTAGATATGTAAAAGCAAAGGTTGTCCAGGCTTTGCAAATGACCAAAAGAATTATTTTATAACAATGGTTGTGTGACAGCTAATTATTTGCAAATGCCGTTCATTTAGTAATCATTCTTCGTGGAGCATCACGATTTTGGGGTCATCTGACATATTTGACATTGGTGCGATATTGTGGATATATTATAGTACATTTGTACATAAAAAATTACCCATGAATATGGATTGAAAAAATTGTTAAATTTCACTATAATTTCTGTCATCTGCTACAGCTTTTTCTTCTGATTTGTATGATAAAGCAGAGAAGATTGACAAATTTAAAAAAAAAATCATCTGGGCTTACATAGGGAGATTAGTAAATTGTAAAGTTTATAAAGTTATCATTCTTTGACAAATTTTCATTAGCCTGTTCCAGGCTTACAAATGTTGAGGTGAGGGAATGAGAACCAGCAAAGAAAGTCAAGCTGGGTCTGTTTTCTTCGCTCGTTCTCATTCCCTCACCTCCACTATCCTAGAGCTTGGAACAGGCTAGATTTTCATGGTTACCATTAGCTGGGTAAATCACAAGTTACAAATTGAATTTGCTATGCAAATTTCATGACTGAGTAATTTTACGTGAGTAATATTACTGCTCAATTTAAAATTAATGAAATAAAAACTTAAAACAATGAGTAAATTAGTACATACCTGAGAGAGAGATTACATGTTAAGGTCTTGTCAACTTTTATCGAATGACATCCAAGAAGAAACTGTGAAAAATCCCGTCAGAGATGAAGAGAACAAGATTTTCGAAAATTGCTTGAATGTATTATTTTATTATTAACGAAAGGGAGAATTGATCCTGGCACTTCCATATCTGGACAATAATTATTTAAGCAATAACTTATTAGGGAGCTTAAGCAACGACAACGGCGACGGCAACGAGAACGTCACAAATTTGCATATTTAGTGAGCGAAAGCAATAGCTTTGCACGCCCTGCACGTGCGTTTTTCACTTTTGTCCATTTCGTTGCCGTCGTCAGCAAAACAACAACGTGAAATAGCCAAGGTTTTGGTTTTATGAAGAACGTCAGCACTTGAGGATAAATTTTCATTTTCTCATAAAATGGAGTGCCGTTCCGACTGGTGTCATCTTTGAGGAATTGCCACACCCTTGTCATATTAAACACGTTGAAATAATCCCGAAGCGATTGAAATAACGCAAATTTATATTTTGAGATGACGTTCTCATTGCCGTCGCCATTGTCGTTGCTTAAGCTCCCTATTGTCTCTTATAGACATCTGAAAAGTTCAGTTTGCTTCAACAGGATTTAAACCTGTGACCTCAGCAGTGTCAGTGCAATGCTCTAACAGCTACATGTTTTTGCGTCTGAGGGGCGTGGACAGGTAACGTACACGTAGGAAGAGTAATTATTGTTGCCTGCAGTGTTTACGTGAGGAGTGTTCTTGTTCTAACTGTTCTAGATGTGAAGTAGGAGTTATATAAAGAAGCTACGCAGACTTTTGAGTATAGCGATTTTAAAGTACTTTTGTGGTAAAACAGTTTAGTGGAACGGCTCTGCCTATTAGCACATTGCGATGGTGTTTAAAGGTATAATCGATAGCGTGACGCGTGCACGTGCGTATTATGTATGTCGGGTCAAAGGCCTATCTGTGCGAACAGTTGCCAGCATGTGCAAAGTTTCTGCGGCGAGTGTTTATAGAATTGCACATGAGAAAACTTATAAGAGGCGCACTTCGGAGGAGACGTGTGAAAGGGGTCGCAAGAACAGTTTAAGTGACCGCGACAAAAGACGACTGATACTATGCATTACAGTTTTGAGGAAAAGAGAGGGAAACTTTTCCTGTAAAGCACTGATAGAGGAAGCCGGAATTCAGCAAAGGGACGTATCTGTAAGAACAGTTTCTCATTTTCTCAATTCACAAAATTACTACTATTTGCAGACTCGCAGAAAGGGGCTCATAACAGCGGAAGACCACAGCAAAAGAGTCAAGTTTGCAAAGTACATGAAAGCCGATTACGGCCAGGAGATTTGGACAGAAGGAATTTCCTTTTATCCGGATGGAACAGGATTTGCGTACAAAAGAAATCCACTAGATCAGGCTCGTGCACCAAAAGCTCGTGTCTGGAGAAAGAAATCAGAGGGTTTGGCTCCAGGATGCAGAGCAAAGGGCCACAAAGAGGGAACTGGGGGCAAAGTACTACGACTGATGGTGGCAATTTCTTACAATAAAGGAGTTATCTGCAGTGAACCATATGAGAAAAGGAATGGTCTTTATTTCGCTGCGTTTATAGATAACCATTTTGATCGCCTATTCGCAGCTGCTGACAAAGGATGTAGCCGAACGTTTTTACAGGATGGGGATCCCTCCCAAAATTCGGCATTAGCACGGTCAGCGATGCAACTCACAAACAGTACCTTAATCGAACTGTGTCCAAGATCTCCGGATATGGCGGTTATTGAAAATGTGTTTCCCATGGTGAGTAGGATGTTAAAAAGACAAATAGTGCAGCAACAACTACGCCGAGAAACATTTGAACAGTTTAAGAATTGTGTTTTCAATACATTTTACTCTATATCTGTTAAGACTGTGATAAAATATTGAAGAAATACCACTATTTCCATTCTGTAGATAACTGCGTGAGATTTCTTCTCGCAAAATGTAAACTTTCAGAGACAATAATAACTATCGCACTATTCGCCAAAAATAAGGGGGAGGGGTGGTCTTGCATATTTCAAAACAGAAGCTAGGGTGTGAAAATTGCTCCGATGGCCATCAAGACGACGTTTAGCGATTTTTACATAGCAGAATGATTTTTTCCGGTCATTGTATGAAATTGATTCGCTATTCATTGTGACATGATTTCTCTTGGAGCTCCTGAGAAAGAATAGTGAAGTACATTGCCTCTTAGTCCTTATCTCAAATAACTACACAAAGGTGTCAAAGGAACACGGAACCTTTTCCTTCTTTTGCTATAATCTGAACAGTTCTTTGTACAAAAATAAGGTAACTTTGTATAAAATTATCTACGTTATTAAAAGAGATCATTTGTTGTAACGACCTGTCGACCTTCTTAGCGCTGAAACGATTCATCACTGTGTTCTAAAGTAAAGTAATTATACTACCATAGACTTAAAGAACTATCGGTTCACCATGGTGAAGCCCAACAAATAGCCTTATTGAATAGCTTAATCAAGAAAATTATCCCTAAGGTGCATGTTCCGTGATCTGTTCTATCACTTCAAACACTTGTAGATGCAGGAGCTTTTGTTTTTGGTTCCTAAAAATGGCAAAGAATTTTCGAAACACCATGGTTAATAGTGAAACACTTAAGCCATAGCAAAGATTAAAAAACTGTCAACAAACTCGGCGATATTTATATAAGATCAGTCGTAATTGAATTAGTCATCTTCTGGGAAAATAAGTCGACTAAGACATTTTCCACACGGGGGGACTGACTTCTGCTGTTCCTCGGGTATTTGATGGAAGAGATTGAAGACCCGCCACCTTACCTTCATCATCTGAGTCTCCCTGTGATCAACAACACCGCCTCGTACATAACTAAGTTCATCCTTACTGGTTCAAAATATGGGTGTATCTCCCTGGAACAGAATATTTTGTCGGTAGTGTGTTTTGGGGGCGGGTAGATGAACAGTTTGGTCTTCAAGAAGCATTAAGAAGTCATGCCAGAGAATAATTTGGGCCGACCACCTAAAATCGTTGAGAAAAACTACTTCTGACTGTTCTGCGCCAACCCAAGCAAACGTTGTAGAGGCTGGATTACTGAATGTTTTGTAGATTCTGTTCAAAGGGTTTAGCAACAATGTTTTTGCACAGTTACAGAGACCTTTCAAGTACAAATTGCGATATTTTCCGCGCCCTTTGTCGAGAAGTATGCGAACAGCTTCTGCAAAGTCATCCCTCACAATAGAGTTCCGCTCTAACACTTCTTTTGCGAATCGCAACCACTGGCTGTCACACTCTGGCTCACACTCTCCTTCCAATTTACTGTACAAAATCTCAATTCTAGTCATTTTACTCCTTTGCAGCGTGCTCTCCGCGTTTTGCAATTCCCAGCCTACAGCAATCGCTTCATCTACTACCCGGCATCCACGATTCGCGATGAACTGCGCCAAGTCAAGTTTCCCCTCACTTTTTTGCTTTTGTGCTAACACCAGCAGCTCTAACCGAGTTTTTATCCCATTTTTTACGGCTATCTGTGATACATCATAAACCGATAAACTTTGGGAGGACTTTTTACGCTTCCATTGGCAAGTCGAGTGTGCGTTTCGGTAGCCCTTGAAGTATTGGGTGCAGGGGTGTTAGTCAAATCGGGATGATTATCAGACTGTAATTAACTCTCGCCTCCTTGGTCGTGTACTGCCACGCTGAATAATAATTGCTATGGTGAACGCTGAAATTCACTTTTACTCCGTGTCGCTCATCAAGATAATTGCGTATTTTCAGCCAGCGTCGCCGTGCATTTAATTTCACTGCCATGTGATAATGAATCCCCCCATCCCTATGCCGTTCTTGGCTACACACCCACTGTACTATCTCACAACGCGTTAATGGGTCTGCGTTGTCGAAACTATCCAACACCAGCTGAACAAAACTTTGTCGATTAGGAACAATCTCTTCGTTTGCTCGGCTGTATGTGATTAGATAAATACTCCGAACTTAACGTGAACATAGCGACTCCGATTGCTCAGTAGCATCATCACCTGCTACATTTTCCGTCAGGGTGCTTAAGTCTAACACTTGAATACTTGTCGCGTCACAATTTGCCATTTCACAACACGATAATATACAGTCCGCGTTTCTTGAACAGGAAAGACATTTAGCAACAGACATGCCCTTATTTATCGCGCTGACAAAATCTAATTAGCTTAGGTAAATATTATTTCCCCTGTTCAAAAGTTGGAATATATGTCTTCAGAAAGTGAAGTTTCATCAGCGACCTCACATTTTCCTGTATGTCTTAATTACTGCCTGTATGTGTAACACATTCCTTTAAATTCCCTTATTTTATCTTTTCCTTTTATTCTTTCTCCTCTTCAGACTAAATACAATACTCGTCAAAAATCTGGAAACACTTGTGTCTGTTTCCCCTTCCCCAATGTTGATTTGGGTATCACAGTGGTCTCAGTGCTTCAAAACACGCGTGGCTCAACATTGGGGAGGGAGAAGGCACATTTCAGGGGGAAAAACTGTGTGAAGTAGAAATCTCAGGATTTTTCCAGAAAATTCGAGAGAAACGGTGTCTGTTTCAACGATTTGTGACGAGTATTGTAAGCTATGAAGCCACTCAGCCAGAAGCTGAGTTTCAATTTGCTGGGCTCATGTGTTCCTGTGAAAGGGGCTCAATGAATAAAAGAAAATAAAAGAAAATGCATATAATGAAAATTTGAAATTTATGTATTATTTGTTATTGTTGACACTTGTGGTTTACAGGATACATGGGAGACACTCAGTTTCATTTTCGCATCAGATGCAGCCCTGGCAGTTGCCAAAATAGCCAGCTTGTTCGAAGATACGAAGATGAGGTTCCTTTAACTTACAGAGTAGGTTTTTTGTTTCCTGAAAATGCCTGCTTAAAGGGGGTTTCTTAAATGTCTTAATGTCTGCATCCGGTGTAGTGGCCTACTGTTAGTTACATTTAAATTATTGTCAGGAGGAAAATTTTCAACAAAGCCAAATTAGAACGGTTTTGAGATGGCTGTGCTATTATTGAATAATCCACAAATAATACTGAACTTTATTCAAGTGTCAATATTGTATTTAGCAATTAAATCAAATCAACTCACATCAAATCACAGGTTGGTTTTTGAGGAAAAGGAAAAACTGGTGTACACAGAAAAAAACCTCTGAGAGCAGAATAGAGAACCAACAAACACCGACATATGACGGTGAAACTCCAACCACATTAATGGGAGGTGGATGCTCTGACTCGTCACAGCACCATCAGTGCTGCTACCTACAGTGTATGACTGAAATAATGCAGGGGCTTTTCAACAGAAATTTTAGTAGGCGGCAAAACCAGAGGAGTAGGCCGAGAATAGACAACATACTCCAAAGGCCTGCTTTCCGAGGCCGAAGGCATGAACTTGTAGGATGGTCTATACTCCCCCTGGAAAATCTTGAAATTTGGGCCTCTTAGAATGCATTTCCTGCATTCTGGGGCTCAAATAATTTTTAGGGTATTTGAATAGCACACTAAAATATTAATATCATTAAAGTTTGCCTTTTTTTATTCAGACAGAGCTGAATACTGTAATTTTTTCGGAAATTCAAATGTTGGCAAAACGCACGTTCGGAATGACATAGCCCCTTTAAGGCTCCTTTGCATTCTATACATCTGAGTGCAATGTATTTCATCTGTTGTAACCAAAGAGACCTTTCGCAAATGTTGTAATTTCACGCTTCGAATCAGGCAGCTTACATGTACACCAAGTACCAGACTCGTCCGCTTGACCGTTGCCTTAAAAATGTGTGTGCTTGATCCTCAAATGGACAGGAAAGCAGAAATCACCACCGAAATTGTGCAGAATTCAGGTATCTCCTTTGCTGATCCAAGGCTCCTGTTCTGTGAGAGTGTTTCTCATGTTATTCGTAAAATTTGGGGTAATTTCCAAGGAAAAATAGGCAGTGAGTCCATGTGCAATAACCGGCCAGTTTTGTCGGCCGCCGGCTCCTATTGAAACCCTGTGTACAAAAAGAGAAAAAGTGAAGAAGTGTTACAGTAACACATGTAATTCATTATTATGATCATGATATTCTTATTGTTCTTAATAAGCTCATGCCTTTATTGTGAGATGTTTAATCATCATCATCCATCATCCTTCGGCATCCGAGGCAGCAAGGATGATATAATTTCGCTCTTTGCTCTCAGGCAGTGACCAGCAAACTGGAGGCGACGACGCATTAGAGTGTCTGAAATAGGGGGTAGGTTTCCGTAAATCCTCTCCTTTGTTGCATGCTCTGACCAATGAATGTTCTGTACCCGGCAAAGAAGGTTCGCCGTGTATGTCCCGTCCAGCCTTTTTGAGTTGTTTGTGTTAGGCTCCAGGTCTCTGCACCGTAAAGAAGCACTGGTTCGACTAGATACTGGAACAGGAAGACTTTATATTCGTTCGGCAGGTTTGAATGCCAGAGCTTTTGAATCTTGTTACGAGCCGCCCAGGCTGGTGATTTACGAACTTTTAAAGTCATTTTCAGAGTCCATTATCCACGCTCCAAGATATTTGATGTCTTGTACCCTTTTGATGGTTCCTCCCGAAAGAGATTTCAGATTGTGGGAGCTTTCGTTGCAATAAAGCCCAATTAGCGCGCCTGCCCTTTCTAGAGACTGGAGTAGTGCTTCAGCGTCTTCGACTAGTTCTGTGATAAGCGCCAAGTCATCTGCAAAGTCAAGGTCTGTGAGGTGCTGTGCCGGATGTCTTCGACTACGCCTAGGCTGGATCTGTAGACCCCTGTCATTCAAATTGTCAAGAGGTAGGCGAAGTATGTAGTCGAGGACAATGATGAAGATGAAGGGAGCGAGGGTGTCGCCCTGGAGTACACCAGCTGTGATCTCGAAGAACTCTGTCTCTCCATCTGGTGTGATAACAGTAGCCTCGGCGTTAATATACAATGACTTTATTGCCTCGACAATAGGCTAGGGTATTCCATAGAGCGGAAGAATGACGAATATAGCTTGTCTACCTATCGAGTCGAATGCCTTGCGGAAATCCACGAAACATAAAGTCAGTTCCTTGTTGTACTTCCGCATTTCTTCAATGATATGCCGTAGAGATAGGATTTGTGAGATCGCATAACGTCTTTTTCTGAACCCGTTTAATGCCCGTTTAATCAACCCGTTTAATACCTTTTCGTGACAATTAAGTTTGTTGTCATTTATCTTTTATAAGCAGGGTATAAGGACCCCTTGGCGTTATAATTATTGACCAAAGGTTAATGCTGTAGTTTTTCACATTTTGAGAGTGATCCAGCTCCTTTTTACGGCTTTGCCTACTTCTGCCAAGTCATGGATCCAAGCATACAAAAAGGTTACTTTCAAAAGGTATAGAAAAGAAACTTAGTCTATAGTATAACTGTTTTGCCAGGTCTTTCTCAGATTCCCTATCATCTCTGGAAAATTAATTATCGTCAGTGATGTGGTTACTGTATTGCTGAAGTATCGAGCAAATTGATGTGGTAAAAAGACAATCTAATTGTAGCTTGGGACAATTTAAACGATAAAAAAGGTTCTTCGTATGTGTGTATCTGCATGTGCTCGGCGTTGCAGTCTACATGACTGTATCCAGACTGTAAATGACACAGTACTTGCAACAACAGCTTCGGCCAGGTGGTCGAACTGGATATCTGGGAAGCGTGTTTCCTATTTTATCTAATATCATTATTGCTTACTTTTCTGTAGTGAGACATGAAAAAACATATCGTATTCTTCAATATTCTGTTTTAAAACTTTTTCTGGCATACCCGTCGTTTTTTCACCCAAAAAAACAGGTTTTTTAAATTCCAATTTCTGGGTGGGGATGTGCCGCTGGGACCCTGGAACCCTTAGCCTATACCAGAGCTAGTTTCAGCTGGATTTTGCTACCCTATACTACAGTAAACTCCCCAAATCACTCCTATCCTAGAGTAGCTGTTTTCCAGAAATTGAGGTCACTAGCACAGTCTAAAGCAAAGCCAAAACAAAACCTTATACCACAATCACTTCTTTATTAAAAGGGGATTTATTTATACTTGTCCAGCAATGCCAAGCACGTACGTACGCATTATCAAGACAATAAATTGTTTAATTTTAACCAATATTAATACCACCGATTTCCGTCTGAATCCCGATTTTTGACAGTTAATAATATCCAGTAGCATTTTATGATAGTCGTCTATCAACGCTGTTGAGGCTGAGTCGTGAAAATTTAAACTTGCCGATTTCATTTTTTTATATTTTTGAGTAGGAATTCCTGGTTTCCTTAGTCTAGATAAAATATTCAACCAACTGGTCAGTTTCGTGAAGAATGATACCCGATTCTAGACCCAAACGCTCTGATTTATATACCCTATGCTAGAGTAAACTGCTTGAAAACCATACCCTTCGCAGCGACACATACCTATATAGCCCATATATGGCCCATATAGAAGCATTGTTTACACTGATGTTTGTCGTGAATATTGAGTTCGCGAAGAAACAGCAAAGCAAGGAAGAAAATATCCACAGCAACACTTGTGTTTACCTTGTTCCTCTTGATTACGAAATTTCTGTTCCCTAGATTTTGGCATCACAGTCGCTCAACTGGACTGGTTAAGTAACTATCTAAATGGAAGACAACAGTTCACACTGTATTAAGTGGAGTGAGGTCAGATCTGCTGCCGGTGACTATGGGGATACTTCAGGGTTCTGTATTGGGTCCGACATTGTTTAACATATTTCCCAACGATGTTCCAATCAGGGTCGCTAGACATGTTCGCTGATGACACTTCAGTTTAGTGGAGTAATGCTGTTCAACACGAGAAATCCGATGGACCCTTTGGCTCCAGTGCTCGTGGGAGGCTCTCATCTTGAATGGGTCTTGAAAACACGCTTACTAGGCCTAACGGTTGATCATAAGCTTACATGGATACCACATGTTTTGGAAACCAAGAAGACCTTTGGAACCAAGTTAGATTTATTGAAACGATCCAGGTTCTTACAAACAAAGGTTTTACGTGAATTTTATTTTAAAGTGCTTTAACCGTCTGTATTAAAAAGTGTGAAAACGACTTGTGCAACGTTTATCTAAGCAGCGCAATTAAGCCAGAGGATGCTTTATCCATTGATGTTAAGTACCACCGTACATCACCGTACATGCTGGACAAAACACATCGTGCGTGGTGGAGAAAACACTCCACAACATGAAACAACTGTCAAGCATGAAACG
>OX421456.1:28605970-28615970 GCA_949126865.1 Montipora capitata
TTTTAGTTGCTAGCTATAGTGTACAATTTAGCCAAGTGATATGATACACCTAATCTTCAGTAGTCAACATGAATGTATGACGCCACAGTCTACGGGGATTATTGAAATTTATACATTTGACTCAAAGTTTGATTGATGTTAAAATCAAAAGGAAATAAAATTAATGTGATATTTAAGTACTGGATGGACAAAATAAACCACACGAACATTCCCTGTATGCAACAAAATTTATTGGTTCTTTTTAACGTGTCATGTTAAAAACAACCAGGGCTTTAAGGAAGTATTTTGGTATAAACCTAATTTGGGAACCCAAATTTACCACTTATGTCCAATGCACTGGACAAGAGTAAGATAGTTTTCAGACAGAAGTTAGTTGATGACCAGTACCAGAAATGGACACATCAACGTGCCAGCATTGCAATAAGGGAAGTTGAATGTTGAAATGATCATGATAACGAAAGCCAGAAGGAAAAGGAAAAAAATGCCTAGTCAATAAGGACTTTGCCTCGTCATCTGTCTTAAAGCGAACCTTGCTGAATTCGTCCTTTAGCTAAAAGGCAGCTTTGGGAAAGGAAATCCAAATTTCATGACCCGCTAATGAAAATTTTTCCGAAAAATCCTATCTAAGTCACAGAAACACTAACAGCGCATGCACCCTAACAAAGAGTGTTCTCCCACATGTTATACATTGAATAATGTTAGAAGAAAAGTAGGAGCAAATTCAACGAAAGGAACGAAAACAAAAGCTACAGAACCACATGTGACGCGCAATATTAAAGCTGTTTACAGCCACCATGAACAGCAGTTCCCTAATGGAGGGATTCTGTTACGTCAGCCCGAGAGAGATGAAGCCTACTTTAAGCTTTAGCACCTAATTGTCATGGATGTGGTTCAGCTTTCAAACTCTATTGATATGCCTCAGTCAGGTGAAAGACTCCTTACATAACTCGAGTTAGTCGATTGTCTTTCATGATCAGGCGCCTGGAATCATTTTAGTGAAATGTCAGTTTGTAGGTCTCCCGTTTCCAGATTTCTTTCACAACGGTATCAAAGTATGCTTCAGTTAGCATAACTGAGCAACTGCTCGCAATGTCTAGATCCAGCATTCGTCAACCTCACAAAACGACAACTTATCCCATACCAAAATCTGTTGTTTTTCTTGCTCGTGCTAATCTCATAAAGATTCAAAATAGACTAAATTGATGTGAACACCAGCATATATTGCTGCAGTCATTATCACAATATCTTGGGTTAAGATAAATGCATTTTTGCTGGACAAAACATAGATAACTTTGGTAACAACTATGCATTGGCTATCAGCAATGGTCTTTTGTTTTGTTTTTCTGGAAGATTTTGTTGTCACACAAACTAGTCACTCCTTAATATACTGATCACTCCAAATGTCATGCTACCCTTCTTACTTCAGAAATTCAACAGGTTTCTGTCATAGTTAGACCAAACAGTGTAAATTCTCCTTGCTCTTTCAAAATGGCCATCTACGCCACTTCATTGATTCCACGTATCGCATGCGTTTATGTCAACAACCTATATAAATCATTTACTAGTTTTTTTTTTTAATGACCCTCCCTTCGTCTGGATCCATTAACGTTTCTGGGATTCATTTCGAGAGTTCGATGCTGCAGACAAAAGCAGATACTAACCAATCCGCTATGATCAATTAAAAGAGATCAATTTACACGGTCTTAACAACGCTACCACGGAGACTTGAATTCAGGCATCAAGAGTTTCACTTACTTTCTTTTGTGGGATGCAGTGCATTATGGGACAGAAAGTGAGCAGCAAATCTTGAATGGCAACCATATCTTTGTCTCCTTTACGCGAATATTGGTTTTATTTGGTGCTAATTTCCAATATTCGCGTAAAAGGAGACAAGATGAAGAGGGAAAACAATCCGATAAGGCTGCCATTCGAGAGTTGGTGCTCACTTTGTGTCCCAGAATGAGCTACGTCTTACAAAGGGAACTGAAACTCTTGATGCCTGTATTCTCAGCGATATGTTACATATTTTCTGAACTTAAAATTTCATTGCTTTCTCTAAAGCGTTTTCTCCGATCTACAAAGTTGATTATCAGTATGTGCTCTAGTTCTCCCTCGATAAAACTTGTGTTTCTCAATCGGGACATGCATTATTTGTCACTGAGCCTGAAAAATCCTTCGGTCGTACTTTCATCTCCGCTCTTGCAACTGAAATATATGAGTTTTTCCATGAGTACCAAACAACGCCTTGCCCACTGATCGTGCCATTCAGATACAAACCATTAAGGTTTGACTGGTAGCAGTCTTTGTACCACCAGGCTCCTTGATCCTTCACGGCACAGTTTACCGGAAGGAAGTCATTATCGCGGTCCTTGGTGGTAAAGGCTTGGTACCGATGATAAGTAAAAGAATCACCAGCGGTGCCTGAGAAAAGAAGAAAAACAAGTAGTATAAGAGCCGTAATATTTTACAACATTTTTGCATTGGAATACATCATCGTCGTGAAATCAACCATCCGTTCTCTGCAGCTAAAACTACATTAACAACTTTAAAAACTAAACAAAATAAATGCATTCGTCTCATGTTTTTTGCCAGTACATATGAATCTGCTACCCCATACTTCAACCTTTTACAAATTTTAAACTTGGAGAATCTCTTTAAACTTAAGGTATGAATTCTTGTTTTTAAAACGATTGCCTCTAAGGAAACGTCTTCACGTCTTTTTAAAACTCAGTTTGTCCAACAATTGCTCTCTACTCAGGGATAGGTTCTTTACAATTATTTATAATTTTGATTACTAATGCTGCCACTTCTTTAAACATATATTTTTAATATACTTATGTAAGTTACATGTATCCTGTGCCTTTTTTTATTTTTATTTTTTAAAAAAAATCTTTATTTAATTTAATTTGTTGCTCTCTTTTTGTAAATTAGAAGGAAGGAAAAAAGAAAAAAACAACGTAGAACTTGTAATCATCTCCAATATGCAGTGGGCAACTCAAAAGCCTCAGCTCCTTTGGCCACTGTGCATCCACATTGAAAAGAAATATATTTTTATCTTCAGTTTTCCTAATTTTGTATTACAATCCTGTGTAATCTCTATAATTTGTTTAAATTTCAATGTGTGCAATAAAAATTCCTTCCTTCCTTCTTTAACTAGGTGTTCAGGCTTGTTGTCTGCGATTATGTGTGTACATGCTTTCAATTATTTTACATGAAGGTCTCATCAGGTGCGTCTATAGGTTTAGTCATAAAAAGTGGTTCTTAACCCAACCAAAAGAGTATCATTCCTTGGTTAGATTCCTTTAGATCGACACTGTAAGGGCGATTAAGGGAGGAAAATCGATGACAAAGTCGGCAACAAACTAGGGAGATCTTGTTTCGTTATCGTTAACAAATAAGGGAATAGACAGACTTTATATAGCCATCTACTGACGTTACTCAACTAGCTTGACTCTGATGATTACTTTCGCTCAGGTTGTCAAAATGTCAGTCAATATCATGGTATGCTTGTCACGTGAACAGATAAATAGATTACCTGAATAACCTGCAACACTCAGCTTGTATTGCTCGGTTTCGTTACCCACAGCGAAAAAACTGTACTCTGCGAATGCTGTTTCATGATGAAGCTCTAAGTCAAAGCGCAGCTTATGGTTGCCGCTTTTAGTCAAACGGTGAATTTTGTCCAGTCCAAGCCAAAACTCGCCATTGAGAAAACCAAAGCCATGTTTGTAGTCGTGCCATCCCCTATAAAAATCCACAGATCCATCTTGTCTTTTTTGTAACACCGTCCAACCCCCGCCATCTGTTTCCAGATCACAAAACACTTGAAATTCACCTAAACCATCAGGATCGATTTTGTACAAGCCACTGCTCCTGTATCCAGACTGATGAACTTGGGCGCAGTTCTTGGATACTGAAAATATCATAACACAGTAAATAAGCTGGTTATCTTTAAGTAGGAACAAAGTTCTTGTTTCTCGTCTTCCCTGATTCTTTTTTCTTTTTCTTTTTTTAATTTGACACGACAGCAACAACAAAAAGACTAAGATATACATAACAAGAAAGTATCCTTAGGCATTTACAATATCTTATTTTTACAATCCATAATGAATATTAACATATCTAGGTGCGAAAATTAAAATTAGTCTAGATTAATACAGGTAGAGGAATTAGATCAATTTAGACAGTATTTCACTAAATGATAAATTAATTCACACGCATGCACTTAGACACACATACCCATGCATACTTCCCATTGAGCTAAAACCTGCAGAGCGCTGTAGATCTACGTTTCACTTCTCCGTTTCTTCCTTGTGCAGCTAGTGATGGATATTGTTGGCTTATACAGAAAAGGGTTAATGAAAAGAACGATTACCTTACCTCCAGAGACACCAGATAGGTTTTGTTTAACGGTGTGCATTTCTTCTTTTAATTCACAAAGCTCTTTCTTTACTTTAGAAAACAAACAACTTCCAACCAAGTCTCTTGAAAGATTTGCTTTCAGTTCCCTGATTTCAGCCTTTACGTCCGCCAAAGGTTGTGTGTAGTTTTCTTTCAATGAGTCCTTTATTTCGACGAGTAATCTACCTACTGTAGTACATTCAAGAAAAAAAGCAAAGTAGTGTCATAAAGGCCCAGTAACACGGGTAACATTTCCGTGCAACTTGTCGCGCAACAACGTTGCGTTGCAAGTTGAGATGGTTTGTTGCGCGTATTACCATCTCATCGCACAACAAATTTTCATGTTGCAAAAAGGAGAAGCGACGTCTACTTTTTGCAACATGATAAAATTTGTTGCGCAACGCAACTTGGTGGTAATACGCGCAACAAACCATCTCAACTTGCAACGCAACATTGTTCCGCGACAAGTTGCACGGAAAATGTTGCCCGCATTACTGGGCCTTAACACGCAAAATCATAAGCAGTCCATAACAGCTGCCGCCGGTGACATGGGGATGGTGAAGACTAAATAAGAGTTTAAAGCAGACCAAGTATTATCTGAAATTAATGAACCTGAAAAAATTTCGTTTTTGATTAGTTTGCACTTATCTCACAAATGTTTATTGCAATGTTGAGTAGCATGAATTGACTTAACTGTAATTCACGACATGACATTTGCTGATTTTTTTCTCTAAATAGCTGCTTTACTTTAGAAACTTTACGAAAAAGTAGTTATTTGATTTAACCATTTTGTTGACACTGATTATTTGATATTTAACTTGCAATTACTGGGCGAGGTTGAGCAAAATATCGTGATTTGTCAGTGGCGAGCAAATAACTGATCTGCGAGACACTGACAAATCGCGGCATTTTGCGGTAACCGAATTAAATAATTGTTTTATCATTCCATCATCGAGTTTGTTTTTTGTTTTTGTTTTCGGGAGGCCGTAAGCACGCGCTGCCTTGCAGGAGTCTAGTAATGGCAGAAATCAATTGGTTTACTTCTCAGGGTCTTTCTGCAGGTACCGGAAAGCATTGTGTTTTTGATCACTTGGGATTAGTCTTTGTTTGGAGTTGTTCTGTTTTCTGTCTTTTGTTTCTTTTGTTTCACGAAATTTCTGCTCCGGTACTTACAGAAGCTGTCATAATCATATTTGTAGACTTCAAATTGTACTTAGGCCCTGTTTACAAGCAGGTAGGGTGCTTGTAAACCCGGGCAATCTTTGACCCTCCTGTTACGGTAACTCTAGCAGTAGGGTCACCCTATCTGCTTGTAAACAGGGCCTTACAGGCAAACGGTCAATAACAAAATGTAGGCATCAACAAAGCTGAAGAATTTCACAGTTTTCAAAGTGTATCCCGACAAGCGAAGCTTTGGTGTAAAGCTCGCCATTCTTTTTTCTGGCTTCATCATAAAATCTCTTCAGTACATATGCATTTGCCAACTTGTCCTTCGCGTCGATGCCACGAGTGACTCTTCGTCTACCTTTCTTTCCTTCAGATACTTTCGAAATACGTTGAGTGCCTCTTTTGGTCCTTTCTTAGTATTTTCACTGTCCTTTTGATCAACGAAAGATAAGAAATCGTTCTCTGACAGCTCCGGGAATCGATCTGCCATTTTCTCACAAGAGCGTGGTTTCAATTGCGCACGAGCAGAACATTATTTGCAGCAAAACACTTATTTGTAGGCACTCACTTGCAGGTCACGTGGTGGGCTCTCGGCCGATGAAAATGAAGGTAAAAATACATCGGATGATAAAACTATTTATTTGTAATTTGCTGTAAAATAAAGTGATTCTTTGATAGATCCAGTTTTCCAGAAATTGGTTATTTGATACAACCACTTTTTATCTAATTATCTAATATTTGTTATATCAAATAACCACTTTTTGGCAAAGAGCAAGAAATTGATCATGTGTAGTAATCACTTTGGGGAAAATGACGAGAATTTGGTCATTCCACATAACCACTCTTTGAACTGTGAGTGCCCAGAATTGGTTATTTCATTTAAATAATGGAAGAAGTGGCACAATTTGTTTTAAATACATACAATAAATTTACAAACAGGCGCCCCATGGTCTATTAAATTTGTTCCTTTGCGACCTCTTTGGTCATGCAGAAAAAAAAATTGAAACAAGACAATGGGTACGCAATTTACATCAAAACAAAACATATCTCAACCAGAAACACACTCACCCAGGGTGAATTTAATGTTTGATTTCTACAATTATGAAGGCTTGCGATGTTCATTTTAGTTCCCATATCAAAGCAATAAATCAAATAACTGTCAGCTTGGTAATCTTTTCATTTGTTCTGGACATTTTGCTGCTATTTATGGCTGTGACGAGGTAAATGACGTAGGACAGTCCAACAACTGGTTATAGTAGTTAGCACAAGGGAAACAAAGTATTTGAAATAACCGGACGAATTCAGTAGAAACTAAAGTTCTCGTACGTCATGGGCCGGTGTCAAAATATTGAACTTCTCGTGACCAAGATTTACGAGGTCGATGACGCAGCGTCAACGGCCCTTGTATGGGAGTGTGAATGAAACAATATGTCGCCTTTACATTTTCCTCACTGAATGTCAAAACAAAGTCTTTAGCATTAGTCTGCCTAAACCGAGAAGGATTGTTGTAAGAAACTGGCGACGCTAACTTTGTGTAACTAGCAAGCAAGCTATACTTGGTTCCGTGCAGCAAAATTTGCTGTCAAATCACTTTTCGTGGTTGTCTAGGGCTCGAAACCTTTTATTTCGAAGTACTGTTACTCTGCCGCTTACCTCGGTCTTCTGTACGATCGGGTGAAGAACATGTACTTAGGCCACCTCCAGTAAGCATTGTCAAAACCAAAATCAATGTGGCAATTGTCGCGAAGAAGGAGAGAACGACAATGGTTGCCATAGTGTAAAGCACTTTTTGTTGAACCCTTATTAGTGCAATTCTGGGCGCAACTGCAGGAGCTTCATTTTGGTTTGGACGATTAAAACGGTTGTAGATAATATTGTCACATCTGCCCATTTGAAAATCAATGTTATTCAGTTCAACAGCTGCCATATTTTTTGGCTTTTACTTCGTGTAGAAGACACACATGACGTAAACCAATAGAACAAAAATCGTGAAACAATACCTAATCAGAATTCTAAATCCCTAAAGACCCCTAAAGCTTTTGTTACGTCATGTGCGTCTTCTACACGAAGTAAAAGCCTATTTTTTGTTAATGATGGCAATTTACATGCCACAGCACATGCTGACCAAACTATCTATGCTATTTGATCTCATTTGCATTTTCGTTCCCAGAGCTGCGATCCTCTTGGCCAGCGCCGCGGATCGAGAGAATCGCATCTCTGGGAACTAGAATGATCTCATGACCTGGGCTGCGTTAGCTGCACCATCCGTATGTCACGTCGCCGAAGGGGTGGAGGGAGCGTAGAAAACTCCTCCAAAATAACGTTGGCGACGTGACGCGTACGTAGGTACAAGAAAATTCTACAAAATGTACCGGATTTCGCCACTTGCGTATCTGTCTTGAAATGCCCCGGATTAAACCAAACGGAGACACACTGCACGAGACTTTTCCTTGCGTTATTTAAAAACAACTGGATTTACAAAACAGAGTAATGCAAACATTACAGAGTAATAAAAAAATGTCCAAAAAGTATGCAGCGTCAACGGCTCTTGTAAGGGAGTGTGAATGAAACAATATGTCGCCTTTAAATTTTCCTCACTGAATGTCAAAGTCTTTAGCATTAGTCTGCCTAAACCGAGAAGGATTGTTGTAAGAAACTGGCGACGCTAACTTTGTGTACCTACTCAACACTCATTTTTGCGGCAACCGACAAATTGCATGAGTCTAGCTCAGGGGCACCCAACGAGAATATAGTTCAAATCCACTTAAACATAGCATTGTGAAACGTTTTTTGGTATTTAACGGTAATTATGGGCATATTTTTATCCCCTAAAAATGTTTCATCTGTTCGGATTTCCTAGCTGAAAGTCTAGTGATCCGAAAATTATAGGGATCAAAACTTACCTTTTCGAAAATTTCAGCCAAAAAAAAGGCTCCCGAAAATTCTAGGTGACCTTTTTAGGGTAACATCCGTTAAAAATAAGCAATTATACCAGTTTTTAGATGTTCGAAAATCCTAGGACAGGTAGGCAAGCAAGAAATTTTACAGCAAATGTTCCGAAAATTCTAGATCTCAAATCGTCTTCCGAACAGATATTGACGTTGGGTGCCCCTGTCTAGTTGGTTCCGTGCAGCAAAATTTGCTGTCAAATCACTTTTCGTGGTTGGCTAGGGCTCGAAACCCTTTATATCGAAGTACTGTTACTCTGCCGCTTACCTCGGTCTTCTGTACGATCGGGTGAAGAACATGTACTCAGGCCACCTCCAGTAAGCATTGTCAAAACCAAAATCAATGTGGCAATCGTCGCGAAGAAAGAGAGAACGACAATGGTTGCCATAGTGTAAAGAACTGTTTGTTGAACCATCACCAGTGCAATTTTGGGCGCTTGCACGTTGTTCCTATCTACAGGATCTTCATTTTGGATTGCACGATTCAAACGGTTGTAGACGCCGTCATAGGGGTGCTCCACGGGTCTTCGGAGGGATTCCATTTGGAAACCAATGTTATGCTCTCCAACAGCGGACATAATTTTTATTCAGTGATGGCAACTGTTGCATTTCTCAGATTTCACTTCCTTATTTCCCCTGACCATGGGACTCAGTAGGAGTGAATGAGTGTTATTGTATGCGTGGGGGCTCACGGTCATGATGTGCCAAGAGTAGAATTCCAAAAACTTTTTGATTTCATGTTTTCGGTCATTGTCTGTTCAGTAATAGATCACAGAGGTACGTCAAATGTGCCACTCATTTTTTTCTTACCTTATTTTGACACCAGGTGTGATATATTACTTGGCACTCGCAAGGTCGACATATATTTTACTCGTTTATCATACAATAATCATAATTTCAGGCTCATTTTACTGAAAATGGAACACCATCTCCCAATTTGATAAAAGATTATGTTCAGTTTGATGGGGAAAAGGTCATCAATCGGACTGCCTTCTGTCTTTGGGTTTGGTACCCATAACTCACAAATGACGCCTTCCCGTGGTCTCGTAAGTCTAAATCCAGTGGTTTCTTCACAGGGAGCAGAGGAGTCCCATTTAACCGTTTTTCGAGGTAAATTCACCGTACAATTGCAGCGCGAATCGATCTTGCTGATTTTTAATCACCACCGTACGTGATCAAAACAAACGATCGTGTTACGGTTGAAATCCTATCCGTGTCAATTTTCGTTGGCCTTCGGGCGACGAACTCTGGAAAGCGAACCTTTCC
This sequence comes from Montipora capitata, assembly GCA_949126865.1. NCBI lineage: Eukaryota > Metazoa > Cnidaria > Anthozoa > Scleractinia > Acroporidae > Montipora > Montipora capitata. The sequence goes on from OX421456.1 coordinate 28,615,753, forward strand.
GTACGAGGCGCGCGAACGAAGTGCCGAGAGTACAAAAAGAGACAAGGGATGCAACTTACCACCACGAGACTAGTTTAATTGGACCAGAGGATACCGGTGACGGAAATGCGTCATCACTTCTAAGAAGAAACATAGGAACTGAAATTAGCCGTTACTAATTCAGCTGATCATCCGGTTTTGCACCAAGACATGGAAACTTCGCGTCGGAAAAAGCAGCA
>OX421456.1:28628470-28630970 GCA_949126865.1 Montipora capitata
GCCTTTGTGTGGCATTCTTCAAGTGATTTAGACTTTCAAGTCTCCCTGGATAATAATTTTACTATGACCCATAGGCCCCGTCTCACAACTCTCTGTGGGACGTTAACAAACCCACTCAGTCTATTTGAAAAAAGCATGGCACAGAGTTCCCAGTGTTGTGGTATGATTTTCCTGCAAATGTCGCTCTCTCTCTCGCTCTCTCTCTCTCTCTCTCTCTCTCTCTCTCTCTCGCATTTTTGTGCACACTCCTGTCTTTACGAGTACTCAGAAATTTGCATAAAATTTAATAAAACAATAATTATTGGATTTGGTTTTCATGATAGCGAGGATTATCAATGCCTCGGTTTGTGTCACCTGCCTCAGCCATTGGCTTTGGCAGATAGCACAAATGTTGCTGCCATTCTCAATCTCTTCTCCTATTGGTGGATTGCTCATTAGCTCCTTTTGTTCATCCACCAGCAATTGGACATTTCAGCATTGTTGTCTGTGTCTCTAGGGATATTGGTTGGAAACCACCTATGATAATAATATTTGTTATACATGTAGGTTGTTTCCAACCAATTTCTAGAGACACATTATAGACCCTATGCAAAAATGGCTGCCTTTAAATTATCATTTTGTTCATATTCAAAATAGCCCAAGACAAAAATTCTAAAGAATTTGTTATCCCGAACGAGGTTAGTTGGGCTATTTTGAATATGAACAAAAAAATAATTTAAAGGCAGCCATTTTTGCATAGGGTCTATTGTTGATTGTTATTCTCTTTGGAATCTTGGTTACAGATTCAGGTTGTAGCTCCAAGTTTCTTTGAGAATGGAGAACTCAGTTTAGAAGCAGGTAATCGTGTTCCCTATTTTGTAAAGCCACATGACGAGATTCTGTTTACATTGTCACAAAGAGTCCCTCATTCAGCTTAACCCAATCCCAACCAGATCTGTATCCACACATGTACAGGACTAAATCAAGTACTTACATGGTGTTAAAGGGAAATTGGGTTACTTATATGTAAAGTGCAACATTTCATTATTCAGGTATATTGTACATTAATTATTAGTTGCACTGAGACGTTTTCAATGAATGCATAGTTGATCCAAATAAGTCATAGGGCAATTTGCTTGTGAACTTTTTATTATTCAAGACTAAAACAGAGGGTTTATTAAGGGCTGTGCAGCCGACAAATTGACTGGCTTTGTATACTCTTTTCCCACGACTTTGCCTTTCTGTTTTCATCTTTTCTGCTTCTTTTATATCATCAAAAACATTAAAAATGTCCAGCTTCCAAATGCTGATGACCTCCTGAGGAAAATCTTTAATGAAACCCTTGGTTTTTAAAAGGTCAGCATGGTTGCTTAATGCATGCTTTGCATTTTTCAGTTTGTCATGACATTGATCAGTGGCCGTATCCAGAGGCAGGACACACATTACAACTACCACTTATGGGGAATGTATTGCAGGTATTCTTGTTGTTTTTTTAAATCACAGAATTTCCTCACATTCCGACTAAGTTATTAATTTTAATAAGATTATCATTGTGGAGATCAAATTATTATGGTATTCGGCCATAAACTACAAGTCCAATAATTTATTTATTAATTACTTACAATGTTGGGGCTCTCAAACTTGAATATAAAAATTGAAATAATTTTAATTACACTGTATGTGTTTTTCCAATTACATGACAATCGTCATTCTACCATGAAGTACAACTGAAGGTCATTGCTCAAATACACGTGTTGTGCTTTAAACTTAATATCAAACTAGGATTTTTTCTGTGTGTCAAAACTGGAATCCTTATGCATGGAATATCGTGCTTATACCATGGAATGTCCAACTTATAACTTTATTCTCTTTGCATGCTCACATTTACTGCCCCTTAGGCTAGTGTGAAGAACACAAGTAACTTGTGCGACTTTCCATCGTATATATACTTCTTTAGCGTTGCATTACCAGTATGAACTTAACAGATCAAGTTTGTGTTGTTAGGTGCGAGTTCCCTCAAGAGGAGACAAACCAGGAGCAGTGTCGTCGCCGGACAATCCACTTGTTCCTCCAATTGTAATGAGTTATTTAAATTACTAATATATCGTGTCTTCCCCTATACACACAAAGAGCTAATCAAGGTGCAAGGGGTGTTTTTGCATAGCATTTTTCTCATTGTTAAAGTAGCTGGCTGTTTCTTTTTTTTTTAATTTCTTAAAATGGGTCTCTTAGGCCAACGAATGTGGGAGACCAAATTTAAGAATCCCAGCTCACCCAATTTTCTACAGCACAAAGCATGTTTTTCCTTTTCTTGAAAAACAGCCAGTCAATGCCGCCATCAACTTTTTTTCCATTTTACAGCCTCAAATGCCGTCGCCAAAAGTGATTCCAACGTTAAAGGATCCAGATATATTTAGGTTGGTATTTTCTGAAAATCGTTACAAATTTTGTCACGAAGCGACCAAAGCGGCCGTTTGAAAAAGCCCAAAGTTCTGAAACCCAATGTAGCTTTTGGGAAAAT
>OX421456.1:28643470-28670970 GCA_949126865.1 Montipora capitata
GGCACCAGGGGCCCGTTTCTCGAAAGTCCCGAAAACTTTTCGGGCCCGAAAAGCCCTTTGTGAAACTGCTAATCGCTTATTTTGGAAAGCCGATTTTTTAACATGTTTTCAAGGCAACTAAAAGAAACATGTCCGTAAAGTTTGACGACTTACATCCTCTCCGTTCTTGAGATACGGAAGAAATTGTGACACCCGAAAATGGCCCGTAAAGTTTCGGGACTTTGAGAAATGGGCCCCAGTTTCGTGAACCAACTACGGAGTGTCGTAACGCAACCTTCCAAAGAGCGGGACAGTTGCTTTGAGAGATAAGTAATATCTGAAAGGGTTTTACAGTTCGTTCGTTGAAGTTTATAGACCCTCGTGTGAGCGTTTTGCATTAATGTGAATACTCTAAACCTAAATAAAGATAATGCCAAATATAGCCGGGATTTTTTTTGTACGTCTTAAAAGAGCAATATTTTTCTTCTCACATTTGCGTTATTTTAGAATGCTATTTTGAGGAGACACATGGTAGAACTCACGCAAAGCTTTATGATCCCGCTGGTAAGGTTACCAAAGATTGATTTGCTGGCACAGAGAAGGGTTAGAGTTAGATCAGGAATCCTGCAAAATTTACCTATAAATTTCTTGCACAAAAGCAAGTGCATAATTAGTTTGTGTGCGGGAAGTGACTTTGAATGCGAGAGCAAACTAGAGCATAAGGCCACTTTTTTGTTGTTAACTTTTGAATGCTTTTTCGATTCCATGACTAGTGTTTGATCTTCGTGTGTTAACACATGGAAACTTGTTTATGGCTTCTTAACTCTGCAAAGTTTGTTTGAGAACTCATTTTATTATCGCGACTGTGCGGGTGATTGCAAACATGATGTTCTCTAGTTTGAAGTGATTCTTTAGTGAGAGTTGAGGTTCTGTTTAAACCAAAAACCCAAATTAAACTGGCTGCTGGTCGTGGTAAAGCGTTTATATTTCGCTTGTCCGTTGTGTAGCACAATTCTGAAGTTTGAAGAAATGAAAAGGTAATGGGTTCGAAGACAATTCCTTAGATTGTCCAGTTAATTGCGAGGATGTCATCACCCTTACGGTGATTTTTTAGTGGCTCTTTAAAACCGGGCCTTTATTCATTAGCCTTAAGCGGCTAATCTCTTATTTTTTTCGTAACGGAATGGTTCTGCTCAGACTGGTACCTTCGAACCAATCATTCGTTCGTCAACTTTATGCGCCCAAGTTGAGCGACTTGCGTTTAAGATTAGAAGAGAAGCTTCTCTTGACAACAGCTTTCTTTTTCTCCTTATTAAGGAAAGGTACGTCGCCAGCTTGATGCCGCTGCAAAGAAGCATCTCTCCGTGGAAGGTGAGCATTTTTTTTTTAAATTCATATTCTTTGAAATTAGAGTTATCTGCAACTTTAATTTGGAGGTATATTCTAGTTTTCTAATCACTGTGAATCGATATTTATATGCAAGATTAATATTATTATATTTCCTTTTCCACTTCATCGCCCGCCTCGCCGGACCAGCTATCGCTAACTGCGGGTTGTGTGAATTTTTTTTTTCTTTCTCTTATATTTGTCTACTCGTTCTTTTGCATTGATACAATTATCTGTTTGCATGTGTCACGGGATAAATGTTGTTGTATACGCGTTAAAGGGCTATTTTAATTTTGATTAGGGATGTCCAGGGAACTTTCATTATTTCGCTCCAACAACAACATCTCACATCCATACTTGAGAAAATCCTTTTTTTTACATTATATTATAACTAATTGTAGAACGAGGGAGAAAGAAAAGGAAGTTACAGAACACAATATATACATTATTATTATAGCAGTATGAACTTCTGAGTGCTAATGCAAAATTATTCTTGGGACATCGGGCGCATTGCGTAACCTATGTACCAGCTTCTACCGAGTAGAAGCTTTGAATCCATATTATTTATATGCATTTATATGAATATTCTTCTTCTTCTTCTTCTTCTTCTTCTTCTTCTTCTTCTTCTTCTTCTTCTTCTTCTTCTTCTTATTATTATTATTATTATTATTATTATTATTATTATTATTATTACTATTATTATTAGAGGATGTCTAGTCATATGTGAATTCCTCGATATCTTTGTGACGTAGTTAAAGGAGAGATTGCCTCTCGGACATTTAGCCCTTGAAATCTTTTCCGCTATTGAAAGCTTTCTGTCAATTTCATAAACTGCGCGCATGATCTATGATGATCACTTCACTAGATTTATTTCCCACAATTTATTACTGCTTCTTACATATCCATACCGTCTTTCTACTACCGTCGTTTTCATCTAAGTGTGTACACGTGACGGAAAAACATGCTCTAAGTGGCTGCAAACGTGACAAGTTTTGTCTTCAATCATTCGAAGTTTGAGAGATGTTCATGCAAGTTTTTCTAGAATGGCGGCAAGACTGGACATCGCAGACTTTTTCTAAGAAATTGACCCTAATCTGATTAATTATGCTTCAAGTACTTTCGAACTATCGCGCGCAAAAGGTTTCAGCTGTTTTCTTAACGGCTGCCAAACTCAGACTTCAAAGAACATGTTTTCCCGTCATGTGTCCACCCTTAGCTGAAAACGACAGTATCTGCAAGCCTTCAAAACTCGCCTTTACATATTAGAAAGAATGGATAGCTTATTTGTTTTAAGCTTGCCTAGCCTAAAAAAGTCAAAACCGGGATTTCGTTAATGGCATTGCACGTTCCGTTGGTGCGTTTCACATTTTCCTCGACTTTAGTTTATCCCCCGTCAGGTTTTTCTTGATTCATGATCTAAACAGCCGACGATAAATTTTCAGTTTTCACATAACACAACAGCGCTGCTGTTCATGCCAATTTACTTTTTGGACATTTTATGCCGAACGAGTTGGAGCAATCATGATGTCATTACAACAATGTTAACTTATGTTTTACGGATGCGTTTTCGTCTCCGCAGTTTTCATGTCACGTTCCTTTCACAACGGTCACTATGCAAACCTTTTAACAGGCAAAAGTCGTTACGCTTCGCCAAACAACCTTGAGCTAAAACCTTTAAAATGTTTTTCCATTTTTGATTGCCCCAGATCTCCAGCACCATTCTAAACGACTGTTTACCATTTCACAAAAAAACGTGATTTGTCCAATAATAGGAAAAAACGATAGGTGAGTGTCATCTCGTCGTAGCTGTAAAGGGCGCCAGCATGTTTCATTCGAATACACTTTGCCTTTTTTTAGAGCTCCAAAATTATTTCCAGTGCTTCGGTGTCTGGCCTCGCCGGATAAAACCTTCCACGCTCTGCATATGTCTATATCACGCTTCTCTTTATTCAAGTAGTACTAGATCTCCATCCTTCTTCTCATTTCTCTTTCAGCGTCCTCCGAGATTAAAGTCTTTTGATGCCGATGAGTTTATCACGACCCTGGAGCATTCTGGGCCTCAACTGACGTCAAGGCTCAAGGGAAACTGGGTCGCTCTTTATAGGTACAAACGCGAATAGTTCAATAGGCTATTTCCGCGTTTAAGTCTGCCTCCTCTTCAAAGCGAGTCTAAGTGCGAAGTTTTTGTAATGGTAATTAGTTCTACTTTACATATAAATGAAAACTAATTTTCATAACAAAAACATCGCACTTGGACTCGCTTTGAAGATGAGGCAGGCAAGAACTCGGAAATGGCCTATTGTCAAACTAGTGGTCAAACCTTTTCATTTTGCGCGGAACCTTTAAAAAACAACTTTTGTTCTACGTTCGCGTAGACCATTGTAAGTCCCAAGAGAAAATGAAAACAATACTTATGCAAAATTTTGGAGGGGCAAACAAAGAGTATTATGGTATTTTTGATACTGGCTAATAGCGCTACGTTTGTAGCTATTTTAACGATACTTACCGAATTCAAACCCTTGTTTATTTCTTGCAAAATGTTCCCATTTATTCCTACTAGTCAGTCCTTATTTCTCTTGTCAAAGTTTTAAAGGATAACCTGTGGTTTTTCCTTTTCTTGTCCAAGTTTTGTGCAAAATGCAGTATTAAATGGTAGTAAAACAACTCTGATGCCAAGATACGTCAACCACAACCATTACATTGCCTCGCGTCTGTGAGTTGCCTCAGTTTTCGCCTGCCTCTCCTTTCGTGCCTTTTTACCTATAAGGTATAATTTAAATCAAGGTGTCTCTTTTTCAAGTCGCTAGGGGCTACTGTGTTCGTTTTTGGGGCCTTGAAAGATGTCCTGATTTCTGCCTATTTGTGAAAACGTCATTACTTTGGCTTTACACCCCGATCGATTGCATGTTTAAGCTTAATTTTCTCAACTTGAATTAAAATGTTTTCTAATTTAATTTTACAAAGTCAACTGGTTGTTATGTGGTCCACATGCGAGACCCTCGTGTTCAGACCTCTCCTGTACGAGGAGAAATTTAAAGGGGCTAGGTCACACAATTTTAGGCAATTTCAGCACTGATCGAATGGTCATATAATTAACTAAAATATCAAAATAACTGTTCAAAACTATAGAAGAAGTCTAACAAAACACAGGGAAGCCAAGAAGGGACATGGATGGACAAAACTGGAGAGGATTGAAATGGATTGAATTTGGGTAAATTTGAAAAACGTCGGCCCACCTTTTTTCAAATTTATATCAGTCTATATCAAAATGTCATTTACACAGCTGGAAAATCATTCTCAGTTGTTATGTGGCCGTGATTTTTCAAATAAAAGACTCTTGCTCTGCCAATTTGACGTTTAGAGCTCATAATTAACAAAATTAAACAAAATCACCTAAAATACCGTGACCTAGCCCCTTTAAGAAAACATGTGAAATGAGATGATTTCTTTCCCTACAGAAAGTTTTTCAAGTCTGCAAACTTTGAAGGGTGGTTTCGTCATCGGCAGCGAGAGATAAGACAGAAGCTGGAAATTCTGCAACTTGAAGCTCTCGGAAAAGCTGTACGTATTGTGCTGTTGTTTTGCCCTTGGTTGTATTAGAGCACGTTTCGGACGAACAGGCGTGGCTAAGTTTACTTAGACTATGTTGCGAAGTTCCTAGTGAATACTGGGTGGTTCCAGTCCTTTTTGGGGGAAAACTGTATTCTAATGCGAACCATCTAACTCTCCGTTAAAGGACAGTCTCGACCGAAAGGACTGGAACTACCCAGGTTTCACTGGGAACTTGCTGTTACCAATGATAGCCAATCGGAGGATCTTTTATTTGCAAGTTTTATCTCATTTGCATGTGCTCATCATTTTCCCCGTCGATCAGCCTAGAAACGAGATTTGAATATTGGAACGGCATCGCTGGTCCGTTTAGCTTGTGCTTGAAATGCCGATGGCCTTGCCTTTTTTAAGTGTCCCTCACTTCAAAATGCAAAAACATACGTAATTTGAACGAATCGCAACTTGTTGATTTGTTTTTCCAAATGTTTTTTGACCCTTTAACTTCCAGGGCTGATCGGTACGTAAATTCTCCTCACAATTTCAATGAAATGTCAGTCAGACAGTTATTGAGAATTAAGATCATTATCAGCTTAAGAGTTGTGATCTTGATATGACACCAAATTCTCATGACTGTCCAACGTAGAACTCTATGGTACTAGTTGGGAGAATGACTGTTTCGATCGTTAGAATGAACGTGTTGAAATAACCTGGACTGAACCAACATACTTAAATTGGCCACTCATAATCGACACGAACAATCAAATGGACCGAAAGGACTTTTGCATGTTGACGCCATTTGAATACAAGTACCAGAATCCTTCAGGTTTTGCATGTCTCGTGGTAAATTAGAGCTCTTGTTACTTTGACCCCACTGGGAATACAAAATTTACATAAGAAAAAAAACAAACAAACTGAATTCCGGTAGTTGTAGTCAAATGACGCCATCGTGAAAGCTGTCTATTGGAGAGGGCCGAGTTTGAACGTGCATGGCACTAGCTAGCGCGCCAGAGTGTGTTCGGGTGTTTGGTTAAAAAATATGAGATTGTGGCAGTGGTATCGATGAAGCTTTTAGTTTTTCCCTTGCTCTCGCTTTTCTCCCCTTTCTCTGCTTTATGGGTGCTGGAGCGAAAATAAAGAGGAAACAAAAGTTTGCTGTCCCGCGGAATAGAGGAAGGGAAAGGCAACAATGATCCTAGCGGGGACTTCTATCCCCGGAAGCGAGTAGCGGACTACCATACTGCATTACGCATGTTCTTACGTTTGTATTGGTCTTTTCATTAAATTCAGGATGTTTCAATATGGATCAAAGACAAACAGGAAGTGGAGATGGTTGATTTGTTTCTGCAGATCAAAGAGAAGCTGGTATGTTTGCGGTGTTGTACTTTTGGCTTTTGGCTTTGGTTGGGTTCTCTTTGATTATCATAGTGTACTTTAAAGTGTTAACTAAACACTAAGGGTGCGTTCCATTGACTCCATTCCGGAATAAGAATACGTGGAGTGATGATTCAAAACGGTAAGTTTGGTGTTTTGACGCAACAAGGATAATAAAGATATGTTTAAAATAGCCTTTTTTTTAGCAGGTGTTTGGTGATTTTAATGTGAATCTTCGTAAAAACGAAGGATTTCTAACTTCTATTCCACGTATTCTTATTCTGGAATACGGTCAATGGAACGCACCCTAAGTCACCCAAGTTTTAAGCCTTTCAAAACGACACGTGTTTTTTGTAAATGGATTCTGCAAGAGATGGCTTTCAATCACGTGATGAGACGGCCATCTTGGTGCGCAAAACAATAGCAAATTATGGCTCACGTTTTGCATTATAATGGAGTCAAGTTCTCAAAAGACGTCAGGTTTAAACCATCAATTTAATGGTCCACCGTTACTAACTTTCAAAATGACGTCACTTTAAGAATGCAATGCTTGTGTACGCGGCTGAATTAATATGCAGCACAGGAGTTTCTGGCTTTTGGACTTTTAAACTCGTGTTTTTGCATATGTAATAAGCTGCATTTTCACGCAGAAATTTGAAGCTCGTGAGTAAATGACGTCACTTTTCCGTAGATCCAAACCTCTGAGGTCCATCGGTCAGTTTTGAACGTGTGTGATGGCGGACTGTGAAATCCAAAACTTACACTCAAAGCAAACGGCCTTTGGATAAAAATCAAAGCTCAAAATTTTGTCAGTCAAGTGTCAAGCAAAGACACTTTTAAAACCTGAGGGAAGAAAGGGAGTGATTTTTTCGTCATACTGGCACTTAAAGCTTATTACTTCAACATTATTTTAGACATTCATGAAGAAAGGGGATTTAGAAAATTTGGTCGCAATTTTGCAAATTTTAGTTGCAAACTCATCGCACTGTATTGTGTTGCCAGCGGTAAACTTATTAAAACAAAGTCTGAGCCTGAAATGCTTTTGTCAACGTAAAGAAACTGCTAAATTTCCGGCGGTCTTCAAATGGAATTAATTTTTTTTTCATATAGTACGTTTCACCCCCCAATTCAAAATATAGCTAAGCATTGATTTTTTCAAATCATCTTTTTTGAGAATGTTATGGGTATTTCAGTATCGTTTATCTCTTTAAAAAGAACACTTTCCAAAATAAAAAGAAAACCATGCTTGGCTGGATGCAAAAACGAATACAAATTATCAAACCACTGATTAAATATCCAAATTGTTGTCTGCACCCCGTGCACGTGCCGTTCTCGTCTTGACAACGACGTGAAGAGATCAAATTTTAGGTCATGTGAAGGGCGAGAGCACCTGAAGATGACTTTTCAGTTTCCTCTCTAAATATCCACACCGTTCTCATTGTTGTTGTTGTTGTTATGGTATTTTTGAAAGTGGCCTATGAAGTTGTACTCTCCGAGTCAGTTAGTTGGGAGCTTTAGCAACGACAACGGCGACGGCAACGAGAACGTCACAAATTTGCTTATTTAGTGAGCGAAAGCAATAGCTTTGCACGCTCTGCACGTGCATTTTTGTCTATTTCTTTGCCGTCGTCAGCAAAACAACAACGTGAAACCAAATCTGAGGGTTTAGGGAGAACGTCAGCGCATTTTCTCCTCCAAATTGAGCGCCGTTCATACTAGTTTCGTTCTTGAGGGTTTGCCACACCTTTGTTGCATTAAAATACTTGGAATAGTCGAGAAGCGATTACAATAACGCTCCATAATCATGGACTCAGGTGACGATGATTATCTCCAGCTGAAAATCGATGTAACATTTTTGCTTTATGACATAAAAAGCGGTATGATATCTCTTGAAAATGAAAATCATATTTCAGGCTGGCTCGGCATCGTTCTACCCTCCCGTTGACCATGAAGTCAAACAGCAGTTGAAAGCTCACTTGATTACAATATCAGGAACGCTTCCAGAAGATCTTCAGTTCGTTTTGAAGAACAGTTGACGAACCGAGATGGACTATCAAGTAAGCGGAAGATAGGAGAGTCAAATATATAAAAGACATTTTTCATCAAAAAATTGAAAAGGACGCTTAAAGATAATTTCTTTTATAATTACAATTATTCTGATAATTCTTAATAATTTTAAACAATTTTTACAAGGTTAAACCACCGTTTTGGTTTACTTCGTTTTATTTGTCAATATTTCCTGTTTTATTGAAGAACTATGCAAGAGTACGTTTACACTGGGAAAAGAATTTGTAACTTAGCCATTTCCGAGTTCATGTCTGCCTCCTCTTCAAAGCGAGTCTAAGTGCGAAGTTTTTGTGATGATAATTGGTTCTACTTTACATATCAATAAAAACTAAATTTCACAAGAAAAACTTCGCACGTAGAGTTGCTTTGGAGAGGAGGCAGACGTGAACTCGGAAAGGGCCTTTTCACGATTAATTGTAGCGTAATTGTCACCCGAGTGCCATGAAACTGTAAGTATAGTTATCCTTTTCGATCACAGAAGATTCAGTCAACCAAAGGACCCTGTCAATACATATCGAAGGCACTTCGTCGTTAGGTCTTAGTTATTACGGACTTTTAGATTGGAGGACGACTACAAGTACGAATTTTCCGTACTGAGCAAGCGCATGAAGTTTGGAGGCCGACATTTTTCGAAGTGCGTATGCTCAGACGGAAAACTCGCACTCGTAATCGACCTCGTACTCCGATCTAAATACTGAGGATAGAGCGAGTTTCAATCGATTGTCGTAAAACCAAAACCAAAAAAGGACGGATACAATCCAGTAAACCAATCAAAACTCGAAGTAATTACACGTAGCCGACACAAAGCGCGGGAAAATTTGCACGCGCGAGCCACGATTGGTTTGGGTTTCGCTTCTGATTGGTTGAAAAAGTGGCGCGAAAACTTTAAAACAATCACTGAGTGAAGTAATGCAAAACCGAAGCAATTCGCTAATTACTTTCGACACTCAGTTGAAAACCGCTCTATGTGCAAGAAATGCACAACGCACTATCCGTCTAGCGAGGAACGTAGGACCGAATCGCCATCTTGTGTTGCTCCTTCAAGTCTCTTTTTATGGCGGTGGCTTAGTGGTGTCCAACATGAGAAGGGAGATAGGATAAAAACTCTAGTCTCTTAGCAACCGCAAAGTGACAACGTTACGTGACATCGCAAACACCTGCTGTCCAGGAGACTGGAATTAAGTCGGAAGCCATCTTGAAAGCGAATTTCAAACGATCATTACTAACAGAGTGCTGCTGTTGGAGTTTGGTAGATACCTCCTTTGAAAGCTACAACGTTTGGCGTGTCGTTGCGAATTTGCAACAGGACAATTCATTTCTACCTCCCCTCGTTATAAAAAGTGATCAAACTTTTAAAGAGGGTTTATTAATATTTATGTGGAATTAAAGTGCCTATCACCTCGAAAAAAACCTTTCCGCTCAATAATTCTCTGTACTTGTCTAAACTAATCGTTTTGTTCGCTTAGCGCTCTTCTTCGAAGTTATTTTTTAGAGCCTCTTAAAAATTGGGAAAACTTGTAATTTGATATACGACCGAGCAAGGAAGGGGATTGGGTTTAATACCGGGTTGACGTCAACAGCTTTGCATTGGGACAGCTTTGCAAAGGAAGTTGTGACGTCAACTCGGTATCCAACCCATTCCCCTTCATTGCTCGGTCATGGATCAAACTATGACCACATTTCCCGGCCTTCAAAGGGATCGCAAAAGTGAGCTTTCAATTAAAAGGTTGAAAAAAACAAGAAAATATATTTGGGACAATTTCTCAGAGTAGGCAAAGTGGAAAGGTCTCCGTTGAGGTGATGGACACTTTAAGGTTATTATGCATATTTTATTTTGTTCAAAGCCAAGTGGTTTGATGGGTTTAGGTTATGCCTTTTACAATATTTTTTATATAGTTCCTTATTTCCCCCGAATAGTGGGAAATCATTCTATGAACCAAAAGAAACTTGACACTCAGTTCCTTTGCTCTAATGGCGTTAAAACGTTGAACCTCAATCGTTGTTGCAATCCAGTACAAAACAAAACCTGTAACCCTTATCGTTTGGTGAAAAGATTTAATTTTTTGTAAATAGTAACAAAGTTTATTTTTGTATGAAAGACAGCTTTTTTGGGGTTCGCATGCCTCAAGAAATTTAACTGTTATGCAACATTAAAAATACACTTTTCTTGAAAGAGCGTGTTTAATTAATCTATTTCATATTTCGCATGAAACTCAGGAAACTGTAGCAAGCTACCTCGCTGCCGCACAAGGGAGTTCAGTTTTGCCCCGCGCTTGTTGCTTATTTTTTTCCGGCGCCCTCACTGAACGGATATGTTGACAAATCTTCCCCCCCTCTAGAACAAATAATCAAAATTGTTGTATTGTGTAGTGTGTATGTTGTCGGTCATTTCCGGTCTCAGGTTGAATCTGTTTTTACCTAGGTTAAATTCATGATCCACATTTTACCAAGGTTGCATATGCACTCTACTGACCTAGTTCAAAGCAGCTATCAACCCCCCAAAATGGATTGAAAACACCTATTCCTTCCCGCAAGCTCTATATTACGCATCTCAAAACATCTTAAGGGCCTGACCAAACGGGAAATGTTTGGCGTTTAAACAACATCAAACATTGTTGGGTGACCAACAATTTTACAGTTTGGCCACAATGTTTGGTGCTGTTTGGTCGTGTTTGATAATATTTGAAGGCCTTCAAACACATTCGATGATCAAACAACTTAAAACATTTCTTTTGTTCTCGTGTTTGATTGGCGAAGTTTTGGTTCATTTGGACAGCCGTATCAAACATGTTTGGCGCGTGCGTGCGTACTACGCTTGCTTAGCCACTTGTACCCACGTGTTTTTTAAGTATTTGTGACCCATAGGTCTTTGCTTGTGGAGTTTGCTCTGAGGTAGACTCTAGCTCAGAGCAAACTCCACAAACATGTTTTAACCGTTTGGCCACTCACTTGAACATCAGTATGTTTGGTCACCAAACAGTGTTTGATGTTGTTTAAACGCCAAACATTTCCCGTTTGTCCAGACCCTAATGTTTCGTATCATCTTATCGGTTTCTATATTCATACACCGATCCATTCAGTTTCAACATTACAACATTTTAAGGGAATAAACTTAATTTAGGCTCCAAAAAAAGATTCTTCATTTCATCTGAGAGCATAAAACCTAGGTAAAATGAGGATCCCCAATTTAACCTAGGTAAAAACGGATTCAATCTAAGAACGGATTTTACCGGCAACATGTACACCTGGCGTTTACTTCTTACTTACACCGCACGCCGTAAGTTCCTTGTGGAACGTTTAAGACCCCACACATTACGTAGTCGACAAGAGTAGGGGATGGAGTTCCCTTTGTTATGGCTGTTCTTTTCGTTTGCTTCTCCTCAAATCCAGGTTTCGCGCGGCCATTATTTTTGAGCCTGCACTGCCTTCTCCTCGCTCTCGACTAACTAAGCGGCTCATGGTGTAGAATAGCTGCAGAACTTCAACCGTACTCAAATACTGAAAGACCAACCAAATCAACTCTTGGAAAAAGAGTTGTGGGATAAGCCCATCTCCGAGTTGCTGTTTGCCTTCGTTTTAAAGTGAGTCCTTGTGCACAAACATTCGAATGGAAATGAGTGGAGTATTTTCATGCAAATCAAACTTATTATCATTTAAATGGTTTAGCACCAAGACTCGTTTTGAACCAGAGGCAAACAGCAACTCGGAAATGGCCTAATCAGTATTAACAAAGATGCTTGATGCTCACAGTAAACCGATTTTTGCAAGAGTTGTTAACAGGTTATCAAATTTACTTAGCTTGTTGCAAGCAAGGCGTTTCTGTTTCTTTATGAGAACTATTTAAGTTCAGAATGCCTAGATAGTCTCTTCTCGTTGGTTTGGCCGATTCACCCGCCAATACATCACGAGAGAAGCCCCAGGGGTTTTGGGGAACAAGGGAACAATTTTAACTGAGGAACAGGGGAACAAAGACAAAATATCTTAGGGAACAAGGAAACATAAACCATTTTAGGATCAATATGCTGAAAACAAGTTTGCATGGAAGTAAGTTCGGGAACAAGGGAACATAAGCAAATTTTTAAAGGGAACAACGGAACAAGGATCCCCCTGGGAGGGCCTCGCTAGAAGAGCTTTGTCGTATCATCCTCTTCTGTTCGATGTAAAGGTCTTAAACCCTCCATGTAAATTCTCTAAATGCAGAAATCCACAGTTCTTCTGGCTTTAAATTAAACTAAAACGTTTGTACTGAATTTTTTTTTTCTTTTTATACCGTGTACAAGTTATTCCTTTTCGGCTTCTCTGTACGTCTCACTTTTTAATACAACTACCTGCTTAATTTCCAAGATGTAACTGAAGAGGAAGCCCAAACATCTTTTTAGCTTTCTCGCCACATTACCAAGAAGTATGTTGTTAAACTGACATTTTCATACTTTCTTTGTAACTTGTGAATCTCATGAACTGAATTGAATTGACTCGACGACTGGCATGTAAATTCACACAGCTCCCTTCCGCCTCATTTGCGTAGGTGCAATTTCAAGAAATTCCAGTATGTCTGCCATCTCGATTTTTTGTGCACAGAGGAAAGATCCGCTAGCTGTTCTTTTTGCAGTCCATGACGTTGCCTTAAATCACCACGTAAGGCAAGCGCTCGGTTTTAAGGTCCGCAACTATTCTCGTCCCCAGAACCAGCGTTTCTTTTGGTCAGCTGTACAAAAGACACGCAAAAAATACGCGCAGTCGCGGTAATGGTATAATACGAGGACTTAATTTAAAAATACGAGTTCCCGTTATTCATATCACTACGAAACTATTTCTTGTCGTTTCGCGGTAAAAATGTGTAGTAACTGTCGAGAAATTAAACTGGTATGAGTGGGTTGGAAGCGTAGAGAGAGAACTGAAAATTCATCGTCATGTGCTTACGTCCTCCACAGAACCTTGAATTTGGTCATTTCACGTCGTCATTTGGGAGATGACGGCAAAAAAATGTACCAAAATCTAAAACGCAATTGTCTAAAAAGTCAATTGTCTTTTTCCTTCCAAAAACCAGAAAAATAAAAATAAAACAAAGTCACATGAAGGTAATTCTTCAAGTAAACAAGGTTTTATTTTTCTGCTGCTTTAAGATAAAAAAAGCAGAATTAGTTACCATGCACAGTATGCCTAACCCCAACCTTAATGCTAACCATTTAAAATCAGTGCTTAGACTTAATAACAACCAAAGGCGTTTTTTAAAGACTAACGCATGAAAAACGTACGCTAACTACATCTCGTCACTGATTTACAATTATTCCATAAGCGCGCGTTGGATATGAGTTGGTAAATAGCCAACGAGGCGCGTAGCGCCGAGTTGGCTATAACCAGTCTCATATCCAACAAGCGCGAATGGAATAATTGTTTTATTAAATTCCTTCAACTCCAAAAATTTGGAAGTACGAAATACGAGCGGAAAAAGCGAGCAAATCCGAGCGAAATCGAAAAAAACTTGATGAGAACTGATGCGATGTTGTGTAATCCCTTGTTGTCAGACAGACGCAGGCTCATCACAAAAACATTTCTTGCCTTTTCGCGTACTTCTAAACGTCGGAATTGATCCAAACGTTCCACAAAAAAAGTTTTTTTTCTCCTTTTTGGCTTTATTCAAAGAGTAATTTCGCATTACGGCGAAAACATTTTTAGTTTAGCAACGCGTAACGCAATCATTTACCATATAAGGTCAAACCATGGTATATGAGCTGATAACCGAGATTGAGTGAACCAATCAGAGCACGCGAAATGCATTATCCGAGGTTGAGAATTGAATAATTACCAATATACAGTAACACGTACTTGCTAACAATTGATGGACTTTTTGTTGATGTTTCCTACTTTCAATTTCAGTTTAAAATTAAATTTATCCAGGTTGAAATCATTTCAACCTGAATTTCAAATTTACCTGTAACATTTAACCCATTGACTCCCATTGACTCCCAGGGGTTCCCCATTGACGAGTAAAATCGTCTAGCTTTAGACATAGTAAAATACAAAGTACGGCCGGCTCCCCGGGAGATGTACTTCCTATTAATGGGCTAATGGGGATGTGTCGCTAAATTGGGTCTATAATGGGGTTGCATTTTCAACAGAGTTTCCGACAGAGTTACTGGCATGGGGTAGCAAAACATCTTTCTTTGGATAGGAAGAGTTTCAAAAACCGGGAGAATATTAAGCGAAAACGGGAGGGTTGGATCTCTACGCTTCTCTGCAAGCAGTATATAGATTATTGAATGATGTACAGTTACTTGTACAAATGTAATTCGGTATAAAACCCCTTTGTGGTTATAAGCACTTGAACAATCAAATTCAAAGTTTTTTCTCTGGTAGTCCACAAAGTTTGTAACCTTTATTAAACAGTCATTACTTGCATGTAGTTGAACGATGAGAAGTCATTTCCTTGTTTTTGCACCTCTTGTACATGTGTCACTGGTCAAGTGTCTTTTTGCATGCAGCAGTGAAACTTATTGTTTTAGTTGTGTCTAATGACACATTCATGTCTTCAGTAATTTGTAGTCTGTTTGGTGCACATGCAATCTAAGTGTTATTAATTCCAAATTTGGTTACAACTTTCATAAATCCATGTTCTTTTTCACAGGCTTACTTTACCAAAAAGTGTGTTTGGTTGTAATGGACTTTTGTCCACTTAGTTAATTTTTATTTTGACAAAGTTGTTGACTTGGAATGAAATAATATTGGGTTTGCTTGTTGTCATTGTGTTGTTGTGTTTCTTGCTTCTTCCTGTTGAGGTGTCCTTATCTCCTTTGTTGACTTGATAAGTGAATAACAAGCACGTTTAGGTTCTTCTTCTTCTTCTTCTTCTGAATATTTTGTGAAATGATCAATCATGTAGAGAATCCAATTGTGTCTGCAATGACATGAACATGTACATGGTAAGTTTCTAAGGTCCATTAGGTCCATTTGCAAATGTGTTAGGAATTCTCTTGCTTGAATAGGGGCTAGCACAGGTTGTTTTTGCCTGCTGGTGATCGACTTTTGTTCTTAGTGTATCGAGCAGAGTGACACAAAGAGTTGTATTACCTCTTGGAATACTACTGATTCGTAATATCGCTTGATATACTTGTCTTATATACGTCTTGACTTGTCAGATTTGTTCTCTCCTTGCTGTCTTCATTACGTGTTTCTAACCACGTCACTGCATCGTTGTAAAAGTTAATTGTCGTCAATAAAAAGGGTTATTTTGCTTGCTTTGTCTTTTTGGAAGCTTTTTGGAAACTTCACCCAATTTTTGGTAGAATATCTCTGAATCAACGCAACTTGTGTTAGGCATTTTACGAACCGTGCAGGAGTAAACGTTTGCATAATTTACTATGACCGAGAAGAGTCTGGGCCCTCTTGCACCAGGAGAAAAAATAATTAGTGATTTCTTGTCAAAGTCCCGTGTGGTTTAGCGGTTAGTTACGGCGAAGGACACAATACTAAGGGATAACCACGCATTGCGCACACCCCATGAAGAAAATCCCTTTTAATGTTAACAGTTTCGATGGCTGTCACCCATCTTATCGGCATGCCAAAACACTTCATCAGCCTTTTACCTATATACACTGTATATAAGGTCATATTTAACATTTTCTAAAATTCACCTGGGCCGCGTCCGATTGACCCTATTCCGGAATAAGAATACGTGGAGTGATGGTTAAAACGGTCTGCTTGGCGCGTTTCGAAGCAGTAAGGATAATAAAAATATGTCAGGAGCCCATCTGGAGCGTGCAACTTCCATACAGCGTCTGTGAAACGGCGTTTTCACAAGTAGGTTTATTTTTAGACTAGCCCTTCTCGCGAATTAGGTCAAAAAACAAAGGCAGTTCCGGTTCGGTGACCCTATGACGTCAGCTTTATTTCTTGTAATTGGTCATCGGGCTCCTGTGGGAGTCTCATTAGCGAGAAATTCAATCTAAAAATAACCGCTTACTTGTGAAAACGCCGTTGCACGAAAATAGGTAAGTTGCACGCTCCGGGTGATGGGCTCCTGAATATGTTTAAAATAGCATTTTAGCAGATGTTTGACAATTTTAATGTGAATATCCGTAAAAACGATTGATTTCTAACATATTCCATGTATTCCTATTCCGGAATACGATCAATCGAACGCACCCCTGGTTAGGTTTGGTAAAGATGGCTGACAATCATTGAAACTGTCAACATTATTTTTTTCTTTGATCATGACAAAGCTCATATTAACATTGTTTTTGACATAATAGTGGGTAATAAATGTTTGAAGAGCATTGCACGGGTATCGCAGAGGTCATGTGTTCGAATCCACGAGTGAAGCCGCCTAAAATTGTCAGGTGTCTCTAAGAGACAATTGTTTTAATATATTGTCCAGCCAAGTGCGAAGACCTCTTCTGAATTTCATAACATAGAATACTTGTAATGAAAGCCGGCGAACTTCTTTGAAGTATGTCTTTTTAATCGTTTTTGCCCAGTCACGTGATACTGTGCACACGAAATCCAAGAATTGTTAAATTGAAAAGAGAGGAATACCGGAGTACCCGCGGAGCACCACTTCGAAATCCATGCTCCCACGGAGGTAGCTATAAATCTGCTCCAATAAAATTTCTTTGTAACTTTTCATGGTCTTACGTTAGCCTGCCAATTAATTTACAGCAAAAAAAAAAAAAAGGATCACCGAGTTTTTAAGATTTTAAGTGCTCCTATGACCAAAAAATCAAATTTTTTTTCTTTGGATTTCAAAACTATGTTAACTAAACAGTAAGCGACACACGTTGTAAGCCTTGATTTTAAAAAGGCACCTGTTTATTTTAACTGGAATTTTCCAATTTTAAGGTCCGCGATTACAAACTTGGAAATCTTGAGAGCGCTGGGTCGAGGAGAAAATGACGTCAGACTCAATAGTTTAAAAAGCAATGGTGTGTACGCGTCGGAATTAATATGCAGCACGGGAGTTTCGGGCTTTCAGATTTTTAGGCCCCGTTCACAAGTCTCCGGATATTATTGAATCCGCAACTTTGTCTTTCCAGATGATTGTGACTAAAACACCACACTAGTACATACGAGCAACATACGAGTACATACGAGTAACATACGAGTACATACGAGTACATACGAGTAACATACGAGTACATCGAGTACATACTAGTAACATACGAGTACATACGAGTACACACGAGTACATACGAGTACATACGAGTAATATACGAGTAACATACGAGTACATACGAGTATTAAGCCTAAGCGCTCGTTGCAGTGACTAGGCTTAAGCGCTCATTCAAAATTTTAGCTTTCAATTTACGGTTTGGTTAACTACACTTTTCACGAGATATGTTACATGTTACTCGTATGTACTCATATGTTACTAGTACGTTACTCAACGTTACTCGTATGTTACTCGCGTATGTACTCGTTTGTACTCGCATGTTACTCGTATGTATTCGTATGTTACTCGTATGTACTCGTAGGCTACTCGTATGTATTCGTGTGGTGTTTTAGTCACAATATCCTTTCCAGATTGAAAAATATTCCCATCCACATGTAGCGTATTAAAATCGAATTTGCCCTTCCACACTTATCCGAAACGTATCCGGATTCACTCTAGTACTCAGGTCTTCTCAAGGAAACAGAGGCAAATTAAAGAACACGCGCCATAAAGAAATAATGCCCTCGTCAGCCATCTTGAGAATTGATTTCAGGGTAAGGAACTGGGCTCGATCTTGTTAAGTCATCCGGAGAAAAAAAAAACAATTCGGATTTAGCGTCCACACGATTACGAATTCATAGCTTTATAGCGGATTCAAAAATATCCACTCTGGAGAGCGTATTCAAAAAGTTCCGGATTCACCGGCAAATTGTGTGGAAAGAAAAAGTTGTGGATTCAAAAATATCCGACTACGTGTGAACGAGGCCTTAAACTCGGGTTTTGCATTTACAGGGGAATTAAGCCCGTTAGCACGGTCACTGAATGGGCCTAAACAAATTGGCCGTATTAACGGAGTGGCCGTATTTCCGGGGTAGGATGAAATTCATGATGAAAGGGTCGTAATTATCGCATTTGCACTTCCAGAACAACTTTTCTCTTTAATAAGCAACAGGAATGTACGTACAGTAATTGTATAAAATACTTGAAACATCGCTCAGTACGTAAAACACTTATAGAATTGCTAAGTGCATATGTACTGTACACTCTGAGCCTAAAATCAAAACAAGAACAGGCCCAGCTTACTATGCTTCTAAAAAACGGAAGCCGCTGTATTTACCTAACTGAAAGACTTTACTATCAAACGTGTTTTTGATGAAAGCACAATGACTTAATCCCTTCGCAATTTGCCTTCCTGGATGTTACAGTAGCGTCAAGATCATGTACGTAATGAAAATAGGGAGGAGTGTTGCTGACAGTACTTTGCCCCCCCCCCCCGAGGTAAGGGGGGCAAATTAAAAAGGTCCCTGAAATAGACATGTCACAGGCGTTTTGGTTTTCTAAATTTAGCGCGAATGGTCGTGTTAACGGGGTGAAATTATAGAGGATTCTACTGTTTGGGATTTAAAATTGTGGCCTTTGGCCGACTATTAACGGGTGACCGCATTTAACGAGGGTTTTCTATAAGAGAATATTTGGCCGTTTTGCCAAAAAAAGTGGCCGCAATAACGAGTTGACCGTATTATCGAGGTGACCGTAACAAGCTGCGTTTACACGCTGAAATTTGAAGCTACCGAGTAAATGACATCTCTTTCCCTACCTATCCAACCCTTTCAGGTCCAATCGGTCAGTTTTGAACGTGAGTAATGGCTGACCGTGAAATCCAAAACTTATACTCAGAGTCAAAAGACTTTGGATAAAAATCAAAGCTCAAAATTTTGCAAGGCAAGTGTTGAGCAAACACACTTTCAAGATCGGAAGTTTCCTTTTTTTTTTCATTTACTAAAGGAACGTTCTGCCTTTGGCGCTCGCATACTGCCTAAAGTGAAAGGCGGGTAGCTTTGGTACTTCTACAAAAATATATATACGGCACTAACGAAAGTATAAAAAAGTAAGACCAAACAATGAAACTTGGTTGCAAGCATTAACCCTCACTTTCAAGTGACGATTGTGTGCACTCATTTTGCATGGACTGGTTCATTATACAATAAATTATAATTATTATTTTACTGTATACCAAAAAAATTCCCTATGTTTTGGATTCAGGATTTTGAGGCAATCACTTGCAAAGTGCTTCAAAGATATCCAATGTTCTCTTAATGTCCTTGATTTGCTCTGCCATGTGTTGCACTGGCTTTAAGCTAGCGTTCAGTTCCTCACATCTAGCAATGAGTGTATACATTGCCTTTATATTAACATCTACAGTTTCGCTCATGTGATCAACACATGTGCTGTAAGCATCGAGACATTCCGTGCTCACGTGCGACATGGCTTTCAAGTTATTCCCCAGGGATGTGAAAAGATGATCCAAGTTCCCTGCAATATCATTGGCCCTGGATTCCAAATCTCTGAGGGCTTCAGGATCGACTGGTGGTGTTTCAGACAAGCAGGATTCTTGTACATCTTCCCAATCATCAAGAGATGTGACTTCGCTCTTTGTTATTTCATCATATGTTTCCACTTCAGACATTGATGGAAGTTTCTTTCCAGATGTCTCACTGTTTACTGTTTCTTTAAGATATAATTTTTTAGATTTTTCATCCCCATCCAGTTGCACTGGGAGCTCAGTGTCAATCCTCCCAGAATGCACAGATAATTCAATTTCTGAAGAAATTACCTCAGCCGTAGCACTCACATCAGCACTTTTAATTGTAGCTTCAATTACTTGTGATGCCTCAGCTTCTGAAAGAAGAAAACAGTCATGCTGAATAACATGTATACAGTAGATTGCCTCCTTTTTCCATGCACTAGATCTGTTGCTCAAAACAGGGTTTTCCTTATATATATAGCATAGGAAAATCACATAATGTAAGTGCGTTTCATGATGATTTGAAAGTTCTCAATTGTACTTGCCTATGGCTTGTGCAATTTTGAGAACTTCTAAAACATCACTTGTGCCTATACTCAACAAAATCACTCAATAACTGTTTCCATAGCAACTTTTGTACGGCACTCTATAACCTATTTATGCATATATGTCATTGACCTTCCAGAAAAGCAATATTCTGTTGGAAATATTATATTAATTAAAAAGTTACTGCCACAAAGGCATTTCTGAATGTGATGGGCTTCTTCTGTTGTTATTGTGGTACAAGTTATGACAGCATTATGTCAACAATATTTACTACATTAAACTATTGATCTATTTAGTGCAAAAGAGGTTATAGAATGCATTTCGCTAGTTGCTACAGAAACAACGAGATGGAGTGATTTTATTGAGTATATAATAAATAAAAAATCGTATGAACCTGCTCGTGCATTTCGTGATTTATGGTCAATTTTGTGAGCTTTCAAAACATCACTTGTGCCAATATATCACGAAATGTACTAGTGTACAATTTTCTATACTTATTCAATAACACTAATAATAGTAATAATAATAATAATAATAATAATAATAATAATAATAATAATAATAATAACAATAACAATAACAACAACAATAACAATAATAATAATAATAATAATAATAACAATTGGAGCTGCAGTGAAGTGATGGTGATTCCCATAGTAATAGGAGCTTTGGGTACAATCTCCAAGAATTTCAACCATTGGTTAGTTAAGACCAGCCTTAATCTGAACTTTGGAACCCTCCAAAAGGCTTTCCCCTGTGTGCAACCCCCAGGGAACCCACGGGAAACTGAGAGGCATTTGTTGAGATTGCAAGGTATTTATCGTCTGAGGGGTGGGGGATTTGTACATGTTTAGAACACCATGGAGTCCCCCACGAGCTGACCCTGGGGATTTTGTTAGTCAGTGGTATTTTGTCATACAACCATGTTTCTGGAGAAGATGCATATCCAATCCCATTTTTTAATGAAATGGATGTAAGTAAGGTGAGTGTCTGCATTATTGGTTGTTTCGCTATTTTCCGCATGTTCATCGATCATTTTGCGCACTTTTTAATCCAAATATTGCTCTTGTCGGTTTTGATTGTACGTTGGTTTCCCGGGGGGAGGGGGGGGGGGGGCTACTGCCATATATGGGCTATATAGGTATGTGCCGCTGTGAAGGGTATGGTTTTCAAGAAGTTTACTCTAGCATAGGGTATATAAATCAGAGCGTTTGGGTCAAGAATAGGGTATCATTTTTCAGGAAACTGACCAGTTGGTTGAAGATTTTATCTAGACTAAGTAAACCAGGAATTGCTACTCAAAATTATAAAAAAATGAAATCGGCAAGTTTAAATTTTCACAACTCAGCCTCAACAGCGTTGATAGATGACTATCATAAAACGCTACTGGATATTATTAAGTGTTAAAAATCGGGATTCAGACGGAAATCATTGGTATTAATGCTGGTTAAAATTAAACAATTTATTGTCTTGATAATGCATACTTACGCGCTTGGCATTGCTGTATAAATAAATCCTTTTTTAAGAAAGAAGTGATTGTGGTATAAGGTTTTGTTATGGCTTTGCTTTAGACTGTGCTAGTGACCTCAGTTTCTGGAAAACAGCTACTCTGGGATAGGAGTGATTTGGGGAGTTTACTCTAGTATAGGGTAGCAAAATCTAGCTGAAACTAGCTCTGGTATAGCCTAAGGGTTCCAGGGTCCCAGAGGCACATCCCCACCCAGAAATTCCCCCCCCCCCCCCCCGGGGGGGGGGTTGGTTTGCACTGTAGCTAAAACCGCTCATTTCCTTAAAGTTTTCGAAAAGCTGTCATATTTACAAAGGTTGATCAAAGGCACAAACCAATTTCCCACACTCGTAGAGACACAGGAAACATGGAACATTCCCATTGGTCTCAGAGTATTTCCTCTTTAACGTGAATGCAATTTTTCAATAGGCCTTACACCATGATGATGGCGGCATATGCTAAAAAATTCAACACCAAGCCTTGTTTGCACAAAATTATTCATGTCGTCTGGACGCGAAACGCTGTTCACATGAGGGTATCCTTTCAAGTTTGCTCCTTTCGGATTCAGTTCAAGCTAAAATTTACAAGTTTGATTTTCAAAATCGAGGCTTGGTGGTGAAATCTGCCAGTCAGACGTCATGATCATGCATAAGGGCTATTACATTATTATTTGATCCCCAGGGGTGGGGAAATTGTCAGTCTTTTTCTGCCCCAAACCCAGGGGATTTAGCGACATTTGTTTGAGCGTTTTGACAAATCCCCCTGGGTCCCCGGGGTTCACACCCAGGGGGAAGCTGGTGGTGTAAGCCTCGCACAAAACGAGAGCGCACAAAACGTCCCGAGAGCTGTCTTAAAACTTTTGTTTAGGCCTAATTAGCTAGGCCTAATAAGAAGACAGAAAGTATCCTAAACATGTATAAAAGCTAACCTTAGGCCTAATTAGGCCTAAACAAAAGTTTTAAGACTGCTTTCGGGACGTTTTGTGCGAGACTTACACTACGTAGTAGCAGCTGATACATGCATTATTTCAGGTTGGGTTGCAAATTAAAGCTTCAGTTGCATTACCTTGACCGATCCCATCATCGATGCACCGTGAGCGATCTTGCATTGAAACCTTCGCTAAGCATTGCACTGAATTCTTGGAACTAGTTTCAGATGCCTTTAAAGATTCCTGACCTAAACTATCACGATTTTCGAATGATTTTTCCCTACCTTCCGCCATTGTTTATACACGAATGCCGACTAGCCGCTGACTAATGAGCCCGAGGTCTCTTCTTCCGATAACAAACGCAGACTTGACGGAAGAGGCGAGAGGTCCCGAAAATGAACGAAGATTAGACAAAAGCGAAGGAGATTTTCCACTCAATCTACCATGTGTTATGCGTCAAAGCGTGAACCTTTTGATCTGTCATCGTCGACAAAAGATTTTTGTTTATACGGTTCTTTCTGCGGTGACGTTTGCGACAATAATTTTTTTCCTTTATTGTCTTCCTAAAAGCCTGAATCCTTTCGAGCCATTCTCGCTGTTGTTCGCTCGTGTTCCTCGTTCATCGAAGCTTGTTAACGAGCATGACAAACAAAAAAGATATCGGGACTACGACAATTCTATAGTTTTTGACCATGTAAGTACGATTAGATAAGGAGGATTCCTTCAAATTATATTCCTACTTAGATTCTTGTTTTTAAGTTTTAGTCGATATGCGCGCCAAGTCTTGATCTTTTTTTATGTGATCTTTTCATTTGAATAAATAAAATAATTAGCTTAGGTACAAGGCACAGGTTAATTTTTGGCGAAACCTGCTGTTTATGTAATGAGAAAAAATATTCAAGCTAACAACGTTCTTAAAAGAAAACTAACACAGTGACTGCGTGACGGCGTGTTTATATAGGAATTCAATCATGTAGAAAATATATAGAAAAACATTATTTAATTGCCAAAGGCGAAATTTCTTACGACTTGTGAGCGAGATGTGGTATCGCGCGCGTTGTAGGCCAACGCGCGTGACATTGCCTCCCGATACAGATGACGAAAATTTCAGTCTGGATGTTCTTATAAAAAAGGTTTCTTCTAAAAAGAGAGTGTATACACACGAAATTGCTTATTTTGTCGCATCAACAGTGTAGATAGTTAAATATTTATTTTCCTATTTTCTGTTATGCACATAGTGTATTTACAAAATTTACATTGAATTTTGAATTTCTTAAAGACACTACTGAATGGGAAATCTGAAGACAATATACCTTCAAGAAAATTGAAAAGTAACAATGCGTTGTTGTAAAATTACTAGAATAATAAATTATTAGTGAGATATTTCGAGACAATTAGAATTTCCATCATAGCCCTGAATAATTGTAATATCTCAAGAGCCAATAATTGATTCAATATTTTCAACTTTGTCATGGGCTGATATGTTACAATGAACTCCCAAGTTCAACCTCAAATATTTATTTTGCTTCTAAATTAGTCTCCTTTGCAGACATTCTATTGGCTCTTCACAAAAGATTGCGTGACGAGTCACAAGAATGTCTGTGCAGGAGGCTACTTGTAAATGCGCTTCTTTAGAAAAGACGAAATAAGATTAAAGCAAACAGCATTTGGGCCTGACCTCAAGTCATCTCATGTAGTGTGACATATTATAAATGCTTCAAAGCCAAATTAATATTAGAAATTTGGCCTTGCCACAGAGATGACATGTGCTAAGTGGCGACAGTCACTACAAAGGACACCTTTGTCACCAAAAATTGGACAGTTATATCAAAAGTAAATAAGTGAAAATAAAAGCATTGATCATATTGAAATTCGGAGTGTGACATGGGAAATCCAACAGCACTACCCCTTTCCCCCCCTCCCCAGTTGGAAACATTTTGCTATCTACACATACATTCTTGTATGCAAAGAGTTGAATTTTATTTGTTTAGTGCAAGTTTTTATTTAACCTAGCAAGCTTGCAGCAAAATCTCTTTTTTTTATTGTCTCGGCTAGCTTGTATTTCCCTCTTTCCCAGCAAGCACTACATATTGTAAATACAGCTCTTGACTGTGCACTTTTCTGACAAACTGGGATGTTAAGGATGGCAGTAGTATTATGTTCATAATTAATACACTTGGCCATATAAATATTTCCTACTAAGCACCTTCATTTTGTCGCATCTGAGGCATTTTCTTGTAGTTTTTATAGTTTAAGGTCAAAACCAATCAAATTTTCTTAATGCCCTCTCCCAGTGATAATAGCAATTTTATTAACTTAAGCTGGCAATTTTAATGGATTGTAAGTAAAGCACCCACCGCTATGCAAGTTTTTCTCCTTTTGTTTTCAGGCATTACTAAACCACAAAACAGCGAAACACTGAAACAATGAAACATCGAAACAGCGAAACGAAACACTAAAAGACCATGTATGACCCCACCACACATTGAATACTAACTGACAAAGGTTGGATTTGAGATTAATTATTGTTTTAGGCCTAAGTAGGCCTAAAACGTTGTTGCTCCTAATTCATTGAGATTAAGATTAGGATTCAGATTAAGACTAAGATTAGGAGCAATACCATTTTAGGCCTAATTAGGTCAAGCAATGTTTAATCTCAAATCCAACCTTTGTCGGTTAGTATTCAGTATATGGTGGGGTCATACATGATGTTTTGGTGTTCTGTTTCGCTGTTTCGTTGTTTAGTAATTTCCTATTTTTCACATGGCAACGTAGGTGTAGGGAGATGGTAGTTGAGTGCACATAAAAATACACTTTTTATATATGAAATTCAAATACATAACATTGTATTGTCTTGACTCAAAAGTTTGTCTTCATGCATTAAGTTTTTTCCAAGGTCTTGGTGAAAGGTACACGACAAAGAAAGTTATACAAGCTACAGGCGCATACAGATATTGGCAAACAGACTATATCTTATTTAGCACAATAGATCTCTGGCAAAAGATTCCTGAAACCATAAAGAACTTCTCCTTTATGAGATTTAAAACAAAAGTAAAGCAGTTTTTTCTGTCAAACCAACACTAATTCGGGGGGGGGGGGGGGGTGGGGGAATCCCATATAAAAAGGGGAGGGATGCTCTTTGTCTCACTTAGGGGTGTAAATTTCGGAATCTGGTCTCACTTAGGGTGTTCTGGGCAAAACGCAATTATATGTAAAATGTAGCCGTAAAGGTCTCCTTTATGGTTGCGTGCAAAGAAATATAAATTAAAGTGTTTATTTACACTTTTATATTTCTTCATGAAGGTGAAAGTATTAGATGATATTGTCTTTGCCATCATTAAAAGTCAAGTTGTATTTTTTATTTCTCTGTGTTTTAATGGCTCACGCCCAGAATGGTGTCCTTTAGGGGTTCAATAATTTGGAAAAAGTGGTTCTAGTTAAAAGAGTGTGCAAAGTTTTATTCAACTTAATCTGTATTGAGATACCGTAAGTTTATTTTTTAATGCCAAAGTGAAACTTGACACAACAGTATCCTACCTGATATTATTTAAAGTTGTATCATACTTAAGAATTATCTTTGTTTTTGTTTTAAAACTAGATATGGCTTAGTTATAGCTGTGTTGGGACTTTGAACCAGAATGGAGGGATAGAGAATATCTTTGAAGTGGTAGAGGCATGGAAAAGCTCTCTCAGGACTGATTGTAGGTAAGATGACGAGACAGCTTGTGATTGTCTTGATCCTAAGACTAAACCCATGTTATTTTAATTACTAAATAACGAACAAAGCATGTGTTATGTTCAGGTGGAATTGGCCATATTAATAATAATAATAATAATAATAATAATAATAATAATAATAATATTTTTAAACAGTAAAAATAATCCCTTTATTAACATATTCCAAGCAAATTGCTATTTACAAGTTACGGTAGAAGTAAAAAAAAAAGGAATTGGCCAATAATAATAATAATAATAATAATAATAATAATAATAATAATAATAATAATAAATTTAAACAGTAAAAATAATCCCTTTATTAACATATTCCAAGCAAATTGCTATTTACAAATTATGGTAGAAGTAAAAAAAAAAAAACTATTAAAACCTATTTACAATTAAGAAAAAGAGACTATTATGAAGCACAATAGAGCTGTTTTAATAATAATAATAATAATAATAATAATAATAATAATAATAATGATCTATAACACATGTACATAAAAAGTCTTCAGTAAGAAAAAGAAATATAAAGCGAAGGCATAAAACATTCGTTTAGAAAGTATCATGTCAGTCCTGCAAGTCCCTTCTCTATCTCTAAGTCGGATTCCCCTGTAAATTTGTCTTTCTTCTCTGTGACCTTGTTCCCCTCAAACAAACTACTACTACTACTACTACTACTACTAATAGTCATAATAATAATAATAATAATAATAATAATAATAATAATAATAATAATAATAATAATAATAATAATAATAATAATAATAAATAATTGCCTCGATTCAGTCTCACTCCCAGGGATCAGTGGGTTAAATAATTAAAGGGGACAAAGTTTTTGAGTAGCGGTAGAGATTGTTAACCCCCAACCCCCAACCCCCCCGGCGCCCATCCTTCCCAGCAGTAAGTGCGGGGGAGGGACAAGCCTACACTGAGTGCATACCGTATTTACTTGAATAAGCGCGGCCCTCGATTAAGCGCCGCCCTCGAATAAGCGCCG
>OX421456.1:28675970-28678470 GCA_949126865.1 Montipora capitata
CTCGTTCTTCAAACGATGCCGCTGCAATGACACAATAGTGGCCGGGTATTCTCTCTACTTTCGCCAGTTTTCCCCTTGTGGGAAAAACCAACATTTGATTTGCTTTGTTTTAATTTCATGCGCTTTACACAGTCAAATCAGTCTAGCGGGGTATGTTATCACGGGATTATTGAAATGGGCGAGTAAATTGATGATTGCTCCGTTGTGTTTTGGCCACAAAACTACCCGTCTTCGTGGCACTCAACCTCGTTCCCAGGGCGTTTTCCTTAAGTGAAGGGAAAGCCCTGAGAACGAGGCTGCCGGCTGCATGTCACTCGCCGCCAAAACACAACAACCCATTCTCTACCTTGAATTAACGATTATCGTCAATTCTTAATAGGCCAGTTTCGTATTCTAACGGTTGGACTGGATCTAGCATGAAATGGAGGCTAATGCGGGCAAATTAATTTGCATTTGAAAAGATTTGCCCGCATTAGCCTCCATTTCATGCTAGATCCAGTCCAGCCGTGAGAATTCGAAAATGGTCTATTTGCTCTGAATTAACTATTATCGTTAATTTAGAAGACTGAAAGCTTGATATGGATTATGGAAAATGGTCATATACTTTTGAAAAGACGGCCCAAGTGTATGGACGTAGGACTTGAACCTGGGAATGTTCTTTATTAACCTGTCACCTAACCACTTGACCACCACACCGCTAGCTGCTCAGGGACAATATTTTAAACGCTATTTGATAATGCTGTATTATCACTCGGCAACAAACAACATTAAACACTGCAAAATGTCGGTTTCCAAGCTTCACGACAAAGATGAACATTTGAAAATCAAATCTTAGTCTTAAATTATTAATCTAGGTTATGTGGTTAGGCCTAATAATTTTTTAGCAGCGATATTCTATGGGATACGTAAATAAATGTATGGGAGTCTTAAATAAATCTGTTTTAGAGGGTGCGGTGTCTTGATCCTCATGCAGTGGTGAAACGGAAAGAATTGCGAAACGGTGTTTACAGATTAGAAGCTCCGTGTTCAAATCCACTCCACGGATATGATTTTTTATTTCCTTATTTTCTCTGCCACCGCAAGTCCTGGGACACAGTGTCCTAAATTAACGATAATAGTAAATTCGATGCAAATTAGGAATTAACGACAATCGTTAATTTAGAGAAGAGATCATGTTGAACACAATGGAGCAAACCATCGATTTACTGGCGCGTGTTTAAACAATCCCGCGATAAAATATCCCTCCGGTTACACGGGCTAATCTATACAACGTCGAGAACGAAATGATCATTAAAAATGGTAGAATTATATCATGGCTCAATCATTCTGTTTCAGCTGATAACTTCAATAGACAACCTTTATACCCAAGAGTCAACTATTTTTAATCCAGTTCGATCAAAGCGGCCTGGGGCTGGTGGAAGAGCAACTCTGGAGACTAGGCAATAGTAAGTGACTGATGTGTGATGGGTGATTTGAGCCAGAAAGCGTTCATAAAGTTCAGTTCAGTCTTCAGTGTAATTAGAAAACCACATTATTAAACACTAAAGCCGTGTTCACACTCAACTTTAATTATGATCAACGGAAGTATAATTCAGGCTATCATAATCCATTCAATTTTATTCAATTATGGTTCTGTTCACATCTGCGAAAATTCAAATACAACAGGGTAACATCGCAGTGCGAGACAAAATGGCGCCGTATCGCGTGGCTGCCACGGTCATCATCACCATGCTAGAGGCGAGGAGAGAACCAAGGATAGCTTCTGAGAACAGAAGATGACAAATCCAAATCTTCGCTCCATAAAGCGATTAGAAGTTTCGTCTGCTCATACCACCACGTGTTCGCCGTTCTGTTCAATTACGCACTGTACTGTAATTACTTCAAACAACCCCCTTGAGGTTGTTTGAAGTAATTATAATCCAGTTATAACCAGGGACTGGAATCAGTTGATATGATTCCATTTCATATTTAATTCGATAATTCGATCACAATCGAGACCTAATGTGAACACGGCTTAAGACGCACTATAGGTGGTTTTCACCTGACGTCACAGCAGCCATGTTGGGTGCACAGAACAATAGAGAAAAAAGATCTTTTGGGAATTTGTCTCTATTATAATGCAAAACATGAGCCATAATTTGCTATTGTTTTGTACACAAACATGGCCGTCTCCTTACGTGATTGAAAACCATCTATAAAAGGGGTCACTTCACGCACTGCTTTTGTTCGAATTATTTCAAGCACGACTGATTAATTATCCATGCAAGATGGCGATCAACAAACAGCAACACAGAGACAGAAGCCTTAAAATAGATTTCTAGCGCGAGAAAAAAGAACTGGGGATTGAAAAAAGAACGACAGATAACATTTTATGACATATTACGGACACATTGCCATAAGGGGCGCAAATTATCAAAGAGCTCGGTTGCGTCCTCGGTTGATTGGTAAATCATTTGCATGTGCCTAAGGCACCCCGTCTTTTATAGTGCGTCTTTTTGTC
>OX421456.1:28685970-28695970 GCA_949126865.1 Montipora capitata
ACACCTCTGCCTTGATAGCGGAAGATTCAGAGAAAAAGGTAGAAAGAGAAAGTTCCACAAACAATACATAACTATTTCTTATCTTGGGTATCCTGTACAACGTAAGCTTTCGCAAGCCCCATCTGTTTTCCAGTGCCATCTTGAATTACGTCATACGCGCATGCACCATGATCTCGGTCTTGATATGTCATATGCGCAAATGACGAATTGTTTGTTGGGAGTCAATTTGCACCAAAATGCCGGCTGATTTTTGGCAAGGGACATTTTTTTAGTCATAATGTCTCAGGCAATTTAAAAAAATTCCAGCTTCAACAATTTAGTTTTTGTGACGTCTTCACCTCTTTCAGTATTCCAAGTTTCCATTTTTAGCCACATTCCACAAGCCTCGCATATTAATACTTTCGACAGACGTTCTTTTCATAAGTGCATCGTGTACAGTCCTTGCAACGAACGAACTTCATAATCAATGATTACCGGTACTTCTAGTTGTAGAGTAAAAACTTGAAGAAAAGCGCAAAGAAACTCCAACTAAAAGCAGGAAACCAGGCTATTTACAATAGCCTGCCAATACGAATGTTTACAATACGCCCTATTCACTCACGCGATAAGTAGCAATGTTTTTTTTTTAATCGAAACAAAGGAAAGTATAAAAATGTAAATGCAAATGCTTTGTTTTTAAAGTGGAAGTGTACTTAGCTATCAAGCAAGTTTACAGGCACCCCACTTTTTAATAATTGGGAAGAAACAATTCAAACTTAACAGAAACGTGATTAAGAACCACAACTGGCAGGAAGCAACTAGTTGGCTACTCACGCGATAAGTAGCGATTTTTTTAAACAGAAACAAAGGAAATTATAAAAATGTAAATGCTTTGTTTTTATAGTGGGAATGTACTTAGCACTTCAGCACAGCCGCCCTTTTGTTCTCGGACCCAGTGTGACAGAGATCAAATACTACTCATCCGCTTTATTACGTGCTGTAATTGAATTTGCAAGCACAAAATACAAGCCCAGTTTGTTATCAAATTGGAGTTTGAACCCGGAATATCTGCACGCAAATGTGCTCAAGAGATAGCGACACGAGAACTCATCTGTTTTCTCAAGGTTAGACTGGAACTAGCATGCAATGGATGCTTCTTGCTAGTATCCAGCGCAACCGCGAAAATACGAAGCTGGTCGATTGCTGTCGCTTCTTCTGTGAAAAAAAAAAGAAATATGACACTGCGACGCGTTTGGTCGTATTTTTGTGTTAAATTTGACGGCAGGTTGGCGCCGTGTGTCTGTATTAGTTCCTCGTTGTTTCGATAAGAGGGTCAAAGAAAATTTCCTGAAAAACATGTTTATCAATATTTAATAAGATAACTTTGTCCTTTCTGCGCCAAGTAGTTTGTACTTGACGTATATTGACGTAGTTGAAAAAAAACCTTTTTCTGAGACTAAAATGGATCTTCCCTGTCGCTCAAAGCTTCAATTTCCGCAATTTTCATTTAATAGCACGAGGATATCTATTTAGCACCCCAAATTTAGAGTTCTTGCTTAGTTTCGTAAGAATGTGTTGTAAATTTAAGCTAATAGAAGACTCCCAACATCCTAAAATCTACAACCAAAAAAGACAATTTTAGTACCAAGTGTACTTTTCGATCCATTTTTTTTCAAATTTAAAGCTATGACGGCTCCCTGAATTTTATATAACAAACCAATTAGTGCGCAAAGGCGCTGTCTTTGAAATTAAAAAAATATATACGAAAACGTGTTGTAGCTAAATTTCGATTTATAGACTCAGATAAAGACCCAGCTTTAAATGTAAAAGTATGGACTTGTATCGGATTTTCCCTCGGAGCCCTCGGGGCCCTTTTGTTAAGAGTGAATTTTAATCAATAAAAATTCAGCGATTTAGACCTATCTTAAGTCATGGGATTTTTGCGGGGGGGGGGGGGGGGAGGGGAGGGGCTGTTTCAATTGTGACAGGGTGGTCTATTTCACGGAGTCAATCCAAAATGGGAGATAGCCAGCATGGCAAAGGAATTTGACTAAAATAATAAGGTTTTGAGATGTATTCGTGAAGAGAGTGCTATTGCAAGGTTGTTTTCTTTTCCGGATTCAGGAAGTGAATCTTTATTTATGATATCATTCTGTTACGCCTCGCTGCAATTTCACCGTAAAATTATAAATTAACGCTGAAATTTCGCGCCAAAATTAAGGAGTAATTTGTCATCCGTGTTATTATATATATAATTGAGTCGTGGAAATGCCGAATGCCGAATTTACATGTCTAATACACGTTTTTAGTTATTTGCGTAGACGAATAATTTGTCTTCAGTGTAATTTCCGATCTCAGTATTATTTTTACTGATTGTGTTTGTATGGGTAATCAATTGGTGACGAGTGAAATTAGGGAATAATTTCACGCGCGTTTGGTCCAAAATCAAATAATTTCCCGCGGGAAATTATTTGATTTTGGACAAAACACAAGTGAAATTATTCCTTAATTTCACGATTATACCATTTGATTAGCAAATTACGTTCTTAAGACGCCATTTTAGCACTGTGGGAAAAGTTGCCATGGCAACATTGTAATTTCACAGGTAAAATTATAAATTAATTTCATGCCAAAATGTCATCCATATTATTATGGTTATAACGAACGTCATATTGGGTTTAGTTAAGATCTTTTGTACGATAATCGGTCACCGTCTACGGCTTAGAACTACTCGATTTAAACGAGTTAAACCAAGTTTTTACATCTGGTGGATCGATTTAACAGCAACTTAAAGACAATATTTTGTGAGGCCCTCCTGTGTTTTCGTATTTTACAAACGATTTGTTGAATTTTATCCATTTTTTGTGCCTTAAAATTCAGTAATAGTCTGAAGTGTCAGCCGTCTCCTCGCCTCCCCTGCCAAATGGGCGAGGCGGGCGAGAGAGACGACGTCTCTCTCGCCCGCCTCGCCCGTTTGGCAGGGGAGGCGAGGAGACGGCTTACACTTCAGACTAAATTCAGTAATTAATCCTTCTGGAACTATTATTTGTATCAAAAGCACATCACCTTGACGCGGTTAACTTGCAACTCTTTTCCTTAGAACAGAGCTGGGGATTTAGGACACCAATGTTATGCCCAAATATGGGCAAAAAAATGCACGATCTTCGTTCATCCAAATAAGAAAATTTTTAAACTCACAAAACCCAGCTCTGAACCAGGTCATGAGCTTCTGTTTGCATGCATATATAAGTTTACTGTAACTCCAGCCGAGTTTGTCCTTTTCCCAATTTTTTTCCCTAGTCGCTCGAAGTGCTTCTAATGCTAACTTTTGTGTACCCTGTTTATTCCATTTTGTCATTTTTATGCAATTATCACGTTTCTGTGACCAAGTCTATTTCTTCGTATCTTTTTTGAGTTGTCGAATCATTGCGCATTGTCCTATTGTCACGGTTATATGACCTTTGGTGTCGAGGTAGACAATCAAAATTTTAACATTTAAGTTTATGTCGGTATTATTCCTTCAGTGCAGTGTTTGCCTTTATCCTTCTCGACCGAAGAGTTTTTTCAAAGCTTTTCGGTACTTAGGCAAACGCCAGGCAAAGACAAAGGGATCAAGAAGAGACTTCAGAAAGAGTATGTTATTCGTCACGACTCCAGCAATTCGTACTGAGAGACTTACTTTTGTCTTTTCTCCTGAGTAAAGGAAGACATACCACATAATAGCGCTTGGTTGAGAACAAACCAGTAGAATTATAATCATAGCTAGATTTAATCGAACAAAGTTCTTCTCGATGAGTTTCTGCCGCGTTGGTCGTTCACTCGGTGTACAGGTTTCCCGTGTTTCTAGACATCCCTCGCTTGTTGCGATGTTCCAAGGCACTGCTTTTAGCGTTAAGCGTCGCTTTTTCAGCTGCTGTTTACCAAAAGCTCTCTGCAGCATCAGGTAGATAATTATAGTCAAATACAGCGAAAAGGTGGAATGAAGGTGCAAGTCAATCTTCGCGATGACCTCTCTTGACACTCCAACCAGTTGTAAGCTTTCAAACAGAATAGCGTATAACAAAAGCCCCACCACACACGCTATGGTGTTACGGACGGTGATCAAACGCTTGAATTTGAACGGGAAGGCCACAGCGGCGTATTGTGCAAAGGTGAACGCCAAGACACTGAAGAAAGACGTGTTGGTTGTTATGGCGGCTACAGTTCCCGCTACGTCAAGTATTTTCATGCAGTGACTTCTGCCCGGGTGGTTATTGTAGAACCTGTAGTAGCATGTTATCGTCATGGGTTCAGGAATAAGACCGGTGATCAGATCAACAAACGCTAAACCCACCAAAAAATACGCCGATGGCGTGCGAAACGTTTTAAACGGATCTTTGTAAATCGCTATGAGAAGTAAAAAGTTGGAGAGCACCGTTATTGGGCAAAGCACGGCGAGGAAGGTTCCAGATACTAAGAGTGTTGTTGCCCAACTTGGCGGTATCAGATATTCCGTTGCATTCGATGTAGTTTCGTTCATTTTTGCTTCATGTGATGCCTAACTTTGGTTCTACGTATTATTTTTATACGGGACGTCAAATGTATTTAATTATTTAGAGTGGCTTTAATTATGTATATAACCAAAGCAAACGTGGTTATATGTAAATAACCACATTACAGTTTATGTTTTCTAAGTAACCAAAAATGCGTTATTGGTTATTTAACAAATAACCAAAGAAATGAATGTGGTTATTTGCTAAATAACTAAAATTGATGATTGGTTATTCATTAAATAACCAGAAACTTAACTGGGTTATAACTTGGGATGCTATAGGCATACCTCGTTATGAAAACCAGTCGAGTTTCTTTTTCTTCATCGTATAGTCACAAATGTGTATACCCCACAGGAATTGAATTAAACTCCTTAAACGGGATCCGGGGGAATATTTTCAACTCCGTACAATAGTTTTACTTGCGGTAATTTAACGACGGTCCGTTCATGGAATTGAAGAGAAACTTTAATAGGTCTTGAGCAGGGACGGTACAAAACGTGGACCCTCGAACTCGACCCCCAACTGGACCTATTTCTGGACCGCACACGAGGGAAGAAAGAAAACAATGGATGCTTTTTATAGTGACGTCATCAAATCGCAAGTTCTTCTGAATTTTTATCGAAAGAAGGTTCATGATGACCTAGAAATACATTTTTTTCAAGTTTCCAGTTCCGTGAAGGCTCAACCTCTCTGGGAAAACGACGTCTCTGCGCTCATCCATAAGTCTGCTAAGACGTCCTGGCCGTTGGACTCGCCGCCGACTTCTCTGGTTGTTGTCTGCCTTGACGTGCTGTTGCCTGTTATTTCAGGAATTGTAAATCTTTCGCTATCATGCGACCATTTCTCTGAGGAATGGAAAGAAGCTCTGAAGCTCTCCGATCCTTAAGAAACCTGGCTTAGACCCGACGCAGTTGAATAACCTCCGACCTGTCAGTAAGTTGCACTCTATATCAAAACTGACAGAGCGTGCTGTTTTCGACCAAATTCACAGTCATATGAGTCGATTCGCCCTTTATCCACCCGCACAATCCGCTTACTGAAGGTACAGAATGACATTCTCATGAATATTAATTGCGAGCATGTACCCCTTCTAGTTCTTCTAGATATGAGCGCAGCGTTCGACACCGTTGACCACAACATCCTGCGTGCTCGTCTTAATTCAAGTATTGGCATTAATGGCACCGCCCTGAAACGTGTAACGCGCGTTCACAGCTTCCGAATATTCAGTGCGAACTGATTGGTTGAATGTTTCAGTGCTAAGTACCATATTTGGAAACCCCTCGCTCTTGTTGTTCCAAATATGGTACTTAGCAAATTGAATATTCAGAAGCTTGTTTCCCAGCACACAAGGGGCCGTTACACGTTTCAACTCTTATGGGTTTCTGTTTACATCTTATCTTAAAGGCCCACCTTCAACCGACAGGCTTTTCGACCGTTTGTTTTTGTTGTGGAAATTGGTATTTCCTATCGCAGCGATCTAACTGGATGAATCTCGGATTCGGGTGAAATTTTCATATATGAAAATTGTTCCGAGGCACGCAATGCCTGTCGGTTGAAGGTGGGCCTTTAACAACAGGTCGCAAGGAGTCTCGCTAAATGGCTGTACATCTGACAGTTTGAGGCTTATGGCGTTCCACAAGGATCGTGTTTGGGCCCATTGTTGTTTACCATTTACTCCAGCAAACTGAGTCATCAAATACCATCTACCTGAGGCACACGCCTATGCAGAGGACACTCAGCTTTACCTGTCGTTTAGTCCTGACTCGGCTACTAATCAGACTGACGCAGTCGCTGCCATGGAACGCTGTCTATTGGACATTCGTACGTGGATGCTTACTGATAAGCTGAAACTTAATAATGACAAATGATGACATGTTGATCGGTACAAAACAGCAACTTTCCAGAGTAAATATTGATAGCCTTGCCGTATGAAGGATTGACATTGCTCCTGTCATGGTTCGATTCTAACCTGAATCTCCAGGAACAGATCCACAAAACTTGCAAATGTGGGTTTTTCCATTTATACAATATTCGACATATCCGAAAGTATCTATCACAGGAATCGATCTGCACGGACTTTGGTCCATGCTTTATCATAAGTCGTATAGATTACTGAAACAGCCTTCTATTTGGTTTACCCTCTGTTCATCTACTTAAATTGGCTTATATATCTAATGTTCTTCGCTACAGTCACATAACACCAGTACTATGTTTGTTAAATTGGCTTCCTGTCAAATTTCGCATTGATTTTAAACTACTTCTTCTTACTTTTAAAGCTATCTACGGTCACGCGCCTGGTTACTTGATTGATCTGATTGCTATGAAAGAAGTCTATTCATTTAACTGACTTTCCACACATTAGAGACACTGTCCATCTTAAGTCAAGAATATCGCTTTGAATTGTAAATTCCGCACATTCTTCGTAAAATTTGAACTATTGAAAGTTTAGGAGAAGCGAAATGACAATAATAAGAGAAGACGAAACACTGTGTTAATGAAGAAGACTGAAAGAGAAGGTTGACGTAAAAATGTAACACAAATCGAAAAATTATAGTAGCTCAATTTCGAGATGTAGACTCAGATGAAGACCCAGCTTTGAACAATTGGCGTGACCTCGATGCCCTAAATATAAAGTAAGGAGTTGTAAGGGATTTTTCCTCGGAGTGCTTGAGGTCTTCCATTTTGTTAAGAGTGAAACTTAACAAAAAATTCACCGATTTACGATAAAAGTTACTTAGGCACGTTTTAAGCGTCGCATTTTACATTTGCCAAATCTAATGCAAATGTGAAAAATCTATTGTTTTCGCTTATTTGCATTAGACTCGGCAAATGTAAAATGCGACGTTTAAAACTGGCCGTAGGGTGCGTTCGATTGACTGTAATCCGAAATAGGAATACATGAAATAGAAGTTAGAAAATCCTTCGTTTTTACGTATATTCACATTAAAATTGTCAAACACCTGCTAAAATCATCGGCTATTTTAAACGTCTTTATTATCCTTACTACTTCAAAACGCCAGACATTCCATTTTAAATCATCACTCTACGTATTCTTATTCCGGAATAGGGTCAATCGAACGCGCCCTTAATTACCTGTCATAGGATTTTTGAGGGGGTGGGGGTTGTGGGACCTATTTCATTCGTTGACGGGGTGGACTCATTCAATTCATGTCAATAGCACATAGCAAGAATGGCAAATTAATTTAACTAAAATAATAAAGTTTTGAGACGTATTCGTGAATAGAGTGCTTTGAATGACTTGTACGTGCTATTTGTAAGGTTTTTTTTTCTTTTCCGGATTCAGGAAATGAATCTTTATTTTATGAAGTCATTCTGTTACGCCTCGCAGATGTTGAGCGTAATTTATCACTGATGACAATTCTATATTCGTGAAGGACATTATTTCACTGGATTAAAACGCGCGGGGAATTGCAAGGATTGAAGCGAAACAAGCGGGATTTTGTTTCTTTATTTCCGTCCGCGCTATTTTAAAACAAATGTTATTCACTGTAATGCCGAATTTACATGCCTAAGTGAACGTTTTTAGTGAAACTTAGACAAGTTGTCTAGTCTACACGAATAGCTTGTCTTCATGAGAGTAATTTCCGATTTTAGTTTATTATTTTTTACTGATTGTGTAATGGCTATAACGTCATATTGGGCTTAATTAAGGTCTTTTATGCGATAACCCTTACGTTTTGTATGAGTCGCATACGTCTTCGATCTATTCGATTTAAAACTGATTAAACCTGAGCGACTCCACAAGCGAAGCATGGCTTTAAATATTTGTCGTGTATAAATAAAGATTATTGATTGCTTGATTGATTGATCGTTTTAACAGCAACTTAAACACAATATTTGGCTGTGAAGCCCTCCTGTTTTCTCCTTTTTTTTTTTCAAAGGATTTGTCCAACTTTCTCCGTTTATTTGTGCCTTAAAATTCAGTATTTAATGCTTGTGGAACTATTGTTTGTACATATCAGTATACGGGAACTCCAGCTTAAATCCTTTTCCGAATTTTTTTCCCGAATCTCTAGGAATGCTTTTAATGTCCGACTTCTTGGTAGCCTGTTTATTGCATATTGTCATTTTTGTGCAGTTATCACGTCGTTTCTCTGCCAAAGTCTGTTTCTTCGTATCTTATCCTATTTTCTTCTACGTGTATAAGTTCGCGACCCCACAAGCTTTAATGTCATTTATAAATAAAGGTTGTATTGTATTGTATTGCATAATTGCGAATCATTGAGCAATGTTCCATTGCTACATGAGCTTTGGTGTCGAGGTAGACAATCAAATTTTCAACATTTCAGTGTTTGCCTTTACCATTCTCGACCGAACAGTTTTTTCAAAGCTTTTCGGTACCTAGGTAAACGCCAGGCAAAGACAAATGGATCAAGAAGAGACTTCAAAAATAGTGTGTTATTCGTCACAACCGCAGCAATTCTTAATGAGAGACTTACTTTTGTCTTTTCTCTTGAGTAAAGGTAAAAATACCACACCATAGCGCTTGGTTGAGAGCAAATCAATAGGATAAAGATCATAACTAGATTTAATCTAACCAAGTTCTTCTCTATGAGTTTCTGCTGTGTTGGTCGTTCACTCGGTGTACAGGAATCCCGGGTATCTTCACATCCCTCGCTTGTTGCGGTGTTTCTTGTTGTTGGCGTTAAGCGTCGCGTCATGATCATTTCTTTCACAACAGCTCTCTGCAGCAGCAAGTAGATAATGACAGTCAAAAACAGCGAAAAGGTGGAATGAAGGTGCAAGTCAATCTTCGCGATGACCTCTCTTGACACTCCAACCAGTTGTAAGGTTTCAAACAGAATAGCGTATAAGAAAAGCCCAAACACACACGCTACGGTGTTACGAACGGTGATCAAACGCTGGAATTTGAACGGAAAGGCTACCTCGGCGTATTGTGCAAAGGTGAACGCCAAGACAATGAAGAAAGACGTATTCATTGTTATGGCGGCTATAGTTCCCGCTACTTCAAGTATTTTCAAGAAGTGACTTGTGTCTGGATGGTTATTGTAGAACCGGTAGTAGCATGTTATTTTCGTTGGCTCAGGAATAAGACTAGTGATCAGATCAACAAACGCTAAACCCACCAGAAAATACGCCGATGGCGTGCGAAACGTTTTAAACGGATCTTTGTAAATCGCTATGAGAAGTAGAGCGTTTGAAAGCACCGTTAGTGGGCAAATAACGGCGAGGAACGTTCCAGACACTAAGAGTGTTGTAGCCCAACTTGGCGGCATCAGATATTCCGTTGCATTCGATGTAACGTTCATTTTGCTTTATGCGATGTACCTAACTTTGGTTTTTCGTGTTATTTTATGTTATATAGGTGCGTGAGCTTCTATTGACTCAATTTCCTCGCTAAATGCGTCAATTGTGCGTGAAACAGTTTTAGGTTACCAAATGAGGTGTATAAATGGTCAGAAAATTGGGTTATTTCTCTTGAAATTGACGAGTTGTCTTAAGTTTCT
>OX421456.1:28700970-28725970 GCA_949126865.1 Montipora capitata
CTGGGTTGGGTTATGGCAATCCCAGTCTAAAATTGTCTGGCATTTGTTCGGTGTTATTACTGGGTTGCCTATGGCAAACCCAGTCGGGGTCTGCGTTGATTTTTTTTTTCCGTGTCGGTAAAGTC
This sequence comes from Montipora capitata, assembly GCA_949126865.1. NCBI lineage: Eukaryota > Metazoa > Cnidaria > Anthozoa > Scleractinia > Acroporidae > Montipora > Montipora capitata. Next base: position 28,701,096 of record OX421456.1, read on the forward strand.
ATGCCTGTCACTCCCCTGCTAGGTGGAGTCTTTATGCATAGAGCCTTCTGCGCGTATTGTCTTAGGATCGAGAAGGTAGTGGGAAATGCGTAGATTTCTCTGGTGGACACAGTAGAATGATTAACGTAATCGGCAATGGCGTCGAAAGTCATGTAACGAGAATGGCGTTTTAGTGGATTTTTAAGCAAAATATACCCTTGTGGAGCTTAATAATGGAAAGTCAATAGAACAAGTAAGGCGCTGAAAAAAAAATCTGGAATCTTAAAAGCGACGAGTAATGGACTTCGACAACAATCTGTCGCCTGTCGAGTCGTAATCAAAGTGAGATGTAGTTCTAATATTGTACGAGTGTGGTGTTTTGTACAACGCTAAAATCAAATGGAAAATTCTCTAGTAACTTATGTGTCTAACAAAACAGAGACTTGGATCTGTACTCAATTCTGCACAGTATGTACTTAGCACTTCAACACAGCCGCCCTTTTGTTCTCGGACCCAGTGTGACAGAGATCAAATAACACTCATCCGCTTTATTGCGTGCTGTAATTGAATTTGCAAGCACAAAATTCAAGCGCAGTTTGTTATCAAATTGGAGTTTGAACCCGGAATATCTGCACGCAAATGTGCTCAAGAGATAGCGACATGAGAACTCATCTGTTTTCTCAAGGTTAGACTGGAACTAGCGTGCAATGGATGCTTCTTGCTAGTATTCAGTGCAACCGCGAAAATACGAAGCTGGTCGATTGCTGTCGCTTCTTATGTGAAAAAAAAGAAATATGACACTGCGATGCGTTTGGTGGTATTTTTGTGTTAAATTTGACGGCAGGTTGGCGCCGTGTGTCTGTATTAGTTCCTCGTTGTTTCGATAAGAGGGTCAAAGAAAATTTCCTGAAAAACATGTTTATCAATATTTAATAAGATAACTTTGTCCTTTCTGCGCCAAGTAGTTTGTACTTGACGTATATTGACGTATTTGAAAAAAAATCTCTTCCTGAAACTAAAATGGATCTTCCCTGTCGCTCAAAACTTCAATTTCCGCAATTTTCATTTAATAGCACGAGGATATCTATTTACCACCCCAAATTTAGAGTTCTTGCTTAGTTTCATAAGAATGTGTTGTAAATTTATGCTAATAGACTCCCAACATCCTAAAATCTACAACTAAAAAAAGACAATTTTAATACCAACTAAGTGTACTTTTCGTTCCATTTTTTTCAAATTTAAAGCCATGACGGCTCCCTGAATTTTATATAACAAGCCAGTTAGTGCGCAAAGGCACTCTCTTTGAAATTAAAAAATATATATACGAAAACGTGTAGGAGCTAAGTGTAGTAGCTAACTCAGCTTTAAATATCAAAGTATGGACTTGTATCGGATTTTCCCTCGGAGCCGTCGGGGCCCTTTTGTTAAGAGTGAATTTTAATCAATAAAAATTCAGCAATTTTAACCTTTCTTAAGTTATGGGATTTTTGCGGGGGGGGGGGGGGGAGGGGAGGGGCTGTTTGATTTCTTGACAGGGTGGTCTATTTCCCGGAGTCAATCCAAAATGGGGGATAGCTAGCATGGCAAATGAATTTGACTAAAATAATAAGGTTTTGAGATGTATTCGTGAAGAGAGTGCTATTGCAAGGTTGTTTTCTTTCCGGATTCAGGAAGTGAATCTTTATTTATGATGTCATTCTGTTACGCCTCGCTGCAATTTCACATGTAAAATTATAAATTAACGCTGAAATTTCGCGCCAAAATTAAGGAGTAATTTGTCATCCGTGTTATTATATATATATAATTGAGTCGTGGAAATGCCGAATGCCGAATTTACATGTCTAATACACGTTTTTAGTTATTTGCCTAGACGAATAATTTGTCTTCAGTGTAATTTCCGATCTCAGTATTATTTTTACTGATTGTGTTAGTATGGGTAATCAATTGGTGACGAGTGAAATTAGGGAATAATTTCACGCGCGTTTGGTCCAAAATCAAATAATTTGATTTTGGACAAAACACAAGTGAAATTATTCCTTAATTTCACGATTATACCATTTGATTAGCAAATTACGTTCATAAGACGCCATTTTAGCACCGTTGGAAAAGTTGCCATGGCAACATTGTAATTTCACAGGTAAAATTATAAATTAATTTCATGCCAAAATGTCATCCATGTTATTATGGTTATAACGAACGTCATATTGGGCTTAGTTAAGATCTTTTGTACGATAATCGGTCACCGTCTACGGCTTAGAACTACTTGATTTAAACGAATTAAAGCAAGTTTTTACATCTGGTGGATCGATTTAACAGCAACTTAAAGACAATATTTTGTGAGGCCCTCCTGTGTTTTCGTATTTTACAAACGATTTGTTGAATTTTATCCATTTTTTGTGCCTTAAAATTCAGTAATTAATCCTTCTGGAACTATTATTTGTATCAAAAGCACATCACCTTGACGCGGTTAACTTGCAACTCTTTTCCTTAGAACAGAGCTGGGGATTTAGGACACCAATGTTATGCCCAAATATGGGCAAAAAAATGCACGATCTTCGTTCATCCAAACAAGAAAATTTTTAAACTCACAAAACCCAGCTCTGAACCAGGTCATGAGCTTCTGTTTGCATATATGTTTACTGTAACTCCAGCCGAGTTTGTCTTTTTCCCAGTTTTTTCCCTAATCGCTCGAAGTGCTTCTAATGCTAACTTTTGTGTACCCTGTTTATTCCATTTTGTCATTTTTATGCAATTATCACGTTTCTGTGACCAAGTCTATTTCTTCGTATCTTTTTTGAGTTGTCGAATCATTGCGCATTGTCCTATTGTCACGGTTACATGACCTTTGGTGTCGAGGTAGACAATCAATATTTTAACATTTAAGTTTATGTCGGTATTATTCCTTCAGTGCAGTGTTTGCCTTTATTCTTCTCGACCGAAGAGTTTTTTCAAAGCTTTTCGGTACTTAGGTAAACGCCAGGCAAAGACAAAGGGATCAAGAAGAGACTTCAGAAAGAGTGTGTTATTCGTCACGACTCCAGCAATTCGTAGTGAGAGACTTACTTTTGTCTTTTCTCCTGAGTAAAGGAAGACATACCACATAATAGCGCTTGGTTGAGAACAAACCAGTAGAATTATAATCATAGATAGATTTAATCGAACAAAGTTCTTCTCGATGAGTTTCTGCCGCGTTGGTCGTTCACTCGGTGTACAGGAATCCCGGGTTTTTTCACATCCCTCGCTTGTTGCGGTGTTTATTGTTGTTAGCGTCGGTGTACAGGTTTCCTGTGTGTCTGGACATTCCTCGCTTGTTGCGATGTTCCGAGGCACTTCTTTTAGCGTTAAGCGTCGCTTTTTCAGCTGCTGTTTACCAAACGCTCTCAGCAGCATCAGGTAGATAATTATAGTCAAAAACAGCGAAAAGGTGGAATGAAGGTGCAAGTCAATCTTCGCGATGACCTCTCTTGACACTCCAACCAGTTGTAAGCTTTCAAACAGAATAGCGTATAACAAAAGCCCCACCACACACGCTACGGTGTTACGGACGGTGATCAAACGCTTGAATTTGAACGGGAAGGCCACCGCGGCGTATTGTGCGAAGGTGAACGCCAAGACAATGAAGAAAGACGTGTTGGTTGTTATGGCGGCTACAGTTCCCGCTACGTTAAGTATTTTCACGCATTGACTTCTGCCCGGGTGGTTATTGTAGAACCTGTAGTAGCATGTTATCATCATGGGTTCAGGAATAAGACCGGTGATCAGATCAACAAACGCTAAACCCACTAAAAAATACGCCGATGGCGTGCGAAAGGTTTTAAACGGATCTTTGTAAATCGCTATGAGAAGTAAAACGTTGGAAAGCACCGTTATTGGGCAAATAACGGCGAGGAACGTTCCAGACACTAAGAGTGTTGTTGCCCAACTTGGTGGCATCAGATATTCCGTTGCATTCGATGTACTTTCGTTCATTTTTGCTTCATGTGATGCCTAACTTTGGTTCTTCCTATTATTTTTATATGGGACGTCAAATGTATTTTTATTATTTAAGGTGGTTATAATTATGTATATAACCAAAGCAAACGTGGTTATATGTAAATAACCACATTACAGTTTATGTTTTCTAAGTAACCAAAAATGCGTTATTGGTTATTTAACAAATAACCAAAGAAATGAATGTGGTTATTTGCTAAATAACTAAAATTGATGATTGGTTATTCATTGAATAACCAGAAACGTAATCTGGGTTATAACTTGGGATGCCATAGGCATACCTCGTTATAAATGAAAACTAGTCGTGTTCCTTTTTTTTCTTCATCGTACTCACAAATGTGTATACCCCGCAGAAATTGAATTAAACTCCTTAAACGGGGATCCGGGGGAATATTTTCAACTCCGTACAATAGTTTTACTCGCGGTAATTTAACGACGGTTCGTGCATGGAATTGAAGAGAGACTTAAATAGGTCTTGAGCAGGGACGGTACAAAACGTGGACCTTCGAACTCGACGCCCAACTGGACCTATTTCTGGACCCCACACGAGGGAAGAAAGAAAACAATAGATGGTTTTCACAGTGACGTCATCAAATCGCAAGGTCTTCTGAATTTTTATCGAAAGAAGGTTGATGATGACCTAGAAATACATTTTTTTCAAGTTTCTGGTTCCGTGACGGCTCAACCTCTCTGGGAAATTGTCGTCTCTCGACGCAGTTGAATATCCTCCGCCCTGTCAGTAACTTGCCCTTTATATCAAAACTGACAGAGCGTGCTGTTTTCGACCAATTCCACAGTCATATGAGTCGATTCGCCCTTTATCCACCCTCACAATCCGCTTACTGAAGGTACAGAGTAACATTCTCATGAATATTAATTGCGAGCATGTAACCCTTCTAATTCTTCTAGATTTGAGCGCAGCGTTCGACACCGTTGACCACAACATCCTGCTTGCTCGTCGTAATTCAAGTATTGGCATTAATGGCACCCCCCTGTATTGGTTTACATCTTATCTTAGCAACAGGTCGCAAGGAGTCTCGCTAAATGGCTGTATATCTGACAGTTTTAGGCTTATGGCGTTCGACAAGGATCGTGTTTGGGCCCGCCGCGTTGTTTACCATTTACTCCAGCAAACTGAGTCATCAAATACCATCTACCTGAGGCACACGCCGATGCTGATGACACTCAGCTTTACCTGTCGTTTAGTCCTGACTCGGCTACTAATCAGACTGACGCGGTCGCTGCCATGGAACGTTGCATATTGGACATTCCTACGTGGATGCTTACTGATAAGCTCAAACTTAATGATGACAAATGATGACATGTTGATCGGTACAAAACAGCAACTTTCCAGAGTAAATATTGATAGCCTTGCCGTAGGAAGGATTGACATTGCTCCTGTCATGGTTCGATTCTAACCTGAATCTCCAGGAACAGATCCACAAAACTTGCAAATGTGGGTTTTTCCATTTATACAATATTCGACATGTCCCAAAGTATCTGTCACAGGAATCGATGTGCACGGACTTTGGTCCATGCTTTATCATAAGTCGTATAGATTACTGAAACAGCCTTCTATTTGGTTTACCCTCTGTTCATCTACTTAAATTGCAACGCTGGCAGAATGCAGCTGCTCGGCTTATATATCTAATGTTCTTCGCTACAGTCACATAACACCAGTACATGTTCGTTACATTGGCTTCCTCTCAAATTTCGCATTGATTTTAAACTACTACTTCTTACTTTTAAAGCTATCTACGGTCACGCGCCTGGTTACTTGATTGATCTGATTGCTATTAAAGAAGTTTATTCATTCAACTGACTTTCCACACATTGACACTGTCCATCTTAAGTCAAGAATATCGCTTTGAATTGTAAATTCCGCATATTCTTCGTAATATTTGGACTACTGAAAGTTTAGGAGAAACGAAATAATAATAAGAGAAGACAAAACATTGTGTTAATGAAGAAGACTGAAAGAGAAGGTTGACGTAAAAATGTAACACAAATAGCAGTTATAAACATGCATTGCTTCAACGCATATTTGTGCAAATATAGGAACCCCAACATAAAAAAAAAAAAAACTTACAACGGAAAAGGGAACGTTTTAATTTAAATGGTTGTGCCTTCAATCTTTAATTTAAAACTATGGCGGCTCACTTAATTATAAGTAACAAGCCAATTAGTACAGAAAGGCACTGCCGTTGAAATTTAAAGGGAATTCGAAAAATTATAGTAGCTCAATTTCGAGATGTAGACTCAGATGAGGACCCAGCTTTGAATAATTGGTGTGACCTCTATGCCCTAAATATAAAGTAAGTAGTTGTAAGGGATTTTTCCTCGGAGCGCTTGAGGTCTTCCATTTTGTTAAGAGTGAATTTTAACAAAAAATTCACCGATTTACGGTAAAAGTGACTTAGGCACGTTTTAAGCGTCGCATTTTACATGTGCCAAATCTAATGCAAATGCAAGAAATCTATTGTTTTCGCTTATTTGCATTAGATTCGGCACATGTAAAATGCGACGTTTAAAACTGGCCTTAAGGTGATGTTACACGAGCCGATTTTTAACGCCGATTGTTAACGCAACATCGTTGCGTTAAAAGTTGCCTCGTGTAACAGGGTGCACAGGGCGCATTTAAACGCAACATGTTGCAGGTTTTTGAAACCGATTCAAAAACCTGCAATATTGTTGCCCGAATTTTGTTGGTGTTGGTGCGTGTAACACCCCCGCCGCTGACTTTTAACGCAACATCGTCAAGAGCTAACTCTCTTATTAACTGATGATATACCCCTCTTTCCTCCCTCCGTCTAATGCATTTTCTCGTCCAAATAATTCGTTCCCGATTTTTTCCTTTTTCATCTTCCAAATCGTCCACTAACGACAGAACCTGAATGATTTTCAGCCGCCGTCTTCTTAACTCGTTGTCCGCCGTATTTGTCGAGCAGGAGCCTGGGTTCAAGTGTTATGAGCAATTTCGCGTTAAAAATCGTCTCGTGTAACATACCGTTGCCGCAACAAAATTGCGTTAAAAGCTGTCTCGTGTAACATGGATTAAAAATCGGCGTTAAAAATCGGCTCGTGTAACATCATTTAGGTTCTGTTGTTAGTGGACGATTTGGAAGGATGAAAAAGGAAGAAATCGGGAACGAATTATTTGGACGAGAAAATGGATTAGACGGAGGGAGGAAAGAAGGGTATATCATCAGTTAATAAGAGAGTTACAATCACGGTCATAAGTCGTTGCAACACCCACCCCCTTTCCCCCGTTCAATGTTGCATAGCGCAATGCACCCAAACTAACTGTTCAGTACGTTTTAGTTTCTAAGCAACATTGAAAGGTAGGAGAGGGAGGGATGCTCGATTAATCCCGTCGGTGTACCAACATTGTGTCACTGATTGTAGCTCTTGAAGATGTTGCGTTAAAAGTCAGCGGCGGGGGTGTTACACGCACCAACACCAACAAAATTCGGGCAACAATGTTGCAGGTTTTTGAATCGCTTTCAAAAACCTGCAACATGTTGCTGCAACAAAATGTTGCGTTAAAAATCGCCCTCTGCACCCTGTGTTACACGAGGCAACTTTTAACGCAACAATGTTGCGTTAAAAATTGGCGTTAAAAGTCGGCTAGTGTAACATCACCTTTAGGGTCCCTTAGGGTGCGTTCGATTGACCGTATTCCGGAGTAGGAATACATGAAATAGAAGTTAGAAAATCCTTCATTTTTACGTATATTCACATTAAAATTGCCAAACACCTGCTAAAAGCATCGGCTATTTTAAACATATCTTTATTATCCTTGCTACTTCAAAACGCCAGACATTCCATTTTAAATCATCACTCTACGTATTCTTATTTCGGAATAGGGTCAATGGAACGCACCCTTAATGACCTGTCATAGGATTTTTGAGTGGGTGGGGGACCTACATGTAGTTCATTCGTTGACTGGGTGGTCTCATTCAATTCATGTCAAAATAGCACTTAGCAAGCATGGCAAATGAATTTGACTAAAATAATACAATTTTGAGACGTATTCGTGAATAGAGTGCTTTGAATGACTTGTACGTGCTATTTGTAAGGTGTTTTTTTCTTTTCCGGATTCAGGAAATGAATCTATATTTTATGAAGTCATTCTGTTGCGCCTCGCAGATGTTGAGCGTAATTTATCACTGATGACAATTCTATATCCGTGAAGGTTATTGTTTCACTGGATTAAAACGCGTGAGGAATTGCAAAGATTGAAGCGAAACAAGCGCCCGGATTTTATTTCTTTATTTCCGTCCGCGCTATTTTATAACAAATGTTAGTCGCTTTAATGCTGAATTTACATGGCTAAATGAACGTCTTTAGTGAACTTCGACAAGTTGTCTAGACAAATAGCTTGTCTCCAATGTAATTTCCGATTTTAGTTTATTATTTTTTGCTGATTGTGTAGTGGCTATAACGTCATATTGGGCTTAATTAAGGTCTTTTATGCGATAACCCTTACATATTGTGTGAGTCGCATACGTCTTTGATCTATTCGATTTAAAACTGATTAAAGCTGAGCGATCGTTTTAACAGCAACTTAAACAAAATATTTGGCTGTAAAGCCCTCCTGTTTTCTTGTTTTTACAAAGAATTTGTCCAACTTTCTCCACTTATTTGTGCCTTAAAATTCAGTATTTAATGCTTGTGGAACTATTGTTTGTATACATATCAGTATACGGTAACTCCAGCTTAAATCCTTTTCCGATTTTTTTTCCCGAATCCCTAGAAATGCTATTAATGTCCGACTTCTCGGTACCCCTGTTTATTGCATTTTGTCATTTTTGTGCAGTTGTCACGTTTCTCTGCCAAAGTCTGTTTCTTCGTAGCTTATCCTATTTTCTTCTACTTTTATAAGTTCGCGACCCCACGAGCATTTAATATCATGTGTAAATAAAAGTTGTATTGTATTGTATTGCTTAGTCGCGAATCATTGCGCAATGTTCCATCGCTACATGAGCTTTCGTGTCGAGGTAGACAATCAAATTTTCGACATTTCAGTGTTTGCCTTTACCCTTATCGACCGAACAGTTTTTTCAAAGATTTTCGGTACTTAGGTAAACGCCAGGCAAAGACAAATGGATCAAGAAGAGACTTCAAAAAGAATGTGTTATTCGTCACGACTCCAGCAATTCGTAGTGAGAGACTTTTGTCTTTTCTCTTGAGTAAAGGTAAAAATACCACACAATAGCGCTTGGTTGAGAACAAATCAATAGGATAAAGATCATAACTAGATTTAATCTAACAAAGTTCTTCTCTATGAGTTTCTGCTGTGGTGGTCGTTCACTCGGTGTACAGGAATCCCGGGTTTTTTCACATCCCTCGCTTGTTGTGGTGTTTATTGTTGTTAGCGTTAAGCGTCGCGTCATGATCATTTCTTTTACAACAGCTCTCTGCAGCAGCAAGTAGATAATGGCAATCAAAAACAGCGAAACGGTGGAATGAAGGTGCAGGTCAATCTTCGCGATGACCTCTCTTGACACTCCAACCAGTTGTAAGGTTTCAAACAGAATAGCGTATAAGAAAAGCCCCACCACACACGCTACGGTGTTACGAACGGTGATCAAACGCTTGAATTTGAACGGAAAGGCTACCTCGGCGTATTGTGCAAAGGTGAACGCCAAGACAATGAAGAAAGACGTATTCATTGTTATGGCGGCTATAGTACCCGCCACGTCAAGTATTTTCAAGAAGTGACTAGTGAGTGTGTCTGGGTGGTTGATGTAGAACCTGTAGTAGCATGTTATCGTCATAGGCTCAGGAATAAGACCAGTGATGAGATCAACAAACGCTAAACCCACCAGAAAATACGCCGATGGCGTGCGAAACGTTTTAAACGGATCTTTGTAAATAGCTATGAGAAGTAGAGCGTTGGAAAGCACCGTTATTGGGCAAATCACGGCGAGGAACGTTCCAGAGTGTTTTTGCCCAACTTGGCAGCATCAGATATTCCGTTGCATTGGATGTAACGTTCAGTTTGCTTTATGCGATACCTAACTTTGGTTCTTCTTGTTATTTTATGTTATATAGGTGTGTGAGCTTATGACTCAATTTCCTCGCTAAATGCGTCAATTGTGCGTAAAACAGTTTTCGTTACCAAATGAGGTTTATAAAAGGTCAGAAAATTGGGTTATTTCTCTTGAAATTGACGAGTTGTCCTAAGTTTCTTGCAAAATGTGTGGGGTGTCTTTGTCACCGAATATCACGCAGCAAGCTATTGCTGTCAATAATACTTACCAAATATTCCCACGACCTCGAGAACTGTTCGTGATAAGATATATCCCAACTTACGAAATTCCAGCTTCTTTGTCAAAAAAATATCTGTTTTAGCTCTTCGGGTATTTTGGTTTTCAAACACGCATTTCGTAATGTCATTGTCCTGTGCCACCCTCAGGCGCCATTTTGTTAACTTTTATTCAGGTAACTCGAGTGCCCGGAGGGGTTACTTCATATTAATGGGCTAATGGGGATGTGTCGCTGGATGGGGTCGCGTTTTCACGAATGGATTGACTATGATGGGGGTTGCATTTTCAACAGTTCCCGACTGAGTTACTAGAATGGGGTCACTTTGAATGAGTTGCCAGTAATAGACCTTTTTACCGATACGGCGGCCATTTTGATTTCTATGATAGCCATTATGGGATGCCCAGGGGGCAAATACATATTAATTTGCCCCCTGGGCATCCCATAATGTCTTTCGAAACAATAGAAATCAAAATGGCCGCCGTATCGGTAAAAAAGGTCTGTTGGATCCATGCATGCATATGCCTTATCGCAGAGGGTTCTGAGATCGCCAGGGAGTTGTTGTGAGAAAGTTATTCGGCGTCGAAAAAAACGATTTTGGAGAGAAATCAAGGCTTTTTTGGACACAGTTTTATCAGAAATCGATTTGGGCAATGTTGACACGTAGCAAGTGTAAGTTTTTGTTTGAATAACCTTGAAATATGAGACAAAATTTGCTGATTAACTTCCTTGCTTGCATTAAAATTTGTTGTGAAACGGTCTCAAAGTATAACAAAGCTAGGAATAAATCTGGAGGAAATGACTCAATAAAGCCTTTTCAGTTGTATTAACGTATGGCCTGGCTTTTGGCCTCTTTCTAAACTCAGCAATTCAAATAATATTGAAAAGATGCCTCGTGGCGACCATTGTGATGTGTGGGGTTGTGACAACGATCGAAGGCACCCAGAGAAGCAAAAGATTCTTCCTCACGTTGGAATATTTAGATTTTACTCACTCAGGAATAAGAATTATGTTTTGTCGTGTGCTAGAGCTATTAATCGTGACCAATTCAAGGTTTCGATGAGTGCAAGGGTTTGTTGAAATAACTTTTTACGAGGTTACAGAACCTCTGAATGTCCTACGCCAACTTTGTACATAAGAGAGCATGATTGTGGGAGTACTAAAACCTCAAAGACCTGCGCCAAAGATCAGATCTACAGAGAACTAGTATATGAAGATGACGCTTTTGTATTGGACGGAGTCATGGTGGAGCTTGACAAGTTTGCTTAGATCCAGTGACTTTACATGTAGATGGTAGTTTGGCAGAAGAAAGGTTTGTTTACATGTAACAGCTTGGGCATATCAGATATGAATTCCCAGCCTTGTGTTATCTAAATCCATCGAAACAGAGACTGCTGTATTCTATGGAAGAAGAGCATTAAAACAGCTGCCTCGAGGCAGAAGCTAAGGAGATTGAAATGGTTTGCTTGAGCAGAATCATCGTACTACATTAATGTGACTGGACTCTTACAGAGTTTGTAGATAAATTGTAGCCGCTCGAAAACCGTTGGATTTTTCTCAGTCAAACAAGAACTTAACCAATGGGTTTCCTCATGTTTCTCATCGCTCATTTCATCCCTCCAAAGTGCAATGGCTCTGTAAATTCTCTCCTTTGAGGAGGTGTATTTCCAGAAGCCATAATTCGTTTACGCAAGACATAACTAAAATGAAAACAGCCTAGACACACGTAAACACAACTAAAAGGGATTTAATGTGTTATTTCCTCCAGATTTGAACCTAATTTTGTAACATTTCGAGACAATGACGAGATGTTAATTTCACAATAAACAGCAATAAACCTTACGGACCCTTACCTGAGTAAATTTTATCTCATATTTCACGGTTATTCAAACAAAAACTTACATTTGCCACGTATCAACATATCCCAAATCGATTTCGGATAAATCTGTGTCGAAAAAAGCGTTGATCTCTCTCTAAAATCATTTTTTGGACGTCTAAATAAGTTCCCGCCATACATTTTGTTATAACGAATAGGCCATTTCCGAGTTCATGTCTGCCTCCTCTTCAAAGTGAGTCTAAGTGCGAATTTTTTGTGATGGTAATTAGTTCTACTTTACATCTGAATGGAAACTAATTTTTATAACAAAAACTTCGCACTTGGACTCGCTTTGAAGGGGAGGCAGACACGAACTCGGAAATGGCCTGTTGCAATGTTTGACCCCTAGCGATCCCAGAACCCTCTGCGTATAAACGGGGATCCGATTACTGGCAACTCATTCATTGTCAGGATTTTGGGGGTAAAATAAAAATGGAAGGATTCGCGGTAAAAAAAAAGTTGTTAGAAAAAGAACTGTGGCGCTGTTGTTTTAATGTTTACTAGCCGCATTACATTCCGTTTTGAAATTACAATTAATTTAAAAGACTTTATGTAAGCCTTATGCTCGAGTGTCCGGCAAGTGATTATTCCAAAGCGATTCTTCAGTTTCTTTTTTTTTCAATATTCAAATGTGCTGTTTATCTCCCTCGTAATTGATATTGGCCCAATGTAACAGTATATACACCGATTTTCTCTATTATGATTTGCTTCACAATATGAGAGTTCGTCGCTATGACATTATCAAACCTATTCTGGAGATTCACAGTTTTTATCGCTATGATGCCTTCTTCCTCTTATCGACAACAACTGATCTCTTCCACTTGTCTGCCGTAACTCTTTTCTCAACTTTCTTTGAGTGTGTAAATTCATGTCACTTGTTTTTGATTTTCTTTGCAAATCCGCCTCCTTCGTGCAAGCACGCTCTTCGTGGAGGTTAACTATCAATAGAGATATTTCAGTAGAGTTATGACTTAGAGTTAGAGTTAACAACTTCCAAAATCCTGAATTCAAGATTGGACTACCAAAATCTTGAATTCAGGATTTTGGCAGTCCAAAATCTTGAAGTCAGGATTTTGGCAGTCCAAAATCCTGAATTCAGGATTTTGGAAACTTAACTCTAACTCTACGACATAACTCTATGAAAACTAGACCCTCCGTGAGGGTACACTGGGTTGCCTGTGGTACGTGCAGCGTTCCAGGCAATTTTTTTCAAGTTCGGGTTTGTAGCCGATATAACGCGCGCTCTGATTGGCTAATTGTGACTGGCCCACGGGCCGATTACGGGCTTGCAAAAACAAAGCAAAAGGTAATTCAAAAACCATATAATAAACTACTTACTAACCGAGCTAGCTCGAGCCGTACTGGGGAATATTGGCCCTGGGTCGTTTTTGTACGGACCTCGCTGCTCTCGGTCCGTACTGCCACGACCTCGGGCCAATATTTCCCTGGCAGTACGGCCCTCGCGCTCAGTTAGTAAGAAGTTATTAAGGGGTCACCCAGAAGTCATACCAGCAGAGGCCCTTTGGCTCACAGGTCCTTACACGTTCGTACGACGAAACAGATCCTTTTCTGAGGTTAAAAACCTGGCTACCGGCCTAACTCTTTTTCCTACTTCCCAACCGCGAGAAAACCGCGGTAAATCAGCCATCGCCAAAAAATGTTTTTTTTTCTCCAAAAATATTTAAAGTTAGGGGGAAAAAATACATCATTTTAAAGCTAAGAAAATAAGCTTTCCAACAGCATATAACTTATTTACACACAACTGAAACATTTTATAAAAGCGAAAGTTGAACGAAAAAATTTAAGAAAAATAACAGTAAAATATGTTTTCCAGGCAAAATTTGGTCATTTTAGCGTTGATTACGAATTTTTGATGCAAAACTAAAATTTTCTGCAATTTATCTGCTTTCTTGGACATAAATTCGACCAAAAACTGATGAGGCACGAATATTTTTAGATTTGTAGGAATACAGTCCGACCTCTATTAAGCGGCCACCCTTCTTCTAGATTTTCAGTACAGTAGTAATGAGGTTTTCCTTCAGAGATTTTGGTTGTAACAAAACAGTGGGTCAGCTCAATCTATTGATAGCAGGTACTGAATCGTTGCTTGTATAGTGCCGGATGTGACAAGTTTGCACGTGTACGCCGCTTGTGACTTTTTATAGTAGAGATTAAATCACGGTTCTTGTTTTCTTGTTGTTATCAGTAATCATCTTGTATCATCTGTCAACATTTCGCTAGGAAAGATAATTTGCTGGCCGCTTAATGGAGGTAAAAAACCACATAAATAATACACTTGCGACAGCAAAAAGGTGGCCGCGGCCTCTTAATGGAGGTGGCCCTTGAATAGAGGTCTTAATTACAGCAATTTATTGACAAATAAATCGAGACTTGGGAAAGTGGCCGCTTAATGGAGGGTGGCCGCTTAATAGGTGGCCGCTTAATAGAGGTCGGACTGTAATAGATAACGTGGATTCAATGCGTAATGTGATAATGCGATAAAAGTGTCAAATTTGCGACCCATTGATAACGGCAACGGAAGCGATCGCATTACGAATAATTAACCTCTGTTGCCAAAAACCACCCAAATAATCGGTGAGTGTAAAACGCAGACTGCAGACTGAGGGTAAAATGCAGACTGCAGACTGCGGGTTAATAAAATAATAATAAAAAAAGAGTTATAAGAGTGTTAGTAGCCGTTTGTACTTTCACACTGAAACTCCAACACAGCTCCCATCGCTTTGGTTGCCCCACCGCATGTTTTAAATCCGGATTTTCATCGAACTCTGTAAGAATCGAAGCTGTTTGAATCCTTGTTGTTGTTGGAAAAAGGATAGTTTCGTTAAGTGAGTTGCTTTTAGGCAAAGAAGTCACCACCCCGTAATTCAACTGTCCATTTTGCTGCACTGAACAAAGTAATCGAGTAATTACCCAATAACTCAATTTATTTTGACACGCATGGCTACAATACCAATTAACAAAGACAGAGATAACGTGGATTTTGCAACCATTTAACGTTTCAATTCAGTCGGCTTAAGCCAGTATGACTGAGGTGTAAAAATTTCTTATTAGGATCCTTTCATTCGCTTTCGTGTACGTTATGTTTATCCTTTAGTTTACAAGTTCGTTTGTTTTGCATCTGGAAGATGTAATTTTCAATTATAACCTCTCCCTAGGGGTTATCACGCATAGCTTAACCAATGAAATCCCCGCGTCCTAATTGCTCGGAATACATGAAATTCTTTGTGCATTTCGTTGCACCGAAAAAAGACAACCGAGATTATTCAGGTATTCGAAGTAATAATTGTTGGTTTTTCGATCGATTTCCCTCGATGTACCGGTGTGACAAATAATTTGGAACATTGCAATGCATCTGGAAGCGCAAAAACAAAGCACAGATGATTTCAACGCGTACGATCGCATCCCCAAAAGGTGCAGCGACCTGCAGTCATGATAATGTGAGTTGACAGATGTAAAACAGGATTGTCTTTCAAACGATCTTTATTTTATCCTTATGACTCGTTTTTTATTATTAATATTTATTTTACCCTCTGTCTGCATATCGCTGCCCTGCGAATCTTCAATGTTCTACATAACAGCACACTTGATAAAAGACGGCTCGACGGGCGACAGATTGTTGTCGATGTTGTCGCTTGTCTTGTTCAGTATCCAATTGATTTGCCATTTTTGAGCTTCATAATGGTATATTTTGTTCAAAGATCCACTAAAACGCCATTCGCGTTACATGACTTTCGACGCCATTACAGGTTAAGTTAATGATTCTACTGTGTCCACCAGAGAAATGTACGCATTTCCACTACCCTTTCGATCCTAAGAAAATACGCGCAGAAGGCTCTATGCACAAAGACACCACTTACCGGGGGAGTGACAGGCAAGACTTTTACCGACACGGAAAAAAATAAAACGGAGAAATTCTACCCATTTTCCAACTGGGATTGCCGTATACGGCAACCCAGTAATAACTCTAAGAATAGCTGTCCCCCTTTTCGTGTCGTAGTTTCCCCCGCTTGCATTAATCTGTCAGGAAGGAATGCTATATCATGTTTTGGTTTTCTGTGTCAGCGCTGCAATTAGACTCAGCACGCACCTACTAAAATGTCTCCCGTGATTGGTTCACTCGGCAGTAACCCAAAAGAAGCCCTTGACCCTAATACTTTGAAAGAGATCGTAAAAAGTTGCGTGCCATACAGCATAATTTCTTAATCGAATTCACAAGTAACTATTTATACGCTTTCTGCAAATATAACAATGTTGTTTAGTTACTAAAATCTTTTTTTTTTTCAAAGGGGCTTATTTCAAAATTTGGCAACTGCAACGTAATCTTAACGACACAATTCGATTAGTAATTATCAATTAAACGTAATTATTACAAAATACGCGAAGATGACGGTGATAAAATTCTTATATCTTAATCTGCTCAAAATTTCTGAATTTTTTAATGGCTCTAGAAAAAGATAAAGGAGTCATGTACAACTAGCGCGAGCTTTGTGACACGTACAACCGTCCAATTACAAATTCGGCTATTAATGCTGAAATCAGGGCTGTTGATAGCCAATCAGATTCGAGAATTTTGTGATATATACCATTAATAATGGTAATAGCACTAAGTGGAGTCCACTGAATTCGGTCTGTAATCATACGAGTGATTAACAAAATCGGACGACTGCGTAGCGGGAGTCCGATTAGTTTAATCATGAGTATGATTACAGACTGAATTGGACGACACGAAATCCTGTTATCAATTAATCATAACCATTACAATTTCCGAGAAAACAAAATTAATGCATTCCTTTTTCACTGCCTAATGTTACAAATTTGTCCATTTTGGAAAATCCCCAGTTTGGTAGGGTAAGTGTTTGTTGCTATGGTTATTGCGATAAATTCTGTGATTGGTGGATTAAGCTGAGTGCACTTAATATGATTGGCTGATGTAACTGTCCGATTTCAAGTATCCGATTACAGCCAACTGTCCGATTTCACTGTCCGATTTCAACCCTACATAATAATTAGTGAAAAAGAAAGAATTAATGCACCAATCAAATTTGGGAAAGTTGTAATGGTAGTAGGACTGAACGGAGTGCAATTCGGTCTGTAATCATACGAGTAATAACAAAATTGGACGACCGCACAGTGGGAGTCCGATTTGTTTATCACGAGTAAGATTTCAGACCGAATTGGAGGACGTGAAGTCCTCTTACGAATCAATAAAAATTACAATTTCCGAGAAAAGAAGAGCCAAGTTATGAAAGAAAGGGAAATTTGCACTAAAAGACCTACAAAGGAGGCGTAAATTGTTTAATTTCACTCTGAAAGAAAGTAAGAAAGATGAAAAAAGGCCCAGTTTCGGAGTCTGTACATTGTTTCTATGGTCTTTGACGCCAAGGTTATGATTGGTTGATTTAAAGTACAACTTTGAATGTGATTGGCTTATTGAACTGTCCGATAACAAACTATCCGACTGTTTTGTCATCGATGAGGCATGAAAGTAATTGTATATTTAATTAGTATTTGTTAATTATTATATGACCCTGTCTCACAAGTACTGGGAACTAACAAATTCACGAATTTGATTGGCTGAAATCGACGGCAGTCTAGATTTTCCCGTTTAGACATTCATCTCGAGCGGTAATGTTTGGCGGTGAAATCGATTTGTTCCCTTTTGCAGTATTTGTTCAGTAATGAAGGTGTGACAGTTAGAGTGTCTCAGCTAGTACTTTGTGCACTGGGGCATAGTTTGACAAAACGCGAAATGACTGAAATTCGCAACATCATCATAATAATAATAATAATAATAATAATAATAATAATTATAGTAATAATAACGATAATAATAATAAGTGAGAGAAGACAAAACATTGCTTTAATAAAGAAGCAAAAGAAGCTTGATGTAAAAATATAACGCAAATACAGCCGTATAAACATGCATTATTAAGAACACTTTGTCGGGCATTGTGGCGCATTTTGCGGGTTAAAATGTACTATGATTTTAGCCCGCTGAAGTAAACCAATAAAAAGTATGAAATTGTGCAATTGTACAATTAACTTCAACCCTTACAAATAAGCTTTTTGGAACTTTCCTTTCATCTCTTACAATTTTTGAAAACTCGGATGGTAAGATTTTGTAATTTCTAGTCAGCTTCGCTCGCTTGGAGTATTTTCATTGAGGCATAAAAGCCATTCAACTTGTAAACACTCGCGTAATTGTTTAGACTGTTTTTTTTGTCTTTCAGTTTAAGTTTATATTTCCTTCAAAGTGTTAGTAATAGTAATACAGTTTATGTTCTGAAATGAGATGAGATGATAGATGATAGATAGTTTATTCACCTTAAAAACTTGCAGCCAAAAGCTGAATTGCGATAAGGCTTACAAATACAAAATTTACAACTGCGCTTAACTACAAACTAATTATAGGACTTATACTACATAAAAATTGTTAAGAATCACACATTAAAAGCATGCGTCAAATTCCTATATACAATAAGAAAGACATTTATATCTAGTTCTCAGCTACTATGAACAAAACTTAAAAGAAAACTATTCTTGCATCTTTCAGTTTTACATTTCGGACGAATAAATGTTCTTTTTTCTCTCAGATAGTAGCTTGGTTGGTATCTACTTGGAAGTAGTTTGTGAAGACTGTGAGATTGATTTGCACATATTTCATCGAACAACTTTGCTGCAATTGACTCTCTTCTATCATACAGTGTTGGAAGTCCAGACAGCTCTAGAGCCTTAGCATACGATAGTTCGGGGTAAATAATCTTCATAGCGCGTTTTTGAAGTCTTTCTAGGTCTTCGCTTAGATAACTTGGTAGAGCGCGATGAAAAACTGGGCTGCCGTACTCCAGTATAGAGCGAATGCATGTAATGTAAAATAGAAGAAGCTCTCTTGTGGCTACATGCGATTTCTTAAGCTGTCTAAGAAAATATAATCTTGTTGAAACTTTCCTAACTAGTTCTGACACATGGACATTCCATTTTAAATCACCGCTTATATTGAGTCCTAATAATTTCACACTGTTCACAGTCTCTAGGGTCTGACGGTTCACCCAAATAGGGTCAAACTCTGGTTCGTTTTTTGCAAAGCTAATCCTAAGCTCTTTGCATTTTCTTTCGTTTAACTGAAAACCGTCATTCCTTGCTTGGATAGCAAGATCGTCTACCATTTGCTGAATACAGCTCTTTTTCCCTTTAGTTATTACCTCAGAGATTGTGGTATCATCCACATATTTCCACATCTCTGCCTCTCCTGCTTTCAAATCATTAATCATTATTAAGAATAACCACGGCCCAAGCTTTGTCCCCTGTGGAACACCGGCCGGAATGTAACGCCATTCGGAGAAGCAGTCTTGGGCAAGTTTCACTCTCTGTCTCCTATCCGATAAAAAGTCAACAATCCAGCATAATATGGGGTTCGGAATATCGTAATCTGAAAGTTTACGCACTAAGATATTATGGTCAATAAGATCGAACGCCTTACGGAAATCAAATAAAACCGCTCTAATCGCGGCCGAGTTCCCATCAGAGCTGACGTGCCAGTTATGAATCATGCTGACAAGGGCGTGCGTAGAGCATGATTTAGGTATTGTCCCATATTGCCTTTTGTCGATTTTTTGAAGCACGGCGGGCATCACAAAGTCATGAACAACATAATCTTCTGCAAACTTTGAAAGAATAGGCGTGAGGGAGATAGGGCGAAGGTGCTTGTTGACGTCTTGGATAGGTCTTTGTTTGGGGACAGGGACAATATCTGCCTCTTTCCAAGATAAAGGCAACCGACCTTCGCGAAAGGAAGAATTCATGATATCCATGATGGGTGGCGCCAAAAGATCTGCATTCTCCTTAAGAAGCCATCCGGGAATACCGTCCGGTCCTTGTGCCTTGGCTGGATTAATAGAGCATAACTTTCTAAAGATAGAAAACTCTGATAGCGGTGGAAAATCATCATTCATAGTTCTGCTCGAAGACACGAAGGCGTCCCCTCTAAATGGATTGTGGGTAAGCGGTACAAAAACCTCCATTGGGGCTAGGAAAGTTGTGTTAATGTGGTTTGCAAGATCATCTGCTGATAGACCACGAGCACCTTCTAAGTGATGAACGGACTTAAAAATATTATCACGTGACCCAGAGGGCCCTTCCATTCCACTGAGTCTCTTGATTTCGCCCCACCACTTAGCTGGGGAACACCCCTTTAGGTGTTGCACTTTACATTCGTAGTACTTCGCGCGGCATCTTTTGCGTTCTCGGTTAACAAGGTTTCTCAGGTGGTTAAACTCCGCTCGGTCTCCTCGGCCTAGGGCCTTTTGTCGCTTTCGAATCAAGTTCTTAAGAGTGGAATTTATCCAAGGTGGTTCCGTTCGATGAACAATTTTAGGCTTCATCGGCAAAACGAAATCAAGGCCAGTTTTGATGATCTTTTGTAACATCGACACCTTTTCTTCGCAAGTTGTCATAGCTCTGATCAGCGCAGTAACATCGACTTCATTGAGATACGTTCGCATTGCAAGACGGTTACTAGGTCGTAGGTCCCTTGAAATAACAGTATGCATTGATTGCGATGTCTTAGCCCTTTGCTTTGGCTGTACTTCAACTGAGCTATGATCTGAAAGACCAAAAGCGGGACGTTCAACCGGAGTGTCGTAGTAATCCTGAAGGTTGGTGAGAATTTTATCGAGAGTGTTTTGCCCACGAGTAGGGAAATGTACAATCTGCTTCAGGTTGAAGTTTGATTTGAGCCTTGCGTCGTTCAGATGGTTGAAGTCGCCGAGTACCAAAAGACCGCAATTTGGGTATTTAGACTCCAAGTCCATTAAACATTTAGTCAAATAGTCCAACATCATAGAATTTATTGCTTGTGGTGGGTGGTAAACAACTCCAGCAATAATGCTTGAGATGCCCCTTGGGAGACGAGTCGGGCGCAATTTAATCCACAAAACCTCAAAAGAACCATTTTCGTCCTCGAGATCCCCCAGAATAGTATAAGGGATCGACGCTTTTATATACATACACACCCCGCCGTGTATTGCTTCTTTCCTGTCCCTTCTAATGAGGTTGAAACCATTTATTGCCACTACAGAGTCGGGAATATGGCTTTGAAGCCAGGTTTCAGTTATGCAAACTACATCGACATTTGCATTAATAACAACACTGTTCACTTCGTCGATCTTTGGAGCCAAGGACATGACATTCGAAAGGAAAAGCGAAGGAACAAACTGCGGGGATGCCGCTGGTTTTGCAATAGATGTTTTAGAAACCGTAGTTTGACTTTGAATAGTGATCAGATTAAGACTAGGCTTCCTGGCCAATGTTTGTTGAATATTATTTGAAGCACTCGCATCTTCCCAACATCGTCGTGAATAAATAATAGGGATAGCTTGGTTATTTGTCCGTAAACAAAGCTTTGAAGAAAAACCAGAGCGTCTGCCACGATATTTAAAAATCCCCAGTGATTTCAGGCGGTAGTAGAGAAAATTGTTAGACAATCTATGGTTCTGAGCGCGAATAGAAAATAGCTCTTCCCGGGTGTAAACCTTGCGAGCGAACACGTTTACCAGTCCAATTGAGGTTGTGGAAGAAGCGTGTCGAGCAGGCATAGAGCCTAGACTCACAGCGGAAAGATGGGCATTCAGCGTGGAATTGGGTGGTCCAGGATTTCTCTCGATATCCATGCAGATGGTTAAATCTCTCGAAGGTAACAGCAAACACGCACAGCCATGTTTGTTCCAAGTAGTAATAGGTCGATGAGGAATAAGACGTGAGCGTCCGTTGGAGCAAGAAAAACATCGATTCGTCTGTGTAAGCTGATTGTCCAATACGCAAAGAACATTAGAGTGGAAATCCGTTCCAAAATAGCACGAAAAATACGTAAACAGAAGTAAGAAACCAAAAAAAATTGCGGAAGCCTAAAAACGTGGCAGCCATCATGGCGCGCATACATTATTCCTGTTCTTCAGCATAAATATGTTTTGGGCCTCTGAGTCGGACCCAAAGCATATTTACGCCCGGGAACATAAACGCTATTGTTTTATTGCTTCAACACCAAATTTAGTGTCGAGGTATCTCTTGCGTATTTCTGCTAATATGGGACCCCCAACGTCCGAAAACGGAAAAGGAGACCTTTTAATTCCAAATGAGTGTGCCAACATTTTTATTTGAAAACTATGGCGGCTCGCTTAATTATATACAGCAAGCAAATTGGTGCATAAAGGCACTGTGATTGAAATAAAAAGGAATACGAAAAATTGTAATGTCTCAGTTTCAAGATATAGACTCAGATAAAAGACCCAGTTTTAAACAATTAGCGTGACCTCGATGCCCTAAATATGAAGTAAGGTGTTGTAAGGGATTTTTCTTCGGAGCCCTCGAGCTCCTCCATTTTAATTTGTTAAGAGTGAATTTTCATCAATAAAAATTCAGCGATTTACGATAAAACACTTAATGACGTTTCCCAACTTTCATAGGATTTTTAGCGGATCTATTTCAGTTCGTTGTTGCGGTGTTCTCTTTCAAATCATGTCAAAATAGTGGATAGGAAGCATGGCAAATAAATTTGAAAACAATAATTGACTTCTGAGATTTATTCGAATAGAGAGTGCTTTTAAAGGGAGCTTTCACTTAGACAAAAATATAACAGGAAATAATCGTTTACAGTCAAGTCAATCGAAAGTACTTTCATGGAAAGTTTGTATCCGAAATAAGTAAGTTTTAGAATCGCCCATTGTTGTTTTCAAATTTCGCGGGCGCCGCCATCTTGAATAATTGTGACGTGTGACGGTTGCCCTGTAGCTCTTTGTGTCAGAACAATGAGGCAAGCGTAACACGTGACAATTGTTCAAGATGGCTGCGCCTGCGAAATTTGAAATTAAAACTACGCGATTTTAAAATTCACTTTTCAATTGGTATAAGCACTGTTTTAAAAACAAAGTTCCTTCGGTTTAAACTTATTCACTATTGTAGGTTGTTTTTTTCTTTTCCGGATTGAGGAACTGAATCTTTATTTATGAAGTCATTCTGTTACGGCTCGCAGATCTTGAGCGTCATTTTTCACTGATGATAATCCTATATCCGTGAAGGATATGATTTCGCTGGATTAAAACGCGCGGGGAATTGCAAGAATTGCAGGGAAACAAGCGGGATTTTACTCTTTATTTCCGTTCTCGCTATTTGATTACAAGTATTATTCGCTTTAATGCCCAATTAAAAGAACTTCGACAAGTTGTCCAGACGAATAGCTTGTCTCCAGAGTAATTTCCGATTTTCGTTTATTATTTTTTACTGATTGTGTAATGGCTATAACGTCATATTGGGCTTAATTGAGGTCTTTTATGCGATAACCATGAGTCGCATACGTCTTCGATCTATTCGATTTAAAACTGATTAAACCTGAACGATCGTTTTAACAGCAACTTAAACACAATATTTGGCTGTGAAGCCCTCCTGTTTTCTCGTATTTTGTTTCAAAGTATTGGTCCAACTGTCTCCATTTATTTGTGCCTTCAGTATTTAATGCTTGTGGAACTATTGTTTGTATATATCAGTATACGGTAACTCCAGCTTAAATCCTTTTCCGAATTTTTTCCCGAATCTCTAGAAATGCTTTTAATGTCCGACTTCTTGGTAGCCCTGTTTATTGCATTTTGTCATTTTTGTACAGTTATCACGTTTCTCTGCCAAAGTCTGTTTCTTTGTAGCTTATCCTATTTTCTTCTACTTTTATAAGTTTGCGACCCTACAAGCTTTTTAGCTTTGAATTTGATATCATGTATAAACAAAGATTACATTGTTTTGTATTGCATAATTGCGAATCATTGCGCAATGTACCATTGCTACATGAGCTTTGGTGTCGAGGTCGACAATCAAATTTTTAACCCTGAATTCAGTTTATGTCGGTCTTGTTCTTTCTGGCAATGAAGTGTTCGCCGGCTTTACCCTTCTCGACTGAAGACTTTTTTCAAAGCTTTTCGGTACTTAGGTAAACGCCAGGCAAAGACAAATGGATCAAGAAGAGACTTAAAAAAGAGTGTATTATTCGTCACGACTCCAGCAATTCGTAGTGAGAGACTTGCTTTTGTCTTTTCTCCTGAGTAGAGGTAGAGATACCACACAATAGCGCTTGGTTGAGAACAAATCAATAGGATAACGATTATAACTAGATTTAATCTAACAAAGTTCTTCTCTATGAGTTTCTGCTGTGTTGGTCGTTCACTCGGTGTACAGGAATCCTGGGTTTTTTCACATCCCTCGCTTGTTGCGGTGTTTATTGTTGTTAGCGTTAAGCGTCGCGTCACAGTCATTTGTTTCCCAAAAGCTCTCTGCAGCAGCAAGTAGATAATGATAGTCAAAAACAGCGAAAAGGTGGAATGAAGGTGCAAGTCAATCTTCGCGATGACCTCTCTTGACACTCCAACCAGTTGTAAGGTTTCAAACAGAATAGCGTATAACAAAAGCCCCACCACACACGCTACGGTGTTACGGACGGTGATCAAACGCTTGAATTTGAACGGGAAGGCCACTGCGGCGTATTGTGCAAAGGTGAACGCCAAGACAATGAAGAAAGACGTGTTGGCTGTTATGGCGGCTACAGTTCCCGCTGCGTAAAGTGTTTTCTCGGTTTGATTTCTGTCTGGGTGATTATTGTAGAACCTGTAGTAGCATGTTATCGTCATAGGCTCAGGAATAAGACCAGTGATCAGGTCAACAAACGCTAAACCCACCAGAAAATACGCCGATGGCGTGCGAA
>OX421456.1:28730970-28735970 GCA_949126865.1 Montipora capitata
GCTTGTGCTTTGCTGAGTCGCTAGTGAAAACAAGGGGATTAAAGCTGAGCGAGCGTTTTGACAGCAACTTAAACACAATTTGTGAGTCCCTCCAGCTTTTTCGTATTCGACGGAGGATTTGTCCAATTTCCTCCACTCTTTTGCCTTAAAATTCAGCATTTAATCCTTGTGGAATTAATGTTTGTGTATGTCAGTACACTGAAAGTTTCAGTCCAAATTTTCTCCGGATCGCCTCAAGTGTCGATGAAGTGTTTCGAATGCAGCTGACTTCTTCGTCCATTTTGTCATTTTTGTGCAGTTATCATGCTTCTGTAACAAAGTCTATCTCTTCGTATCTTATCCCACTTTCTTCTACTTTTTTGAGTTTTCAAATCATTGCGCAATGTTCCGACCATTGTGTCTCCATCGAAGTTGTCTGTCATTCTGGTGTCGAAGTAGACAATCTTTCTGGCAATGAAGTGTTCGCCGGCTTTACCCTTCTCGACTGAAGACTTTTTTCAAAGCTTTTCGGTACTTCGACAAACGCCAGGCAAATACAAATGGATCAAGAAGAGACTTCAGAAAGACTGTCATATTCGTCGCGACCCCAGCAATTTTTAGTGAGAGGCTTGCGTTTGTCTTTTGTCCTGAGTAGAGGTAGACATACCAGAAAATAGCGCTTGGCTGAGAACAAATCAGTAGAATTATAATCATGGCAAGATTTAATCGAACGAAGTTCTTCTCGATGAGTGTCTGCTGTGTTCGCCGGCTTTTTCTCGCTGGACAGGAATCCCTTCTTTCTGGGCATACCTGGTGTTTTATGGAGTTCATTGTTGTTAGTGTTAAGGGTCGCGTTTTCATCTGTTTCCCAAAAGCTCTCTGCAGCAGCAAGTAGATAATTATCGTCAAAAGCAGCGAAAAGGTGGAATGAAGGTGCAAGTCAATCTTCGCGATGACCTCTCTTGACACTCCAACCAGTTGTAAGCTTTCAAACAGAATAGCGTATAACAAAAGCCCCACTACACAAGTTATGGTCTTACGTACGGTGATCAAACGCTTTAATTTGAACGGGAATGCTACCACGGCGTATTGTGCAAAGGTGAACGCCAAGACAATGAAAAAAGACGCGTTGGTTGTTATGGCGGCTATAGTTCCCGCCGCGTAAAGTACTGTCTCGGTTTGATTTCTGTCTGGGTGGTTATTGTAGAACCTGTAGTAGCATGTTATCGTCATAGGCTCAGGAATAAGACCAGTGATCAGATCAACAAACGCTAAACCCACCAGAAAATAAACCGATGGCGTGCGAAACGTTTTAAGCGGATCTTTATAAATCGCTATGAGAAGTAGAGCGTTGGAAAGCACCGTTAGTGGGCAAATAACGGCGAGGAAGGTTGCAGACACGAAGAGTGTTGTTGCCCAACTTGGCGGCATCAGAGATTCCGTGGCATTCGATGCAAGGTTCATTTTTTCTTCGTGTGATACCAACTTTTTTCTTTCGTATTATTTTATAGTTAAAGTGAGGAATATTAGCCGGCGATAAAGATTCACCTCTTTTCTGTTAAGAGACTCTAAGACGGTCGAAGCTTTGTTCGCGTTTGTCCTTGATCGGTCACGTCTCCAGGTCGTAGTTGTATTCTCTTTGAAATGTACGCCTTTTAAATTGGCTAGTACTAAACACGATTGATTTGTTTACAATATCCTTTTTTCTTGCTAGTTTGACGCAAACCAGTATAAAAACTGTTCCCTGTTCCCTGTTCCCGGTTGGCGTATGGCTTCAAAAAGACACTCTGTTGTGTTGATATATCTTTAGCCCTGATTTGTATAATTCAGTTCCTTTCGATTGATTTCGATTCCATTGATTCGATTGAAGGTTTGTAATCCGGTGACTCAATTTCCTCGTTAAATGCGTCAATTGTGCGTGAAAATGGTTTCGGTAACCAAATGATGTTTATAAAAAAATCAGAATTGTAGATTATCCTTTCGTGAAATTGATATATGTGGGCTGTCTCAGTCATCGGATACCACTCAGCAAGCTATTGTGGTCAATAACACTTAAGAAATATTCCCTTGACCTCGACATTTGTTCGTGATGAGGTCACTTCTAGTCCCAACCTACGAAATTTTTCAGTTTTATCTACTAAAAGAGTATGTTCTAGCTTCCGTCGGCCTTCCTTGCTCAAACGCGCATTTCGTGATGTCAGTGTCCTGTGCTGCCCTCAGGCTCCATTTTGTTAACCTTAATTCATTTCACTCGAGTGTCCTGCAAGTGATTCAGTGTCCAAGAGCGATTTCTTTTGTTTCGCTTTCCTACATTCAAACGCGCTGTTTACTTCCCTGGCAGTTGATATTGGTCCAATGTATATACACCTGTCGTCTTTGTTGTGATCTGCTTCACATTATCAGCTCTTCATATCTGGGAGTAGCAGTGACCGTCTTTCGAGTCACGAGTTCCATCGCTGTGATGCCTTCTTGCCCATGTCTCTGACAACGATATGTTTCACTTGCTGTCGTTGAACGCCTATCATTTTCTCGAGTTTCTTCGAGGTTGTAAATTCTTGTTACTTGCTTCAAAGTTGTTTACAAATCCGCCTCCTTCAAGATGTCGAGTCCGATTGGTTTATTACGAGTATTATTACAGACTGAATTGGACGACTTTAAGTCACTCTTACCAATTAATAAAAACAAGAGGCTACAAGTAGCCTATACTCGGGCCTGCAAAAATACAGTGGTGTATCGTTAATTTAGCACTAAAGAAAAGAAAACAGAGAAGTCTGTCCTTCTTACATCGGCCTTACATTGCGATTCTCATGATGTTCGACTGTGTATGTAGTGAATACCCGGACCCAGATTATCTTCGTTACAGGTGGTGACAATGACCACTGGACACGAGGTAAAATTTGAGAAAAGCACATTGTTTTTTACTGATCGATGGTTATTCTTGCTCAGTGTGTGAGAAAGGAAACACTAATTGAACGGTTTAAGATGAAACGAAATGACTCATCGAAACATCTTTTGCAGAAAAAAAAATGAAAGTGAAACGAAGGTGAGATGTATAAACATCTTTCAAAGATGACCAAACTTTCGTGCATTGATGCACGTAAAAAAAAAAAACTTTGTCACGTGCGCGACACGTGAAGATGTGCACTATACCTCAACTCTTGAAAATACTTTCAGAAGTACAAAGTCCCTTGAGGATGGCCATGCCAAATGAATCCATAGCACGAGAATCAAGTATTTAAAATATACCATTTGTTGTAATTTAAATACTCACAGTAGCATGCACCCAATTGTCAAAATAAAATTAATATGTTATTTGCCAGCTGGGAGGCCCGTATAGAGAAAAACTGTGGCCGAGGCCTTGAAATTGCTGCTCGAGGCCGCAGGTCGAGGGAAGCTTTTTCAAGACCGATATCACATTTTTTTTGCTATACGGACAGACCCTTTGCTGGTAATTTTTTTTTTCCTTCTCTCTCTCTCCCATCCTCTCTTAAAATCACTTGTTTTGATTGTTGACTCGCACCGCGCTTGATAGCGAATGCAGTATTAAAGCGACTTACAAACTGAACATTTCAAAGAGAAATATTTTTTATTTGAATTCTATTTCCAAACCTCTTGTCTAATGAAAAATAACCTCTGTACGTAAACGGAGTCGGTGTCAAAATTGTGTTTCGTTTCCGGGATGGTAAGGAAAGGAGAAAAGATAGAATACTGTAGTGTGGGTCACTTGGCCTGTCATTCTTATTTCGATTCGTGTATTGAAACTCTCGAGAAATAAAGATAGAAATGTGAACGCAAACTCTCTGCACGGTGAGAAGCCTGTCAAGGGATATTAAGCATTAATGTCACTGTTCCTTTGTATCAACATGCATAATTCGCTTTAAAACACATAACGCAAGGCGCAATGGAACTAGACAACAGACGTATTGGGGTTTTTTGAGGAAAACACTGCCTTGCGGCTGGTTAGCCTATGCAACTTCCAGATTGCGTGACAAAGATCTCTCCAGCACCACGAGCTCAGTGGTAAACAGGAAGTGCTGGATCGGACAAGAGTATTGGCTAGTGAGCAATGTACAAAGGCAACGAGCCAACAAGCTTGGGGGAAGTCGCTGCGCAGACTTAAACCACACCACGCAGGAGCGACCCAATTTTAATGACGGCAAAGCGATAAATACAACCCATCTCCAAAGGGAGCGAGGGAGGGAGAGAGGGGGTGAACTTTGACAAATTGCAAACAGCTAGTTGATTTACTATCGAAGACAAACTGCCAAGTGAACCTTGGACGACTAACTGAGGCTTTTATAGCTAGACCCTGTATATTAAAATAGCCAGTTGCACAGGTTCTGCCATGTGGCAGGTAAGCAAACACTAATGAATGAGGCTTTAACAGATTTGGCCAATGTAGGTGTACGTTATAATCTGAAATCTAGGAACAAAGTCTTCATGTCCTCGTTTTATTTAGAAGAAACCCATTGATTGTATGACCTTGAACGGCCGACTACAAAGAACGCGAAGATAACTATCGCGACATGAATAGCCCTTTTAGTACGGTGACGTAACATTAACCGTATATTTACTGATAGTGCTGTAAAATCTCATTTAAAGAGAAGAACAGATACTTGTTTATGTGCACAATACATCGAAGCATAAAGTCTACAAATACCTTCAAATACTTACCCCTGCATAACACTTTAAATTCCGTTTTCCGTGAATCTTCTCATGATTACATGCGTTACATTTGCCTCGTTAATCCAATTAATTACTAAGACTTGTTTGCATTACTAATTAACACGAAAAGAGATAACTTGGGAATTTCCAACAATATATCCTTTAATCTAACCCAAAATCATTCAGATATCCAAAACGTCCTAACCATGATCCATTTCCTTCGTTTTTGGGTTTGTCAGCATTATGATTTGCAATATTTCAGGTTTACGTGTTTACAAGTTTGTTTTTGTATCTCGAAGATGTTTAGATTTCCAATTATGACATCAAATCTCGTAAAACTAGAACAGAACTATATA
>OX421456.1:28743470-28748470 GCA_949126865.1 Montipora capitata
CCGAATTTACATGGCTAAGTGAAAGTTTTTAGTGAAACTGCGACAAGTTGTCTCCACTTATAAGTGGTCTCCAGAGTAATTTTCGATTTTAGTTTATAATTTTTACTGATTTGTCATGTCTATAACGTCATATTGGGCTTAATTAAGATCTTTTATGCGATAACCCGTCCCCTAATCGTCGACGTCTTTGATCTATTCGATTTAACCGCTTAAAGCTGAGCGAGCGTTTTATCAGCAACTTAAACACAATATTTGTGAGGCCCTCCTCCTAGTATTCTACAAAGGATTTGTCAAATTTTCTCCATTTTTTTGCCTTAAAATTTAAGGCAAACTTAATATTTGTGGAACTATTGTTTGTGTTATGTCAGTACACTGTTACTCTAGTTAAAGTCCTTTCGGTGCACGTTTTTTTCCCGAATCGCTCGAAGTGTTTCTAATGCAGTCTATTTCTTCGTATCTTATCCCACTTTCTTCTATTTTTAAGAGTTTTCGAATCATTGCGCAATGTTCCATTGTGTCTCCATCGAAGTTGTCTGTCATATGAGCTTTGGTGTCGAGGTAGACAATCAGGGGCACCCAACGTCAATTTTCGGAAAATATCTGTTCGGAAGACGATTTGAAATCTAGAATTTTCGGAACATCTGTTGTAAAATTTCTGAAAAATGGTATAATTGCCCATTTTTAACGGATTTCTACCCTAAAAACGTCACCTATAATTTTCGGGAGCCTTTTTTCTGGCTGACATTTTCGAAAAGGTAAGTTTTGATCCCTATAATTTTCGGATCGCTAGACTTTCAGCTAGGAAATCCGAACAGATGAAAAATTTTTAGGGGATAAAAATATGGCTATATCTACCGTTTAAATACCAAAATACGTTTAACAATGCTACTTTTAAGTGGTTTTGAAATATATTCTCGTTGGGTGCCCCTGGACAATCATTTCAGTTTATATCGGTCTTGTTCTTTCTGGCAATGAAGTGTTCGCCGGCTTTACCCTTGTCGACTGAAGACTTTTTTCAAAGCTCTTCGGTATTTCGGCAAACGCCAGGCAAATACAAATGGATCAAGAAGAGACTTCAGAAAGACTGTCATATTCGTCGCGACCCCAGCAATTCTTAGTGAGAGGCTTGCGTTTGTCTTTTGTCCTGAGTAGAGGTAGACATACCACATAATAGCGCTTGGTTGAGAACAAATCAGTAGAATTATAATCATGGCTAGATTTAATCGAACAAAGTTCTTCTCGATGAGTTTTTGCTGTGTTCGCCGGCTTTCTCTCGCTGGACAGGAATCCCGCCTTTCTGGGCATACCTCGTTTGTTATGGAGTTCATTGTTGTTAGTGTTAAACGTCGTGTTTTCATCTGTTTCCCAAAAGCTCTCTGCAGCAGCAAGTAGATAATTATCGTCAAAAGTAGCGAAAAGGTGGAATGAAGGTGCAAGTCAATCTTCGCGATGACCTCTCGTGGCACTCCAACCAGTTGTGAAGTCTCAAACAGAATAGCGTATAACAAAAGCCCCACTACACACGCTATGGTCTTACGAACGGTGATCAAACGCTTAAATTTGAACGGGAATGCTACCGCGGCGTATTGTGCAAAAGTGAACGCCAAGACAATGAAGAAAGACGTGTTGGTTGTTATGGCGGCTATAGTTCCCGCTGCGTAAAGTATTGTCTCGGTTTGATTTCTGTCTGGGTGGTTATTGTAGAACCTGTAGTAGCATGTTATCGTCATGGGCTCAGGAATGAGACCAGTGATCAGATCAACAAACGCTAAACCCACCAGAAAATACGCCGATGGCGTGCGAAACGTTTTAAGCGGATCTTTGTAAATCGCTATGAGAAGGAGAACGTTGGAAAGCACCGTTAGTGGGCAAATCACGGCGAGGAAGGTTCCAGACACTAAGAGTGTTGTTGCCCAACTCAGAGATTCCGTTGCATTCGATGTAACGTTCATTTTTTCTTCGTGTGATACCTACCAACTTTGGTTCTTTGTGTTATTTTAGAGTTAAAGTGAGGAATATTAGCCGGCGATAGAGATTCACCTCTTATCTGTTAAGAGACTATAAGAGAGTCGAAGCTTTTGTTCGCGTTCGTCCTTTATCGGTCACGTCTCCAGGTCGATATGATGTTGTATTCTCTTTGAAATGTACGCCTTTTATATTGGCGAGTACTAAACACGATTGATTTGTTTATAATATCCTTTTTTTATGCTACAATTGTAGTTTGACGCAAACTAGTAGAAAAATTGTTCCTTGTGTTCAATTTTTTTCAATTTCCTTATTTATTCCGTCTGTCCTGTTCACGGTTTGCGTGTCGCTTGCGGGAAAACACTTTAGCCCTGATTTCTATAATCCAGTTCCTTTCGATTGACAAGGCTTATGATCCCGTGACTCCAATTTCCTCGCTAAATGCGTCCGTTGTGCGTGAAACTGTTTCCGGTAACCAAATAATGTTTATAAAAAAGTGAGAATTGTAGATTATCTTTCGTGAAATTGGTGACTTGTCCTCTTAGCGAAATTCTTCCAAAGTATATGGGCTGTCTGAGTTATCGAATATCACGTAGCAAGCTATTGCGGTCAATAACACTTAACAAATATTTCCGTAACCTCGACAACTGTTGGTGATGAGGTCACTTCTTGTCCCAACTCACCAAAATTTTCTTTTGTCCGCTAAAAATATCTGTTCTAGCTTTCGCCAGCTTTCCTTGCTCAAACGGGCATTCTGTGATGTCAGTGTCCTGTGCTGCCGTCAGGCTCCATTTTGTTAACCCTAATTCATTTCACTCAAGTGCCCTGCAAGTGATTCAGTGTCCAAAAGCGATTTCTTTTGTTTCGCTTTCCTGTATTCAAACGGGCTGTTTACCTCCCTCGCAATTGATATTGGTCCAATGTATATACACTTGTTTTCTTTATTGTGATCTGCTTCACAATATCAGCTCTTATCTGGGAGTAGCAATGACCGTCTTTCGAGTCACGAGTTCTATCGCTGTGATGCCTTCTTCCCTTCGTCTCTGACAACCATATGTTTCACTTGATGTCGCTGAACGCCTTGATATACTTTTCTCGTGTTTCTTCGGGTGTGTAAAATCTTGCTACTTGCTTTAAAGCTCTTTACAAATCCACCTCCTTCAAGATGTCTAGTTCCTGGTGGAGTAATTTGCAGGCACACTCGCATTTATCTGTCAAGAGATTAAATTAAAAAGGAATGCTATATTGTGATTTGGTTATGCACGCACCTATTAAAATGTCTGCCTTGATTGGTTCACTGCACAGTACTCGTTGAAAAGAAGCCTTTGACCCTAACCTAATGCTAAGAATCTGTGTGCGATACAGCGTAACCAAAATGCCATTCTAGAACAAACCCACGAGTTCCTCTGTTTACACGCTTTTTGCCAATATGACAATGTTGTCTGGTGACTTAAAATGAGATTTTGTGTTCACGGGCTATAAATAGCCCGTAATGCACTACGTCAACGGTCGTGTTAATTAAGAAAAACAACTTTAAGTAAGACCTCACAAACCGTGGTCGACGGCCTACCGACGCATCTCGAGCTGCTTTTTATTATCGAATGCTACTTTTAACCAGCAGTAATCAAAGATTCTTGATTCCTGTTTTGTCGTCGATGGGGCATTTGAAAGTAGTATTTTGGCGAGAATCGTTTGGTACCGTTCAGCAATGAGTATATTTTGACAGTTATCTTTTTGTTAATAATTTTATTAAAAAGAAGTATGGAATGAGCGTTATAATGCAATATCAGTTTTGTGGGATATCAGTAGACTTCCTTGCTGGAAAGCCAAGCAGCGAGATTTCCCGAAGCGTGCAGCGTGGGGTATCACCGGAAGGTCATTCATATTGGTATCACCCGTAAGCACGTCCTCTCAGAATATCTTTTTTTTTACAAGGGGGTTCTTTCAATTAACGCCGGCAAGGGCAACTTAACGAAGCAATTCCATTGATAAGTAACTGGCAATAGCCAATAGTTAGGTGACAAAAAGAACATGAAAAAATGATGAAACGCAGCGAGCGGTACATGAATTGTTCACAGCAGTGCATATATCAGTTCCATCCTCTTCGCAATAATTTTTCCAACAACAACGGCGTTGATATTGCTGCAAACGTTATATTGAAACAATAGCTTTGCACGTTATGCAATGGTACAGTCCGCTTCTTTCATTTCCTTGTCGCTTTCTGCAAAATACTGTAACGTAAAATGATCCCAGTTAACGGTTGGTGAAGAACTTCAACCCGTTGTCTGTTACTCTTAAAATGGAGAGAGCATAAGGACTCGAAGAACGTGGTGAATTCGACAGCGTCCGGCGTTTAATATGGAGTTTAAGATTTTACATCGGCGACGGCAACAACAACGGCGCAAAACAATGATATCATTGGTTAAAAGAGCATAAATAATCGTGCTGCATGTGCAGCACGGATTTTAGGACGACTTCTTGCGGTATTCTGCATGAGGACGTCTTAGATCTTAAGGTCCCTAATATAAACGTGTTACCCTATATCGTTCTCTGCAAATGAGCTTCATGAATAAGGTTGACGAGATGGCTAACTACGAGTGGCGTTTTCCTCGACGTCCGTGAGGTAGAGTTAACAAGAGAAATCTATGGGGAAGTAATGAATTTGATTCAGTTGGAACATAAAAAAATGAAATTTAAAAACGGGCTTCATTGAGCTGGTTTTCACTGAAGGTGCTTTCATCATGGGAATTTTTGGGTAGTTTTCAGTCAAAATTAAATACAACGGAATAAACGAATTTAAATTTGAAATCCTCTTAACGATAAATCGGGAAATCCTTGTTTTTTAATTCAACGGGTCGTGTCCAATTGTGGATTGCTCTTTTGCGGTACATATCTCTGTAGCAACTATTTCCCTCTTGGAAGAATGACAGTATTTCGACAATCGAGTCTGTTTACAACCTGTTTCGAGACGGCTGGCGTCTTCCTACGCGAAAGTAAATTTCCCGTACGTCAGATTAATTGTTCTTGTCAAAAAG
>OX421456.1:28753470-28773470 GCA_949126865.1 Montipora capitata
CACCTCGCTTTTATTGGTTTATTATTTTTTAAACAAATGATACATTTGATCTTTTTGCGTTTTTCGTAGTGCAATCTTGTCGACGTTATCTATGTGTCTGTGATGGCGTTATGAACTCACGCAATGTGTGCATTTTATTTAATACTAACACCCGAATTATGATGAAAGCATCGAAGTAGTCGTCCAACTTTGTTTCGATAATTCATGTACATATTGTTGAGTTGGTTTTTTTTTTTCAAAATAAAAGCCCGAAATGTCCCCTGGCATGCTTTTAACGCAAGATCGTTGGACTTTTTCAACCAAACGACCTCTTACGAAGGATAAACTTGACAAATTCTACAAGTTCATTGTCAACAGCGTATCAAATTAAAGCCACTTAAGCCATAAATTTTGAGTCATCGCATACCGAAAAGGGCCACAAGCTACAATGAGACGGAGACATTTTTGGTACTCCAAAAACTTATCCAAACGTTTTCCGCTTAAAAGCCGCCCTTTCCAGGCGTGTTGTAAAATTACGCAATATACGCCGATGTCAATCTGTAAAATACGCAATATACGCAATACGTGCAAAACGGGTTATTTTATCAGCGGCTAACTTGCAAAATGTCAAGCACCGCATGCTCACCGTTCCCACGAGGTTTCTCCTGTAAACACCTCAATCTCGACCCCAGAGCTCTTCTCTTGACTGAGGAAGAGAAGAGCTCTGGGGAACGCTGAAGCAAAGTGTCTTCTCATTGGTTTTCGTGAAGAACAATCAAAAGCGTCTGTAATTGGTGCATTCATGTTAGCGGGAGAAGTGAGCAGGCGCCATGAGGTTCAAATAGCCAATTTTTGGCTGTAAGAACCCTACGACACATGTTCTCTTACATAGAGTTTCCCAGAGCCTTGGGTCGACCCGAGGCTCTGGTGACAAGAATGGTAAACACCTGCAAAATGGATGTGTTGTGCTGTTAGTGTTTCCAACGTAATCGCCTTTCATCTTTGACCATCCTCTGTTATATGCCGCTGAGCATTGACACAAATGTTTCCATGATGGTTTACATTTGAGGTCGATATTTTCGTAAGTATATTGACTGTCTCCTAGAGCAAAATTTTACATGATGTTGCGTCGAGTGTTTCTGTATATTTTTCTTACCATTTTAACTCAATGGACTTGTTCCTGTTAAGTAGTGATGTACCAGACGACAGCAAGCACAGGTATTTTATCATTTTGTGATAATTAAGGGACAAGGACACTCTAAAAGTGCATATGTTTTTGTATCTACCATTTAAAAGATCACATTGAGTTGAGTTACTCACCGATGTTTGAGTTTCCTATCTGAATTCTGGCCCACGTAAATCCCCTTCGAAAGAACCAAAAACATGACTTTGAGCGCCGCCATATTGAGCCAAACTTGGTATCCCAGCCGGCTTATTGGTGACGTCATTCAGTCCGAGTCAAGTTTTGTTCTCTTCGCTGGTAATGGCGGCACTTGAACCGCACCGATTTGAACCGGAACGTGTCTTTAACCCCGAGGATGAAAACAGCGAAGGTGAAGAAATGAACGAGCTCGAGCGGCGTCAAAGCACATTTTGGTGCACTTGCGGGGAATGTCCGGTCATGGCGACCGAAAAAGAATGTACTTGTTGTCGCGAACAACCAGTGTTGGAAGACAAGATTAAGGGTATTCTGAATCATGTCAGCTGTTTCCTTTGATTTAAGACTAGATCCTTGTGCCGTGTATCGGACTGAATGACGTCACTGACCGGCCAGCCGGGTTAGTAAGTTCTGCTTAAAATGGCGGGGCTCTATTTGGTGCCTTTGGCTTCTTTGGAGATGGATTTAACTAGGCCAGGATTCATTTTGGGGACTCAAACAACAGGTAATGAGTAGTATCTGTGTGAACTTTAAATTGGTGGTACAAAAAGTATTCGTACTTTACAGCGACCTTGTCCTTTAAGGTTCACAAAATAGTGTATTCTTTCTTCTAAGACAGAACTGAATTACTGCCTTCAATTTTCCTACATTCGTGTTGAAATCATACATGTATAACGAGCTATCAGTTCAAACCGTTCGGGTTACCTCCCGAATAAACAATTCAGAAAACTTCAGCTTAGCTAATGGATTTGCATCTAAGCCAGTCGCTCGCCATTTTAATCTGCCTAACCACTCCAAAAAACACATGGCTATCTGCGGCCTTTCCCTACATCTAGGTACGACGGAAAGCCGCAAGAATCTGGAACAAAAATTCATCTTTCAAATCGGCACCCTTAATCCTCACGGTATTAACGAACGCTTTTCATTTAACTAATATATTCCTATTTTTCACGTTGCCATGTTACCACCAATAGCGTAGCTCCTACTCTACTATAAAAACTACACGTAACCCATAATCCCTCGATTCGCTCTGACGAAGGGCTAACGCTCGAAACGTCAGCTTTTAGAATCTCTGTACGGTGGCCAATTTACATTATCAACTCCGTTGATAAAACCAAATTTTTGTATAATGGATTTGAGGATTCGTCACCGTTAGATCTCCGGGAATTTATAGGAATCCTTTCGGCAGGAGGAAGTAATTATCTCTCCTACCCCAGGCAGACGACTTACTACTTACCGATTCTTTATACATGGCACATTTACTTTAACGCGAACAAATCCATCTAGTTAAAATGGCGAAAGATGTAGGAAAACAAGACGCAACATAAATGTTAAATTTTGCTCAAGGCTATTCTTATGAAAATGTCTACGTCAAATGTAAACCACCACGGAAACATTTGAGGGAAAACATTTACTTATAATCCTGACTCTTCCGGATTTGTAGAACTATCCGGTTTTGATGATGAAACAGTTTTCAAAAGGACATTAAAACCGAGTCTATAATAATTCAGTGCATCATATAACAGAGGATAGTCAAAGATGAAAGGCGATTAATGATTGAAACGCTTACCGCAAAACACATCCATTTTTGCAGCTGTTTATAAGGAACGGTGAGCATGCGCTGTTTGACATTTTGCAAGTTGATGAAATAAACCGTTTTACACATGTTGCGTTGCGTATTTTACAACAAGCCTCCTTTCCCCTTCCCCCAAACTCAACGTTGGTTTATCTTGGTCGGAAATATGCTCATGTAGAACAGATGACAATACCCAGGAACATTAACTGAGGTGGGAGGGGAGTGTAAATTCTTCCCTGAGTAGGGGTGAGTGACAATGATGGTGAATTTGTGTCACTGTCTCAATTACAATTACATTGCGTGGTTTTTAATTCAGTAGCGTAAACCATAAACAAGAGAGTAACTTTGGCCGACAACAAAATTGTCCCAAGCAAACACGGAATACGCCTGTTGATGGTCGCAATTTCAAGTTGTTTTCTTCTTCCTCTGATTGGCTAAGGAATTGTCACGAGATTTTTGAGCCAATTACGAAGCGCTGTGATAAAAAAACCATGGCGAACGCGAAATTATTTCGCCACCGGCTGGAAAACCAATATTGATCTTGAGCCTTTATTATCCAAAGAAGTAAAAGAAGCCTTGTTCTCTAAACTTCTTTTTCCCGACAATCTACCTCGCATCAAGCAAACTGAGAGTTATTAAAAAGCAGCTGTCATGTGAACGATAAGGAAATGATGTTTCCATAAGACCTTGTTTCACAACTTTCAATCAGTCGGCTATTAGGAATAACGCATTTACCTCGACTTTTGTACGTTGAGTAAACACCTAGTAAAGCATTATATGGTTTTCGGAAGTACATAGAAACGTCGTTATCACTATTAGCATAAATGAACTTAAGAAAGTAAAAGTTGCTATATTTTGCATTTCGGACAAAATTTCGTGGGCGCTGATCAACGAGTAATTGTGAAAATCTTCTCACTTCGCTGCTTACGACTTTCCAAGTTAGTTTTGAGAAAATAAATAAAAAGGTACTCCTATTGTGCATGAAAAAAAGGTTAGCTGGAATTTTCGGAGAGCGAATCAGTTCGTGAATACATGTACTGGCAATTTTCCACTGCGTTAAGTTTTTTGTTTCTCGTGATTTCAGCCAAAGAATCCAAACCGATGCTTTTCTCTGTCGTTTTTCACAATACACCACAGTATTCCTCAAAATCCATGACAGAGGTGTCAAGACAATGTCAGAACTTTTTAAGGTTAGAATCCCCTGAAAATTCAGCATTGAAGATATCTGCATTTCAAAGTGACACATATTTCATGAAAATTACGAGACAATTCTGAACAGCCCGTATGGCTAGGCTCGTGAGCTTCCAAAATGATTGGTTAAAATTCGCTACACCCTTGTCATAATTGCTTCGTTGATTTCAAGAAACAAATAGAACCTAGAATGAGACGATTAGTCGAAAGATATCATAACCAATTTTAGGCCAACTCGAGTGAAGGAAACTTGTTCTAATTTTTCAAGGTAACTCATGCAGTTACGGAAGCTTCGACAAAATTTAAACAAAGAATATTAAAGCTAAAATTGGCAATTTTTTAAGGAAATTTGGAGAAAATACTCAAGTTTTACGCAAGGATGAATTTATCGTTTTAACGGAGCCTCGTCAAAAAACGACTCTTTCTTCTCCTCGAGAAGAGGAGAGAATTCGGGAGTGTTTTCCTCGTTTATGGTTTCCCTGAACATTTAAGCGACACAACAGTATCGGTCATTTGGGTGTAGAAGAACAGGGTTTAGGGCTTTGAAATATTACAATGTAAACAAGAATATATTTATCCAAAAGTCCGCAGTCTGGGCATGAAAACAACTAGCTGATGTTTTGTGCATTAAAAGGAGTATTGTAAGCATCTTCTCGATGATGTAGTGGCAGCCCATTTTTTACAGAATATAGGCTTATCAATATGAGTATCAGCTATGATTTCTACACTGGCGTATTTTCTAGGGCAAGTGACTTTGTCTTCACAAAGAAAAAAATGCATTGACTACACAAAAAATGTGAAGGCTTATAAAACGTAACCCACCTTTCCAAAATGTGCTTTCCAGGGGATTATTTTGCCTACTTCTTATGTTTTCAAAGCCAATATTCTCTGCACAATGAGAGCGACAATACGTCAAAACTATAATGAAAGCTTTCTCTGACTCGTAAGATAAATATCTTATGTCGAAGCCCTTCATGCAGCACACTTAACTATAACGAATTCTACAATCTGATTGGTTCATGCGCTTGGTACTTATTTCGTTATGGAAAGTATGACGCTAAAACGAAGGCGTTAGTGCTTCAAGGTATATAGAGGATATTACATGGCCGCTTCGAGATAAGGAATTTTTCTTCGAGTGTTGAAAAATATTTCACGAGTGAAATATTTTTCAACACGAGAAGAGAAATTCGTATCTCCAAGCGGCCATGTAATATTCTATTTATTATATAAACACCAATAAAATACTATATCATTTCACGAAAGGCATCGAAAGATGCGATTTTCACATGCAACCGTAGCAACAGTGATTTTTTCACGAGTGAAAATAACATGTTATCTTCACGTGTGAAGGTACTATGTTTCCGCGCGAAAGCTCACTTGATATTTCAGTGGTGTTTAAAACAATAATTGTTAATATTACATGGATCGAGATTGAAGTTATACCGGGTGGTTTCGGAACCGTTTTACAAATCGTTCTCGTTTACTACGACTTAAATTTCACTTTGATGCCTCGCGTCTCGTCGTCTGTCTGTGTGTTCTTATTAAATTCGAATTTATAGAAGTGTCAGGAGTCGGTATAATCAAAGGAAGGTGAATTGGCTTTAACTAGTCATCCAAATAGGCTGAATTTTCCGACCTTAACTGGTGGCTAGATGTCTCTTCATTCGTTGATCAATTTTGGGCTGTTGTCGCGCCCCGCCGTTTGCATGCAAATTGACCAGGACGCGAGCCTGTTTTACTTTCCGTAAAGTTAATGCGTTAGCGGTGACAAAACAAGGCTTCCTTCTTTGTAACTGTATCAATAAAGTTAAAACGAATATGAGCAGAAACGACGTTTTTTTTCCTTCCTGGCGAGAAAAAAAATGACTTAAACTTCGATTTTCTTAATTAAAGTTGGAAAGAAATCACAGTCGGAAATATTGCCTTCCAGATTACTTAACTCTCAAGTGCTGACTGTGTTTTTCGACAATCCAAACATCCAATGTTCTCAAATTGAGCGTATTATTTAGCAAGAGTAAATAAGAAGTCGGGATCGAAATTAAGAGCCGAAATCGGAGATTGTTTTTCTCCTTGGGAAAATCCTAGAAAATCTTGCTTTTTATTTTCGAGTTTTTCGTGAAAAGACACATTCGAATGTGTTCTTTTATGGCTCTGTCGAGAAAAAGGTGGAAGACAATTTTGAAACCAGATCATGATGTTGTTTGCAATGGGGTGTTAATAATCATGTGATTAATGAATGACGACTTAAGAAAAACAAAAAACAAAAAACATTATCCCCAGGGTTCCCTTCCCACTTCGCCTATATTTTATTTCATAGGCCATTTTTCTGTCGTAACTCAGAAAAAGATCCGTCACTTTATCAAGCGCTACTGCAATGATTTGGACATCAAACTAGTTTTTTCCTCCTTTAAGATAGGCAACTTGCTTGGTGTGAAAGACCCTATCCTTGGCGGGCTTCGTTCACGTGTGGTTTATAAGTTTGTATGTGCGGGCTGTAATGCCTGTTATGTCGGCGAAACAACCTGGCATTTTTCCACACACGTGCGTGAGCACTTAGTCAGTGATAGGGCCTCTCACATTTTCAAACACCTACAGAATTCCGAACAATGTCGCGCCGTGTCTTCAGGGAAATGTTTCCATATTTTAGATCACGCCTCTACGACTTTTCAACTCAAGATAAAAGAAGCTTTTCATATTCAAAGAGAACAACCTTCTCTTAATCAACAACTGCATCAAGTAAATTTAAAACTATCCTTTTAATTCTCACATTGTCACGTTTTCATGTACATTCCGTTGTTACTGGCATAATTAGCACTTTTTCCGTACTTATAAATTCAACTTAACGCTTTGTACATTAATCAACTGAAGATGACAGAAGTTTGCATTATATATATTTAAAGGGGAACTGAAGGCAAAAAAATAAGCATTCTTTATTTATACTGTAGACCATGCACAATAATGTTTCTAACTTTTTTCTGGCGTATCCGTCGTTTTTCCACCTAAAAAAAAATGTTTTTATTCCGATTTTGGGTCATCAGCATTGCGGCTCAGAATGGAGGAGTCAGCGGTCATTGTTGCAGCTTATGACGTATGATATTGGGAAGACATGCGAGAACGCCCCATATAGAAGCAGTGTTTAGACTGAGGTTTGTCGTGAGTATTGAGTCCGCGAAGAAACAGAAAGCAACGCAGAAAATATCCACAGCAGCACTAGTGTTCACTTCGTTTCTCTTGATTATAATTACGAAATCTCTGTTCCCCATATCATACGTCACAGCAGGCTGCTGATTTAGTTCACACTATATCAACACTGGAAAATCCCAATTTGGCAAGCTTTGGCACTAGCTCTTGATAAAGCAGGTTTATTTATTACAATTTATAAATCAATAAATAAAATTGTAGTAAATAAAGTTGCTTTATCAAGAGCTTGCCTGCGAAGTTTATTAACGTCTGTCAGGA
This sequence comes from Montipora capitata, assembly GCA_949126865.1. Lineage (NCBI taxonomy): Eukaryota > Metazoa > Cnidaria > Anthozoa > Scleractinia > Acroporidae > Montipora > Montipora capitata. The sequence continues at coordinate 28,761,054 of OX421456.1, forward strand.
GCCCATCACCCGGAGCGTGCAACTTACCTATTTTCGTGCAACGGCGTTTTCACAAGTAAGGTTATTTTTAGATTGAATTTCCCGCTAATGAGACTCCCACAGGAGCCCGATGACCAATTACAACAGATTAAGCTGACGTCATAGGGTCACCGAACCGGAACTGCCTTTGTTTTTTGACCTAATTCGCGGGAAGGGCTAGTCTAAAAATAAACCTACTTGTGAAAACGCCGTTTCACAGACGCTGTATGGAAGTTGCACGCTCCAGGTGGGCTCCTGCGTCTGTAAGATTCCCAGGACACTCTGGACACTGTTTGGTATGTATGTATCCGTTTTGATGTCGCCGCCTCCTTATCAAATCGAGCCATTGAAATCGGTCACTGAAAACACATTTAATCTTGAAAACGGCATACGTGAAGTCTAAAAAGCAGAAGTTTCAGCACTGAAGCGCTGCTGTATAATTTGAACTGCCAGCGCAAGGCGCATGTAACCTTTAGCTTGCTAACAGGCATTTGTTTTTGAATGGCGCGCGGTCAAAATCTTAAGGAATTGGGGCGAGCGAGATAAACTTGATCCGTTTGGCTTTTGATCGTTAATGTTTCCTTGAACAACATTTCTGATTTTCATCCGGAAGAGAGCCTGCTTTGTAACAGATTTCAAGCGTTTACACATTTTTTTGGGTATTTGTGTGTCAACTGTTTGACGTTTTAATTAATCACTCGTTACCGAATGGTCAGCTTCAGCAACGGCGTCCGAACGCCAACGAAAATGTCATACGGCAACGTTTATGTTGTGATCCTAACTTTGTTCCCTTTTTACGATTATTCTACTTTGTTCCTGTTTTAAAGCGCTGACGGAGTAGCCAGCATCTGTCGTCGTAATGGTTTAGCTCAATGATAAGGGGCGCGTCAAAGTGTTAAACAATTCAGCAGAAATACAACAAAGCCCAAGAAAATATTGCTAGAGGCAAAAGAGGGTAACATTGTCTGAATAACGTATTTCAAGCTTATTACAATTTGTGAGTTGATTTCGGTGCAACTCGTTTGTGTTGTGTACATAGCAATGATTATGCCATCTTACACGGCCAGGTTCGAGTTTGAAACACGTAGTCAACTAAAGAAAGACAGAGTTGCCTCAACATAGCGCTCAGTAGCCTTTTTAACGATCCAAAAACTACTCAGTGTTAAGTGTTAGGCAAGCTGGGTTGAGTAATGTGTCCAGGTGTCGATTTCCAAACTCGACGCAATCTGTAGGTCCAATTTGTTGATTCTCCACTCTGTTCCGAATAATTAGTATTATTACATTTTCAACCTCGGTTTATGCATTACTCGTGCTCTGATTGGTTCAGTCAATCTCGGTTATCAGCTCATATACCTTAGTTTGAACTAATATGGCAGTTGGTTGCGCTCAGTGTCACTAAGCTAATTTTTCTTTTCGCCGGAAAGCAGAATTTCTCTCTGAATAAAGCAAAAATAAACCTTGTTGTGGAAAGTTTGGATCAATTCCGACGTTTAAAAGTACGCGAAAAGGCAAGAAATGTTTATGTGATAAGCCTGCGTCTGTCTGACCACAAGGTATTACCCAACATCGCATCTTCATCAATTTTTTTTCGATGTCGCTCGGATTTTCTCGCTTTTTTCGCTTGTATTTCGTACTTCGAAACTTTTGGAGTTTAAGGAATTTGATAAAACAATTATTGCATTCGCGCTTGATGGATGAGACTGGTTATAGCCAACTCGGCGCTACGCGCCTCGTTGGCACTATCTCATATCCAACGCCCGCTCATGGAATAATTGTTAGTTATTAAGAACTAAACTACGGACGTAAGATTTCGAGCATTTTCGTTGGCTCGCCGGACACAGGCTATCAGTTCATATACCTGCTGTACCTAATATGGCCAGGGAACGCGTGAGCAATAAAGCGAGCTGAAAACATTTTTGGAGCTCCGCTGCGAAAAAAAAAAGCCGACAAAAGCCGTTTTGGACCAAAATTGACCGAGGCAGAAATCGATGCTTTAGTGGAAGAGTTGTTGTTCCTGATGTTTTTAATAAAACAACTATTCTGCTCGGGCTTGCTGGATATAGAGTGATTAATCATAACCAACTCGGCGCTACTCGCCTCGTTGGTTATCTATCACTTCATATCCAGCGCGCGCCTCGTAGAACAATTGTTAATTAGTATCACCCAATTAGTGGGCTAATGCAAATCCTACATTTTAATTGGCTACGCTACTAGAGGACTATTAGTAATAGTCCTTGAGTAGCGAAAAGCGTGACGCTTTCTTTCGTTATAATTTCTTCAACTTGCATTTGCTTGCTTCGCCTCATGGGCTATTGACCCGTGGCCCTTCCGGGCTACGGGTCTTATTGTTAATTATGATCATCACTACCGTCATTATTGTTGTTATAGTTTAAGGATCTTTGGCTTAAACGGTTTTTCTTGCCCGGTCAATTACCCTTGGGAGCAAACAACGACTAGTTCCTAAAGGTCCCAAGGGTGTCCTGTCCGAATCTTAAAGGACAAAACTTAAAAGCCTAGCCGTTTCCAACAGAGCATTTTTCAGAATCACTTAAGTCTGATGGTATTGTCATAATTTTGCACGTGTTTGTCAAACATTTGAGATACAGTCCCTAATGCTCCGATCACAACTAACACTACAGTCAATTTGTTCAATTTCCATTTCTCTTTCTTTCCTAAGTAATTGGTACTTCTGTGTTGTCTCCAGTTCTTTGTCTTTTACTCGTGTCTTGTTCTCGTCCAAAATATGAAGTTTTCATTCATTTTCATTCAAAACAATGGCTCGTAGGCAAATGCTCATCTTTATCACTAATTCCTCGATGTGATTTTCCAGCTGCCGTTCTACAATTGCTTGAAATTTCCTCCCTGATATTTTTCCCATCCCCTTTAGCAGAGGTTTTTCTCAGTGTGAAAGATCATTTCGAACAGTCCGTAAAAAAGCAATGTTTGCGCATACGAACCACAAAAAGCCCTTCACTGAGGCGGCCATTGTTATGAGTATGGCCGCCTCGATGTGCTGTAAATTTAAGCCCCCGATATGGTCACGTGATAATGGTCACATTGGCATGCATGGAGGGGCGGACGTACGTACGGACAGACGGTCGCGTGATGACGTCATAGCTAAAACCCACATTTTTCGCATCGATGTTTCACCATACTTCTTAACCATGGTGCTCCGCGCGCCGAGCTCCGCCATTAAAGAAAAATTGAGCAGATCAAACTACAAAAATTTTATCACCGTCATCTCGCAATTTAGAGTAGTTACGATTAATCAAAAATTTCGAATATTTTGAAATTACCCGCCCGATTTATTTTTTATCAACGATTTATTTTTGCTTGCTCATAGTAATACCGAAGATGGCCAAACAGCGGGAGGAAGTCATACACGCGCCCAGGGTTCTTCTCAAAAGGCGGGAAACGAGTGAATGACAAACAGACCTTATTGTTATAGCCCCAATTCTGTTTACCTTATCATTTCAGATTCACAGTGCATTGGGTCTGGCGGTTCATTATGGTAGTGCCTCTGTCTTGGCGTATTTAGTAAGTGTTCATTTTACATATTACTTGCCTTGTTCAGTCATTGGTGTATTACGTAACGTTAAAAATTAAGCCTAAGACATTCTGATTGGCCTATCAAATCTCGGTTATGAGCTTATATATACTGTGTGATCGCGTCAGATGTTGCACAGCTAAAGACTGCTAAAGACCAAGTATATATTCAAACGTTCAATTATCCCATCCGCGCTCGTTGGATCTGAGATTGATTAAAGCCAACTTGTCGCGACGCTTCTCTTTGAGCGTTCATCATCTCCTATCGAACGCAGGCTCATGGGCAATGTGTTACAGTGGAACCTCGATTTAGCAAGGTGCCAAGGGACTGGGGAAATTGGTTCCTTATATCGAAAACCTCGATATAACGAATTTGCGGAAAAACAGCCAAAATGTTCGTAAAATGGATGTATATAGTAATTGTTTTTTTTTCCAATGGTGTTACGTTGCGCAGCCTAGTTTTTCTCGATCTGAGCGATTACTGTAGATGACATTTTAGGAAACGTTTGTAGTAAGGTTTGAAGCTTTCAGTTACTTAAAATCTTAGACTAGCTTTTACACACATATAAAGAACAAGCGAGGTAACCTGTGTACATCCGCCTTCTCCCCTCGCAAAAAATCGGGGAGAGAGACGACCGACCTATTGTTTGCGAGGGGAGGAGACGAATGTACACAGGGTACTCTTTAGGCCGCCCTCTTCTATTGCCAGCATGCCGGATTTTTTCGGTTCGAACCTCTCCCGACCAGAGCCAGTCGCTCGTCCCCAAATTGCTGAAGTACCGGTACGTATTTTGTGGTAGAAGTTGACATCGCTCTTCGATGTTGCTTTTGAGGTGATTCGTTGTTGTTGATGTCGACTTACTTTTGTTGCTGACTTAGGCGTGTTTTAAGTGTTGGTTATTGTATAAGCCGTTGAATTTGGACGAATTTTATTGTTGACCTAGGGAGAAAATGTTGGACTGCTGGTTGGTTGTTGATGTTGGAAATAATTTTGATTTCTTGAATTTTGCAACATTCCGCCAACCATATTATCACGTGTTTATATTTCTTCGTTATGTAAGGGTATATTTTTACGTTTGGGCTTCTGGATTGTGTTCGTTGTAACGAGGATTTCGTTATATCGAGGTTCTGTTCCATACATTTTACTATATAATATAACCCACCCATTAATTTTCGGGCGAGTTTATTGGCTAATTTTCGTCACGTGGTGCAAACTCACAGGACAGTTATCACGCAATAACCCCCGTTTGTGTGGATATTTGCCCTGCGAAATGCTGTAGCGATCATTTCCGTTGAAACGAAACAAAGGCGGCGGATAAAAAGGCAGCAGAAGAGTTTTCATTTTACATGGAAGAAAAAAAAATCGTTTTCTGGAGTCTAGTGATAGTGACATTGAAAAGCTGGTCGCAAATGCTGTTCCGGAAAGTACAAGAAAGTCAACAAAACATGGTGTCAACTCAAACCTTCCTTCAGTGATTTAAGTAGTTTATATTTATGTTCCGCTTGATTTGGTCGCCAGTTCCCAGTCTCTCAATCCGTTAAGTTTTCGTGACACATACTTGGTGAAGTGTCAGATTATTCCACCCTCTGCAAAAAATGTTTTGGGCGTGAAGGTTGAAGAAAAAGTGCATTACAAAAAGGTTGAAATCGTATCGTTATGAGCAAGGATGCTTTCCTTTTGACAAAAAATCGAAGTTAAGATTTTCGAAAATCTTTACGTGCATAAGGAAACAGCATAATTCCGGTTGGCGTCTTTGACTCAATCACGTGACAAGTTTCGCGTACAAAATTGAACGGAATCAAGTTCAAGTTCAAGTTTATTTGGTTATTCGTTGCAGAATTTTCGGTTTTTTCCTGTAGTATTTTGAAAAACTCACTTTTTTCCCAAAAGATCCTTTCCCAAAATATTGCCTGAATTTTTTAAACGAATGAAAAGCGCCAAGTAGGTTGTATTTTAAGAAACAATGGGACTCATGAACATAATTCATAATTCAAGTACTCACCCATGAACATAATGTTTGGAGAAGGCAGTTACCTACGAAACCCAAAATTATCAGCAAAAAGAGCTGAAAACTTTGCACCACAAAGAAACTAAGCCTCTACAATCTGTTTCATGAAAGTCTATGTATTAAGAAGGCACCAAATTACATGAGTTTCGTCATGGTTCATATAGATGGTCTGGTTATGCTTCTCTGGAAAATTCAAAAGCGAAAACAGTTACATCGCGCTTCAATTCACACGCCATCTCAAAATTAAATTGAAAAAGCGTTAGCGAAACGTCTTATTGCGTAGCGAAACGACTCGTCAACGAAAAGACCGAAATTCGATCTGCATAGCACTTTTCACGAGGTTTCACTTAATTGATGCTTGAATAAAACGTGCGTTTAATGCTGGCCTAAAAAGGGACCGCCAGAGTTGAGATTCCTGAGAAAAAGTTAAATAATTCTTATAAGAAAACCAGTTTCAAATTAGTTTTATTTAATTATTGCGAAATTTTTACTTACCACGCTTGCCTGATGAAGCTGAACGTTAGGTTTTCGTTGCTTAAGTGCGCAAAATTGGCAGACATAAAAGTTCTTTCTAGGAAAACACAGCGTGTCCCTACGAAACTGGATTGTTCTTCTGTAAATTGTTCACAGTTACAGATTGTACATCAAAAGTGAAATTGTACATCAGACACCCCTCTTATTTATTCCTTATTACGTTCGAAATCGTGTAATTACTATGTAAATCCACGACATTTTTCTTATCTGCACTCTAATGGACATTCTGGACAGAACAAATCGTCGTCATAAAAGGTTCCAAACTCAAGTGGAACTACGAGCCTATTTAAACATTGGTGACTTTCTGAAGAACCATCGACTGATAGTTTAAAGAACATGAAATTTCCCATCGGAAACTGGCAGGAAACCAGTTTCGAGACAGAAACACTTTGCTGGCAGTTTTAATTTTTGTTTTTATTTTTTATTTTCTTATACCCCAAGTGTTTGTATAAAAGGCTTTATTTTGAAATTGAAAATAAAACCAGGGACAAAGAGAAAGAAAGACAACTGGTAGACCGACATAAATCTAAATTCCAGAAATGACGGTTGTGAAGTAATCGATCCACTTACCTCCAGGCTTCGTTCGTGTTTTTGGAACTCTCCTGGAACAAAAATGCAAGGCGTGTTTCGCAGATATTGTCTCGAAAAGGCTTCTTCCGTTTTCGGTCTAAACCGAACAGTATCCTGTTTATTCTGCTCCCGACAATGGAATGTTCGGAATAAGGAAAATTCTGTTTACTCGGAAGACGCGATCGTGCGCGACCAGAATGTTTAACTGACTTTCTCAAACTCATTCATAATTCATATGGTTGTTGACCTACCATAAGGCCCCATTCCGGTGTTAGCGGTGTCATCATAACTTTGATGCGTCGTTTCTTGCGCGTCTTCACCGTCCAGAGGACGTGCTCGGCTCGCAATCACAGAGAATTTAATGGTAATGGTGATGGGTTCCTGATTGTGTAACCTTTATTCTAAAATGATGTTACTTGACCCAATAAATAATTTTGTTCGTAAAGTTATCAAAATCTGCTTATAGATATACTTTTTCCTATAATAATTGCTGCCCAAAATCTGCTTGCAGCATTTTTCTTACAATCTGCAACCTCTAGTCTTGATGGGCCTAAAGCCGATGACACACGGTTCAACATCCTGCAACATTTGTTGCTCAGTGTTGAACTATGTTGCGCAGACGTGTTGAACGGAATAGAGCTGATCTCTATTTTCGGGTGCAGCCATGGCGCAGTGTTGATAGCATTCGCCTCCCACCAATGTGGCCCGGGTTCGATTCCCAGACGCGGCGTCATATGTGGGTTGAGTTTGTTGGTTCTCTACTCTGCACCGAGGAGAGGTTTCCCCGCTCCTCAAAAACCAACGCTTGACTCGATTTGTGTTAATTGTTAATTTCGGTTTACAGTGTCCCCAATTAGTGCTCCAGCGCTAGAACGACTAGACACTTAAATAAAGTTCCTTTCCTTTCCTTTCCTTTCGTTCAACATCGTTCAACAACGTTCAACGTGTTGAATTAATGGCATATTCCAAGATTCAACATGGGATGGCACACTGTTCAACATTTGTTGAACAACAGCTGCAACATTTGCACAAATGTTGAACCGTGTATCACCGGCTTTAATTACACGGCGGCCATGTTGATTCCCAAGGGATTGAAAACTTTTGTTTTGCCCCTCCGAAACTCGTTTCCAAACATTTCAACTCGAGGCGCGGGGTACGAAATCTATTGTCTATGGCCAATATGGCCGCCGCGCGAATATGGTCCATTTGTATATTCATAAAACGAGACCTGAATATGAAGATAAACAACTTTATTTTGATATCGCATTTTACATTACATTACATACTGTAACTCAAGCTTATTTATTGCTGAAGTTGAATGCAACGGTACAGTCAATTCAGTCTCTAAAACACAAAGGGTTAGGCCTTCCGGTTTCTTTTTTAATTAATTAATTAATTAATTAAATTAACTAATTATTTTTTTATACTTACATGTATACCTACACCATACTCACTTGCACTACGTACAATAATTTGCAATACAGTTACTCTAATCAAAATATAGTTGGTCTACTTACAATACTCTTTTTGTTGTTTGTACATTAATTGGTCAAACCTTTAATAATAATAATAATAATAATAATAATAATAATAATAATAATAATAATAATAATAATAATAATAATAATAATAATAATAATAATAAAGGGGGTAGAGGCCTGCAATCAGTCGAACACGAGTATAAGATCACTAAAATCAAATCGCTACTGAAATTGAATCACAATTCGGACCAGACTGTGGAAGCAGTTAGAGAATTTGAAGAACACGCCATGGCATCAGGCCACTAGTCGCTGAAGAACTTAACATCACACTTCAGCTTGATATCCTAAATCCCGTGTGTGTTACAACGGAAGGAAAGGTGGTGACTGCAGCTAGAGCTGGGAATCTGCTAACGAAATCTCAAGAGATGCAGTTCTTGGAGATCGCTAAAGACAAAAAGTGGCAAGGAAAGTTATTCCGTATCAGATGGAACGATGATAGCCTAAGCATAACCAGCTGCTTTGCATGGCTAAAAGGTTGGGCTACATGCCCTACATATACCATCGCGGGCATGTATGAGCTATATGAACAGTTGTTACCTATGAAGCTCTACACAAAGGAAAAGACGCAAACCTCCACCGACGGTGAAGTCCTATGCAGGTTATGTGGGAAGGTAGCTGAGAGGGTTGCACATGTAGTGGCTGGATGTTCCTCCCTGGCACAAACCAAGTACCTATACAGGCATAATGCAGCTTTGAAGATTCTGTTTTTTGAGCTCCTCCGAGAGCATGGTTTAATAGAAGAGGTTCCACCATGGTTTACTTACCTTTATCTATGCAGAGCACAACGAAGTAAGAGTAAATCGGATCGACGCGCGATAAATACTTAGTTAGGGCGCTAAGGACACTAGATTTTAGGTTTTTTTTTTTCAGAAATCCAGAAACACAAGTATTGTCGCAAAACCTGTATTTTACTGATTTTCCACGCAGTTTTTATAGTGCATAAGAGTTTTATATGATTCTAAATAGGCTTTTAGTAGAGATGACCAGATTATGATGGCCTCGTGTAGGTTTATAAGAGATAATGAGAGTATAAAAACTGAATAATTTTCTAGATAGGCTTTTAGTAGAGATATCATGTTTTTGCGTAGGTTTTAGAGAGTATAGAATTTAATAATATTCTGAATTAGCTCTTTAAGTAGAAAGATTCATATCATTATGTATATTAGAATTGTACTAGGTTCCGTACCGAACCTTGTTTACTTCTAAGTGTAGCTTCTCAAGTGGTGTAGGTTACGTTATGCGTCCTATACTACTCATAATGTGGACAGCATTCCAGAGTTTTATACTGCGAGATAATAATAATATGTTTTTTGTAACTTACAAGATATAGGGTTGTTAATTTCCTAAAATTCAATGGGTTATTAAATTAAAAGATAGCAACAGGTGTCCAATCACTTGGAAATGATGAAACCACTCGGCCTGCTTCGTGGTTTCAATAGGCCATTTCCGAGGATACGTTTTCCTCCTCTTCAAAGCGGGTCTAAGTGCGAAGTTTTTGTGTTGGTAATTAGTTCTACTTTACATACGAATGAAAACTAATTTTCATAAGAAAAACTTTGCACTTAGACTCGCTTTGAAGAGGAGGCAGACATGAACTCGGAAGTGGCCTATTGTTCACTCGCGTTTGGAACCTCGTTCTCAGGGCTTTTTCACCGAAGAGAGGGCGAAAAGCCCTGGGAACGAGGTTGGTGATAAAATTGAGACAGTGCAATTTCAATAGTTTCCACGCCACTTGCGAGGTAACTATTATGTTTTTTCGCGTATTTGTAATTCCAACGCCGGAATTATCGATTTTCAAATGACGTCATGGCGGCCATATTTGTGTCCGTAAACAAATGGCTGCCAATGTTTGTGTTCCACTCTAATCAGGGAACCTCCTCTCCTACTAGAAAGAATTTTAAACCGAAGGAAATGTTGTATTTGTGCAAGTTATCCGATAGGGCAATTGACGCAAATTTGGCGTTGGGCTTAGGCGTTTCTTTTTAAAACTTCGACCGTGAAACTTCTGATTTCTATCTTATTAAGAATAACCCGTTTCCAAATTTTTATATTTTTATATATGGTTATAAAGCAAGAGGAATTGCTCGCCTTGAGGCTGGAGAACCTGTTTTATTTATTTTGCAGACGCCTACCGCATCTCACGAAATCATGCTACTTAGTAAAACGCTAAGTAAAGATCTCTATGTACTTCTTTATGCCTGCATAACTGGTAAGTGCTCTGTAGCCTTGCTCTCTCTGTGTAAACCCCCTAAAACTTGTCAATCTCGTATAGCTATTTTTGGAAAAGGACAGCACACTTGAAATGGTGAACTTAGAAGAGAATCATTATTTAAGAAGGATGACGATGATGATGACAACGACGATGACGTCAGCGATGACGCTGATGACGATGACGGTGATGATGATAATGATGCAGATGAGGACGACGACGTATGACATGGACATGACGATGGCATTAACGATGACGATATGATGACGATGATGATGGTGATGATGATGATAGTGAAGGTGATGCTGATGACGTTAACGATGATGCTGATGACTCGTTTGATGATGATGATGATGACGATGACGACGATGATAATGATGATGATGCTGATAATGACGATAACGATGATGATGATGATAATGACGATGATGCTGATAATGACCTTGACGAAGATTCTGACGATGACGATGACGATGATGATGCTGATGACGACAGTGACTATGATGATGATCATGATCGTGATGATACTGATGAAGATGACGATGACGTTAACGATGATGATAAATCATGCCGATACTGATGACGACGATAACGGTGACTATGATGATGGTGATCACCACGACTATTTGAAAGCTTATATAACCGCGAACAATTATTCAACCAACTGAGGAGACTACGAATCAACCTTAAAGGTGTTTCATCGAGGAGTGCAAAAGAATAGAATAAAATAGACTGTGTTTTATTAAGAAACATTGCAGTAAAAACTGAATTGCGCCTCTTTACAATTATAATCAAATACGCAACTGCAATTAGAATATCTTATTATCTACTTAATATAAATGTTCCTTAGTCAATAAAATGCTTCTTTCGAGCTCTTGATACTGAAAGATTTCCCAAATATTTGGGTCTTAAAAATCGGCTGAACAAACGTAACTCGTATGGACTATTACTTGAGGGAGGTACAAGTCTAAAAATCTTGCAAGAAGGATTGCTTATAATAGACTGAAATAGCTATTCTGTTAAGCTCTCCTGGTGAGCCCTAATGGACTCCAGCCCTGCAAGCTGAAGGGCCTTTGAGTAATGCACCCTGGGAAAAAGACATGAGAGGGCCTTTCTTTGCACTCTTTCAAGCTCGACTTGAAGGTACTTAGGTAATGCGTAGTGGAAGAAAGGACAAGCATAATCTAACGAACACCTAATACATGCGCAATAGACCGTATTCATAAATGGCGTCTAAGTAATTAATCTTTTGTCTTTATGCTAATCATCCTTACTAGCCTCGTTAGCACGAACAAATTCAAAAGACATTTTGCTCTAAAGTGAGGCTAGTGGGGATGATTAGCATAAAGACAAAAGAATAATTTATTGTCCGCCATTTATGAATACGGTCTATAGCAGGTTACAACATCTGCTGTTGGAACGGGCCCACGTTTTGGTTGTAAGAGAAACTACAGTTTTACTGGAGAAAAACCTCGCCGAGCGCAGAAGAGAACCAGCAAACTCAACTTACATATCAACCCTGATCTTTTGTGCAGAGAAAGTGCTCTCTTTACGAGACAAAGCAACATGGCCTTTTTGGGCTTCACTGTAGAGTTTTGTTTTGTTTATCTTGCAGCATTAAGAGACAACATGGAGTTATATGCCCTAAGTAGTGGAATGGTATTTCCTAAATTGGTAAGCAGTATTTTGTTTTCTCTGCTGGTTTTATTGTTCGGCCTTTGTGATTCTACAAGCCTGTTTCTCGTTAGCGACGCAAGCATAAGATAGTACGAACAACATCCGCAGACGCATTTATTTTATTTTTAATTAGTGTCTCTTGTCCTGTCAAAACTACTTATGAAATAATTAACAATTATTCTACGAGGACGCGTTGGATATGAAGTGATAGATAACGCGCCGAGTTGGTTATAATCATTTTATATCCAGCAAGCCCGAGTAGAGTAATTGTTTTATTAAAAACTCCTGGTTCAACATCTCTTCTTTTGGTGTT
>OX421456.1:28778470-28790970 GCA_949126865.1 Montipora capitata
TGAAATGTACCAAAATGTAAAATGCACGAACGGGGCGTGCAGAGGCATTTTTTGTTCAGTAACCTTTTACCCGAAGCGGAAAAGACCATAATACTCTTTGTCCCAAGAGAAACTGGAAACAATGCTGTAAAATTTTGGGTGACAAACAAAGAGTATAGCGAGGTTTCCCGTGACGTCACCCATTGTTATTAGTATGCCAACCAGAACCTAATTGGCTGTTGAGACAATGACTTCTTTTGTTCCGCGATTGGCAAATTTGAATATCAAAAGAAAAGTGACGTCAATGTTTGTAAACAAGAAATATCGCAAATATGGTATTTTCCGATCCGGTTAATAGACCACTCAGTTCGATATATTAAAATTCAGTCCTAAACAAAAGGCATCATCTCGAGGCTCTGGGGAATAAACATAAGGATTTGAAAGTGGTCTATTGTTTTGTGGTCTTTTCGTAGCCCATCGTTGTCGTCCTCGTAAGTTCTCCTTTTATTCTTGAGACTATGACTGTCTTTTGGGATGCAAGGTGAATCAAAATTGGTAGTAGGTCATTCTAACTTCCGAAACTTTTGTTTTCGGTCATATTCTTGGTTTACATCCACGTGATAAGACGGCTATGTTGGTGTCGCTTTGCCTGCAACATCCTAAGCGAGACCAAAATCCAAAATTTACAAATTTACACCCCTAAGCGAGACGACGAGCATCCCCGTCTGTTTCATATGGGAGTCCCCCCCCCTCCCCCCCGCGGAAAATGGCCCCACAAATACATCATAATATTTGAGTCAAATTCCCAAAAGACATTTTAATACATTGTTCAAGAGACCAACATGGCCGCCGTGACTTTAGATGCAAACCAACAGTAAAAAACCTCCCCATTTTTATGTTTGTTTGTTTTTGTTTTTTTGTGCGGTAAAACGTGTTTTAAAAGAAAGGTAAACGGAACTTGGCCATTGCTCTATTGTTAACTTTCTTTGTGTTTCCTTCTTAGGAATCGAGCCGACATAGATTCTTTTCAGTTGTTTGGAGTAAGTAAATTAGCGAAAGACATTGAATTAAATTTTTCAGTGTTTTGCCAATGGCTACCACGAACATATCCTTTTGGGTATTTTTTAGCTTATATGTACAGTCGACTCCCGATAACTCGAACCCTCGCCAACTCGAACCTCGCGCTAACTCGAACCAAAATCGATTTCCCGTGGATTTCCGTCATACATTTATACTGCAAGTTTACCCTCGGTAACTCGAACCCTCGATCACTCGAACCTTCCACTAACTCGAAGCAATTTTCGTTTCCCTTCAGGTCATTGTCTATATATTTTTAGCCACGATAACTAGAACAACGTCTGTCAGTACGTGACAACTTCAAAGCAAACAGTGCACTGCAGTCCAAAGCACTTGATTTGCTGTGAAGCAGCCCTGTAATCTTTGTCGTTCTTTGCACTGACACAAGACTTGTCAGTTCAGTTCTGGTTTCGTTGTTTTAGGGTACAATCAACTTCAGTGTCTGTATATTCATAAAGGATTGCCCGCTGATTACTCCCGATAACTCGAACCTTTTTCAATTTCCCTGGAAGGTTCAAGTTATCGGGAGTCGACTGTATTATATTTATTTTCTATTAAAGGTGCTAATATACTATTAACTACCAATTGATGGAAATAGTGCATAATAAAGAATTGAATTGAACGTGGAAGTCAATTTTTTTCGAACTTAGATATTAGCAAGTGAGTAGAACCAGTTCTGAATTGAACATTTTTTGAAAGGACCACTTTGTTATCCATGTCAAACACAAGAAAGGAGGCTGAAAGTAGCCCGTACTTTGGCCTTTTGGAGGTCAAAGTTTGCTGTGTGTTGTCTATCCCGTGACCTGGGGAGTCGGGGCTTTTGAAATTTATCCTGATGCGTTTTCTTTTTTGTTCGTCTTCAATTCGCGCTGTACAAAGACGGACGAGAGACGCATTATGCCTCTAGGCGAGGGAAAGCGTGTTTTGAAGTTTTGAACGCAAAATGCTTATTGGTGGGCATATATGACTTTAAGGAACAGCCTGGCTTCGTAACAGAAGCATTCTAATTTGCCATCTCTCGGTGCATGTTGAGAGGGTGTGAAAGGGATGAGTTTGCCATCATTTGAGTTTTGACGGTGTAGTTTGATAATTTCTCGTTGAGTAGCTTCGTCATTGGGCGGGTATTATTCGGCCTTGGAGACCACGAAGTTTGCGTCCTTTTTCGATGTCGAACATCACTGATATCTGACTGCGCAGGCCAAAGTGGGAAGCCGACAGTCACTCCCATATTGCTTGCAGGTGTAGATTTGGGCGTTTTTGTGCACATGATGTTGTTTCGTCATCCGTTGATGTCTTATCAGATTCGACTGCTGGGAACCTTGTTTAGCCCGGGCCTTCCTTCACTACTCTCTTCTTTCTCAAATCCCATAATACATCTTGTTTACCTGCCCAAAATTTTGCATAATCATTGTTTTCAATTTCTCCTGGGACATGAAGATGTCCCAAGAAAAATCGAAAACAATGCTTATGCATTTTTTGGGGAGAGGAGGAGGGGGGGGGGGGGGGGATAACAGAGGTGTATTATGGGATTTGAGAAAGCAGAAAATAGCGTTGAATCCATTTCTTGTTCGATTTTTGAAACTCACTTATGAATTTTTTTTTCTTTCAGACTGTTAATGTCAACGTTGACCCATACGTGATCATTCGCTCCATCAGAAAATCTGTTGCCAGTCGAAAAGAAAGAGGTTTATGACCGTGATACGGACGTAAAGTATTTATGTTTACAGTTTCGTGTGACAAACGCAAACGTCTGGATTATTCAGTTGAATGAACATCACTGATTTTTATCTCAGAAACTCTTATTCTTCATACATTGAATTTCAAATCGTAACTTTGAAAATTGCGTAAATTAATCTTTAATCAGAGTAGCATCGAATCATCGAATCATCTCAAGTCCCGCGCAAACGGACGCAACATTGTTGGGTGTTACATGTTCCTTTTTTTTTGCACTGTTCACCCTGTTGCATGTTGTTGCAGGAAGTTTGAAACCAGGAAAACGTTTTTTGTTCCGTGATCACCGAAGCGTAGCGCAAAAAAGTTGGATCCTTTTTCACAGCTTTCCCAACATTAGGGAGCTTAAGGAGGCTCGAAAGGGTTTTTCGTTGTTATAGTGTTTGTGAAAAACGATGAAAGATACCAAAGAAGGATATTCCATAGTGTAGGCAAACTATAAATATCTTTCCAACTCTATTGTTGGGTAATACTTTAAGGGCACCTTTGACGTCATACAGGTCCACAAAAGGGCCCTCTAAATTTCAGCTTTTGGAAATTATCTGAATACTAAGTCGGTGACCTACCGTTTTTATTTCTTTGTTGAAAAGCTCCCTAAATTCTTTAACTTCTGAGAGAGTATCACAAAAAGTTATCTAGTAGAATTTAAGATACGTTGAAAAAAGGCGTTTTATAGTTTACAGAAAATTGTACGAGATAACTTTCCCCGAAACTTTTTTATTTGAAGTGCCATCGTGAATGATACGTACATGCAAAAAATCAAGATAGGTCACTGAGCAAAATTTCTAGATAAAGACAATTTCTTCCCTTAGGTTTTATTTCCGGTTCGCGCGATTTTACGCCGTATTTTCACTTCCGGTGTGTTGCGCACGATTGTTTTTATAGAAATTTGATTCATTGAGCTGACGTGTGTTTCTTAGTTGTGGCGTGTGTAGGTTACGCGTGCGCACAGCTAAAATCCCTTTCGAACCTCCTTAAGCACGCGCGTTTTTGAGACACCGACTGCAACCGGAAGAGAAAATCTCCCGTGCCAGGACAGTGGTGTCTCCCAGATTTTTACACTAGTCATCTCTAATGAGGAAAACATCTTAGCAGTGTAAATGTGATTGTGTGAAAACAAGTTAAAGGGGAAAACAGCTCACTTCAGGTTGTCGTTGGCGTCTCATAAACGCGCGTGCTTAAGCACCCTAATTGGGTCCACGCACTCGTATTACATATAGTAGAGAGCTTACGCAACAGGACGGCTGGAAGACTCAGGACGGCAGAATGACGAAAAAATGTCGCGTAAGATCGGGAATGCACAGTCTCGCGCGACATTTTTTCGCCATTCTGCCTTCCTGAGTATTCCAGCCGTCCTGTTGCGTAAGCTCGCTAGTATCCGTGGAGACAGCAACGCATTAACGTATTGAAAACAAGATGGCAGCGTAGTTTTGTAAGTTTAAGAGTCTTGTGGGTTGTATCCTTCCCATAATGCATACTGCACGTCCTTACATTTTTGGGAGTTGTTGCGTCTGTTTGCACACAACTGCCAACACCATCCAACATCTGCAGAACCAACAACTCCAAACAATGCTGGGAGTTGTTAGAACTGCCAACACCATTCAGCATCTGCAGAACCAACAACTCCCGACACTATTGGAAGTTGTTGCGTCCGTTTGCACGCGGGGCTTTAGCAAAAACAGCCGTAAGTCAAAGGGGACGTTGTCGAGTGCTGGAATACATAAACATGTGGATATTTATTCACTTATTTATTATGTTTATTTATTTATTTATTTATTTGTTTATACTTGCATGCATGCACAAAGAAAATTGTTCGTGTAAGGTTAAAAACTGTTCCCTACAGGATTCACACGTGTCTCTAATTCTTGAGATGACAGAAATGGGTATCTTTCTATAATGTTTAAAATGGGTGTTACGCGATAGTTTTCTTCAAATATTGTTCTCTTGGAAAAAAGTGTAGATCTAAAAGGATATTATTACAGTATTTAGTGGTAAATTATTTATCGTAGGCCCCATAGTTGGGTCAAGTTGGTAAAAACATAACGTCCTTGAACAGTCAAATGCATGGACGGTGAAAACGTTTTCTTAAAGAGTCCTTAATATGAGTAATTTTGATATTTTTAACGGGCATCAAGAGTTTACTCTTAATTAAATGAAACCTCTACTCCTACTCAAGAATAACGGAATAAATGATATCTGGACTCAGATTTGTTCAAAATTGTTCACTTGCAAATTTGCCGGGAACCTTCATCTTCATTATCAGGGACTTCAAGATCTACAACGCGGTCGTCGACGAGAACGCCAAAAAACAAGAATGATCATTGGTTAAAAAAGGAAAACTAATCGTGCTGCACATGCGGCACAATAGTTTGCTGTACTCTGCAGAACAACGATTTGAAATCACCAATTGTCAAAGAGCGTATAAATACGAACCTTTTATGGTATATATTTTTACTCTCAAACCGCTCGCACCAATTTATTTTTAGGATACTTTGCCCACATGTTAGGACATGAAGGAGATGGAATAATCGTGGAAGATATACATACTTAATTAAAACCTCCCCCTAGGGGCTTTTAAGAGCCAATCAAACGAAATCAACGAAGCAACAACTGTTAAGAATCCCAACTTGCCGGAGGCAAACCAGTTGGCTATTTACCAGCACAGCCGCCAAGTTTAACCAGGGACTACCACGATCAAATTCAAAGAGTGGTCATGACGGGTCTTGAACCCGGGGTCTCCGGATCTCAAGGCAAGAGCCCTGACCACTCGTCCGCACTGCCTCCGTACGATAGTGCGAAGTTATATGTCAAGGTGAAGTTTTCCTCGGCTTCGTAGATCTTAAAAGTTCCTAAAGCCTGGTTTACACTGCGACATAAACATAAGCATGACAAAGTTCACACATGTTGCATGAGCATAAGAGAAGTGACACACGCAGGCGCCGTTAGCTCCAGAAAAAAACTCGCTAAACAATAGACCTTATTCATAAATGGCGATCACATTTATAATTCTTTTGTCCACGTGCAAATTAGCCTACCAAGCCTCAATTTAGAGCAAGAATTCTTTTCAATTCACTGTATGGTATCGAGGTTTGGTAGGCTAATTTGCACTTCGACAAAAGAATTATAAATTAGCCGCCATTTATGAATAAGGTCTATGGGACGAGCAACTTTTCCAAAATGACGGACGAAGAAATTCTCCTCCCACTAGTAGTACTTGGCCTCGGAGTCAACCCTTTCCCGAGTAGATTTATTTATAGAACGCCTCCCTTGAGAGATTCAGCACACTCACTGTTGTAAAAACCAATCAAAACAGAGCTATCTCAGCGTCAAGGGAATTATGATACTTTTCGCGGGAAAAACCTGTTCCTTAAAAATAAATTTACTCGGGAAAGGGCTGACTCAAGGAATTAGAGGAGATAGAGGCTCCTCTTAATGAGCTCCTGCTTCTAGTGATTTGTTGGAAAGGCAGGGATAATTGCGAACCGCCCCAGTACGTTTCTCGTAAAAAAAAGGACCTTCGGATGCCATCTCAGGCACTATTAACTTGAATATCCGTTGGCATAAAAAAACAGCTTACACCTCGGTCTTATGCTTATGTTTATGTTGCACCCGGTTTACACAGTTATAAACGTGACATAAGCATAAGCATAAGAAAATGGAAACGAATCCTTTTTCTTATGTTTATGCTTAAGCTTACGTCACTCCCGGTTTACACAGCTTTTGCTGTGCTTATGTATATGCTTATGCTTATGGCTTATACTTGTGCTCATGCTTACAGCGCTGTTACACTGTGAAATGTTTCGTGCAACTTGTCTCGCAATGTTTTGGCGACATTGTGGCATATCCTGCAACAAAACATTGCGAGACAAGTTGCAGGAAACATTTCAGTGTAACAGCGCCTTTATGCGTGTTTATTCTCATGCTCATGCTCATGCGCATGCGTATGTCACAGTGTACACCAGGCTTTATAGAGCTACGGCAATGACGCCACAAAGTCAGGATATTCTTAATTTGAAGAAGAAAAATAGGTCGGGCTGCTCGTGTAGGCTCGATTTCCGCCGCTCACTCGAGTTCGGGTATCCTCCCCGAGAAGAGACGGCTGGACGCGTGAGCGATAGATTGTGTCTGTGACGTAAATTCAAAATATAATTTATGCGAAGTTAATAGTTGCGGGGAAATAGCATTAGACATCCCAAATACACTGATTTTAAGAAAAAGAGGGGGCCGTCTCTTCTCGGGGAGGATACCCGAACTCGAGTGAGCGGCGGAAATCGAGCCTACACGAGCAGCCCGACCTATTTTTCTTTTCTAGAGTCGATGTTCTGCTTTTAATTTTTTTTGAACCTCTCAAACAGACAACTAACAGAAGTTAGGTAAACTTATGAAAACTAGTACTAACGGATAATACTCAATGTCGTTTGACCTTCTCCTGTCTTATTCACTTATTCAACAGGTCTACGGGAAACTTAGAAGAACTTTGACAGTTCTTCCCCTACGAGTGGTAACTGCACGAAGAAAAGTCATTTCATCTTCGTTGTCATCTAAGTTTACCACCTGTTCTTTACTTTCAGACTCCATGTCATATTCTGATTCTTGTTCAGCATCCTCCGTATCACTACTACCCTCTGCCCCTCGTTTTGCCAGCAATAAACTCAGCAGTACTTTCAATTGATCTTGAGGAATTTTACTTGCTCTTACATTAGCGAAGTATGAGGAGAAAATTGCAATAGCAATGGATTTGAAAACCGTATTTTGACCTTGGCGCCAACTGGAAAATCAGTGAAGTTTGCGAACTCAGGCGGTAGAAAACGACACAATTCCCATTCTCCAGCTTCTCGAACACTTTTCGTTGTCGCAATCTTGGATGTTTCCTATCTTAAAGCACTGTACACCTCGAACAGGCCGGGTCAAATTCGCAGCCAAAACATATAATTTATGCCAGACGGATTTGTGCAGGCGAGTTTCTGATTGGCGGAGATTAACAATGGCTCACCTCACGCGTCCAGCCGAGATTTCGGGAGTGAGCGCTGGCTTATTTCCCGAAACAGCGGCTGGTAATCGAGCCTACTGCTCGTGCGGCACACCTGTTAGTAGATTTCTTTGTCGTACTCTGTAACACAGCAACGTAAAACAACCATGATCTTTGCAGATTTGACGTTTGTACAACTCCAATTAAGGACGGTGCCTACTATTGTTATTGGGCATACGTTCTGCGCATCTCCAGATACTCGGATTTCCTATCGCCGATGCTTACCAATACAGGGATATTTTTCCGCGGTTTAAAACTATCCGGAGAAAGTAGATCTTAATAAGTACTCTTGGTATCCAAAAAGAAAATTGGGGGTAACCATGCATTTTTGAGAGATACTTAAGCTTCAATTTGAGAAAGAACGCCATACATTGCTTTGTATTTTAAAGCTTTTTACAAATATTATTCATGATTGAATTATCTTTGAAAAATACGTGGTTACCCCCTATTTTCTTTTTGGATTTCAATAACACTTGTTAAGATCTACATTTCCTGCATAATCATAAACCGGGGCAAAAATATCTTTAATTAGTAGGCACCGTCCTTAATTTTGTTTTCTCTTGGGACCAGTGTAAGTCCCAACAGAAACTGGAAACAATGCGGCTTATGCAAAATTTGGAGGGACAAACAAAGAGTATTATGGTATTTTCCGAAGTGGCCTGTAGGTGATTTTCACGTGACGTCACGTCAACGAAAGCGAAAGATCTCTCATTAACTCCTTTTGTTGGTTCACCAGCAATTGTGCATATATTAGACCATTGTTATCTGTTTATAGAGAGAATGGTTTCAAACCATCCATTTTGAGAAGCGTTGTCGTCTCTTAAACTCCTTAGTTGAGACGTGTTACGGATGCTTTAATCACCAACCCTCCAATCCTACTCAAGAGGGGGTGAAAGGGGTTTTTGCGTGATACGGGATTAAGTGTTTTAAATTTTCGTGACCAGTGAAAATACGAAATTAAAATCCGTGAACTGTGAATGTTTTGCTTGTCGTGATGCGCGAACCTCAAGATCCCTTATCCGATATCCGTGATTTCCATCTAAATCTTGCTCGTGAAAATAGAAGCCATGGACTTCTTAAAAGTCTAAAAAAGTTCTTTTAAAGGGTCTGTAAATGATTTGAAGATTACGCGACAAGTGACCCGTGACGTTGCACAGATTTTGCTTGGTATGACCTTTGACCCCCTCCTTTGTACACTGACAGCACAGCCGGTTAAAATGGCCGACAGTGGCAATGGAGTAATATTCTTTGTAGATCCCAAATCGGTGGGATGAATGGGTTTCCGTGGGGGTAGTATATATGATACTAAAAGGTCTTCAAGATCTCAAAGAGCTGTTAAAAGAGCTGAACACGAGTTACGAAGTATATCTTCACAGCTGCCTCACTGTCCAAATGGAAAACCTCCGCGCAATGGGTCATTTTAAGGACCAGTTTCCTACATCCTTACAGTATTCTCGCAATCTGGCGAATACTGTCTACGAAAGCATCAAGAGAGTTGCATGATGGGCGGCTTTTTACTACACCCACGAGAAGTCGTACTACCCTGTTGGTCCTCAAATTACACAACTCTCCCAAGAATGAGCCACCTCAAAGCCCATGAGAAAGCTTAACAACAGCGAGCAAGTATTGACGAGGGAGTGGGCAGCAAACTATGGCAAAGCCGTCAGACAACGCACTGTTCGTCGAGAAACGACGACGTTTAAAGCAGGCACACTGCCATTAAACATGTATGCCACTTCTGGTCCGGAAAATGAGAAAAAAACGTTCCCGCAGACAAGACCCGAAGCTTCTGCAGTGGAGAAGGAACCTGAAGAGGTTCGGTCAGAGTTGTCAGCAGAGAGTAGCAGTGATACGGAGGATGCTGAACAAGAATCAGAGTATGACACGGAGTCTGAAAGTGAAAAACAGGTGGTAAACTTAGATGACAACGAAGATGAAATGACTTTTCTTCGTGTAGTTACCACTCGTAGCGGAAGAACTGTCAAAGTCACGTCAAAGTTCTTCTAAGTTTCCCTTAGACCTGTTGAATAAGTGAATAAGACAGGGGAAGGTCAAACGACATTGAGTATTATCCGTCAGTACTAGTTTTCATAAGTTTACCTAACTTCTATTACTTGTCTGTTTGAGAGGCTCAAAAAGCAGAACATCGACTCTAGTATTAAAATGATGACTCTGCAGAAAACATTCTGAAAAATTTCAAGCATGCGCTGTCCTTTTACTTCGTAAATTTCCGTGATACGTGAACATGGAAGTTTCATCACCGTGATACGTTATTTCTAAGTGCGTAGGACCCCCCCCCCCCCCTCCCCCCCCACTTTACCTCCCTCTACCCAAGAAGGACAATTAACCGGTAGCCTGTTAACGCAGAAACGACCGCTGGAAATACGTCTGCGTTCGCACGCTATTTAGCCGGAGCATAGTTAATAGAAGGGAATGGTTATGAAACCCGACAAATTTCTTTGTTGTAGGTTTTTGTTCTCTTTTTTGGCCTTGACCGTGCACAAAACACAATAGTTGTTTACTCTGTACTGAGGAACTAACCAATAGAAAAGTGTTGGTTACGTAATTCATGCATAGGTTATGAGCGCAAAACAAAAGATTGAGCACGGTCGTGGACTTTCCAACCTAAATCTTGGCATTTTTGTCTGCTCCTTTGATGTTTTCCGAGCTTGTAAACCATTCCTGTCTATTAACTATGGCCGGAGGAAATAATGTGTACACTCAGATTTCTTTCTTGGGCACTTCTACCTTTATTGGGGAGTTTAAGCAACGGCTACGGCAACGACAACGCCACAAAGCGATAACATTTTTGGTTAAATATGTAGAAATACTCGTGCTGCACGTGTAGTACGAATTTCCGTGCATTTCTTTGCCGTACTCGACAAAACAACAACGTGAAATCACCAAATTTTAGGTTTTGACGACAACATGAACATATTACAATGAACCATTCATTTTCTATGTTTACTTTAAAACCGTTTGTACCCATCCTGTCACAGGATAGTTCGCCCGTATTGTACAACGTGAACAAGACGGAATAATCGCGAAATCTTGCGATTGCGCTAAGTTATATTTTGGAATGACGTTTTCGTTGCCGTAGCAGTCGTCTTTGCTTAAACTCCCTAATAACATCATTGGTCGGAAAAACAAAAATAATTATGCTGCACTTGCGGTGCCGTGACGCATTTAAGTGCATTTCTTTGCCGTACTCCACAAAACAACGTGAAATCCCCCAAGTTTTGGTTTTGACTACAACAGTATCATACAACATGAACTGTCCATTTTCTACCTTTACTTTGAAACCGTTCGTACCAATCCCGTTTGTGAATAAGAAAGATTAATCGCGAAATTCAACGATAATAGATTGTTCACTATTTTGCGATATTGAACATCATTGGCCCATTTGAGAATCCAGGGCACGGTTGTTCAAATTAATCCAGGATTAGCGTAAACTTTTTGGTGAAAGCTTCTTTTGCTTATTTTTGTCTTTCAAGATTGACTTCTTCTAATGTAAGGTTTGGTGAATATCAGCGTTGAACAGCATTTGGGAGTAGAGAAATAAACTCCTTGGTTAATTTTTAATCTGAGATTAGCGTTAATCGGCTTTTGAAGAACCGGGCCGCTTCTAGATGTAACGTCATGAAACGCGTGACCAAGTCAACAATGCGTTAAGTATGTTAAGGCTGCTAAATGGCTTTTGTTTGAACGCACTGGTTCTTTTCTGGTGCTTGAGCTGCGATACATTTGATTGAAACAGTTTTCAACTTTGCTGGAGGGGGAGGGGTTCTTGCTAGTCGTCATCAGAGTCACACGTCGACACGCTTGAGTACTCTTTCAGCTCGAGGTTTCGGAGTTGTATTATTCCCAGTATGATGGCGATGCCATTCTTTGCGACGAAAATGGATTCGTCCTTTTCGTATTTGAATACGATCACCAAACGAACGACAAGAAACAAAGAATTTACAAAAGCCATTTCAACGATATAACGCCACTTTGCTGTACGTCGCCTCAGCTTACCGCTTTCAAAGTCGTGTTCGGCCATTTTCCAGGGCGAAAGCAGAAAGCTGATACATGCAACAATGATCATCACCACGCCAAATTGTTTTGGAATGCCATAGTTGTGTACATATTCATCCAACACGATGTCGAGCATTTCGACGGCATCGAAGAGATCTACTACCATCTGGAAGCAAAACATGGAAACAACATCCTTGTAGTCCTCAGCATCTTTTGCGGTGTTCAACAGCAACAACAGAAGAAGCGGCGTGATGCAAAATGTCATCTTTAAAACGTTTGGGCCCAAGAACCTGTCTTTGTCAAGACTGTCTCCGACAGTTGCAAACACGACGACAGTGCTTACAACCAAGCCTACCACATGCAAGCCCCAGATATAAAACAGTCTGCGAAGTTTTCCCTGATTGAACAGGATGAGGCAGAACCACCATAAGGTTGAAGGGATGTATGATAAGCTTGTTAGATACCAATATAAATCGTTCTTGTAATTTGCTGGATAGGAAGCAAGCAAAAAGCCCTGAGCCATGATAAGGACAAAAAACGCCAAGCGTCCTCCCCAAATGAAAAATGAGGCCATTATTGTAGTTGCTGACGGTAGATGAAACGCTGAAGACAAAATTGCTTTGTGGCCATATGGCTTATCATTGCACAATTAGCCAATGGGAAGCCG
>OX421456.1:28800970-28803470 GCA_949126865.1 Montipora capitata
AATACTTAAGAGGCACCTTTGACGTCATATCGGTTACCATGGCAACACGCTAGGTCCACAAAAGGGCCCTCTAAATTTCAGCTTTTGGAAATTATCTGAATACTAAGTCGGTGACCTACCGTTTTTATTTCTTTGTTGAAAAGCTCCCTAAATTCTTTAACTTCTGAGAGAGTATCTCAAAAAGTTATCTAGTAGAATTTAAGATACGTTGAAAAAAGGCGTTTTATAGTTTACAGAAAATTGTACGAGATAACTTTCCCCGAAACTTTTTTATTTGAAGTGCCATCGTGAATGATACGTACATGCAAAAAATCAAGATAGGTCACTGAGCAAAATTTCTAGATAAAGACAATTTTTTCCCTTAGGTTTTATTTCCGGTTCGCGCGATTTTACGCCGTATTTTCACTTCCGGTGTGTTGCGCACGATCGTTTTTATAGAAATTTGATTCATTGAGCTGACGTGTGTTTCTTAGTTATGGCGTGTGTAGGTTACGCGTGCGCACAGCTAAAATCCCTTTCGAACCTCCTTAAGCACGCACGTTTTTGAGACACCGTCAGCAACCGGAAGAGAAAATCTCCCGTGCCAGGACAGTGGTGTCTCCCAGATTTTTACACTAGTCATCTCTAATGAGGAAAACATCTTAGCAGTGTAAATGTGATTGTGTGAAAACAAGTTAAAGGGGAAAACAGCTCACTTCAGGTTGTCGTTCGCGTCTCATAAACGCGCGTGCTTAAGAACCCTAATTGGGTCCACGCACTCGTATTACATATAGTAGAGAGCTTACGCAACAGGACGGCTGGAAGACTCAGGACGGCAGAATGACGAAAAAATGTCGCGTAAGATCGGGAATGCACACTCTCGCGCGACATTTTTTCGCCATTCTGCCTTCCTGAGTCTTCCAGCCGTCCTGTTGCGTAAGCTCGCTAGTATCCGTGGAGACAGCAACGCATTAACGTATTGAAAACAAGATGGCAGCGGAGTTTTGTAAGTTTAAGAGTCTTGTGGGTTGAATCCTTCCCATAATGCATACTGCACGTCCTTACATTTTTGGGAGTTGTCGCGTCTGTTTGCACACAACTGCCAACACCATCCAACATCTGCAGAACCAACAACTCCAAACAATGCTGGGAGTTGTTAGAACTGCCAACACCATTCAGCATCTGCAGAACCAACAACTCCCGACACTATTGGAAGTTGTTGCGTCCGTTTGCACGCGGGGCTTTAGCAAAAACAGCCGTAAGTCAAAGGGGACGTTGTCGAGTGCTGGAATACATAAACATGTGGATATTTATTCACTTATTTATTATGTTTATTTATTTATTTGTTTATACTTGCATGCATGCACAAAGAAAATTGTTCGTGTAAGGTTAAAAACTGTTCCCTACAGGATTCACACGTGTCTCTAATTCTTGAGATGACAGAAATGGGTATCTTTCTATAATGTTTAAAATGGGTGTTACGCAATAGTTTTCTTCAAATATTGTTCTCTTGGAAAAAAGTGTAGATCTAAAAGGATATTATTACAGTATTTAGTGGTAAATTATTTATCGTAGGCCCCATAGATGGGTCAAGTTGGTAAAAACATAACGTCCTTGAACAGTCAAATGCATGGACGGTGAAAACGTTTTCTTAAAGAGTCCTTAATATGAGTAATTTTGATATTTTTAACGGGCATCAAGAGTTTACTCTTAATTGAATGAAACCTCTACTCCTACTCAAGAATAACGGAATAAATGATGTCTGGACTCAGATTTGTTCAAAATTGTTCACTTGCAAATTTGCCGGGAACCTTCATCTTCATTATCAGGGACTTCAAGATCTACAACGCGGTCGTCGACGAGAACGCCAAAAAACAAGAATGATCATTGGTTAAAAAAGGAAAACTAATCGTGCTGCACATGCGGCACAATAGTTTGCTGTACTCTGCAGAACAACGATTTGAAATCACCAATTGTCAAAGAGCGTATAAATACGAACCTTTCATTGTATATATTTTTACTCTCAAACCGCTCGCACCAATTTATTTTTAGGATACTTTGTCCACATTTTAGGACATGAAGGAGATGGAATAATCGCGGAAGATATACATACTTAATTAAAACCTCCTTCTAGGGGCTTTTAAGGGCCAATCAAACGAAATCAACGAAGCAACAACTGTTAAGAATCCCAACTTGCCGGAGGTAAACCAGTTGGCTATTTACCAGCGCAGCCGCGCGCCACGTTGAAAAAGGGACTACCACGATCAAATTCAAAGAGTGGTCATGATGGGTCTTGAACCCGGGGTCTCCGGATCTCAAGGCAAGAGCGCTAGCCCTGACCACTGGGCCGCACTGCCTCCGTACGATAGTGCGAAGTTATATGTCAAGGTGAAGTTTTCCTCGGCTTCGTAGATCTTAAAAGTCCCTAAAGCCTGGTTTACACTGCGACATAAACATAAGCATGACAAAGTTCACACATGTTGCATGAGCATAAGAGAAGTGACACACGCAGGCGCAGTTA
>OX421456.1:28808470-28823470 GCA_949126865.1 Montipora capitata
AAGAATTTACAAGAGCCATTTCAACGATATAACGCCACTTTGCTGTACGTCGCCTCAGCTTACCGCTTTCGAAGTCGTGTTCGGCCATTTTCCAGGGCGAAAGCAGAAAGCTGATACATGCAACAATGATCATCACCACGCCAAATTGTTTTGGAATGCCATAGTTGTGTACATATTCATCCAACACGATGTCGAGCATTTCGACGGCATCGAAGAGATCTACTACCATCTGGAAGCAAAACATGGAAACAACATCCTTGTAGTCCTCAGCATCTTTTGCGGTGTTCAACAGCAACAACAGAAGAAGCGGCGTGATGCAAAATGTCATCTTTAAAACGTTTGGGCCCAAGAACCTGTCTTTGTCAAGACTGTCTCCGACAGTTGCAAACACGACGACAGTGCTTACAACCAAGCCTACCACATACAAGCCCCAGATATAAAACAGTCTGCGAAGTTTTCCCTGATTGAACAGGATGAGGCAGAACCACCATATGATTGAAGGAAGTATGATAAGCTTGTTAAATACCAATTGAAATTATGGTAAATTGCTGGATAGGAAGCAAGCAAAAAGCCCTGAGCCACGATAAGGACAAAAAACGCCAAACGTCCTCCCAAAATGAAAATTGAGGACGTTATCAGATTTTTGTTGCTCGAGGTAGATGGAACGCTGAAGACAAAATTGCTTTGTGACAAAAAAAAAAAAAAGGCCAGTCGACTTATGATTACTCTATTAGCCAATGGGTTGCCGCCACATAACATGAAAGTTTTGATCTGGAGTTTTTCCTAAGTGAAAATAACTGAATTTGCGTCATTCATAATCAAAACATGGGAAAGTCCCTTTACCGATGCGGTGCTCAAGATTAACGCATCTTAAGTCTCTTTTGAGCCACATCGAAGGAGATAGATATTCCTTGACTTAATTTCGGATTTTACCACTTAAGCTTTTGGCTGTAACAGACGAGGGATGACCTTAGGTTACGATTCCGAGAAACGTGTCATTATTCCAAGAACAGACATTGCAGGTATGCCGAAAACGGGGATTCCCGTAAATTGGCGACTAATACAGCTGTACAGTGACTATGTCAGCATTTCTTGAATCTATTTATCAAAGCACCGAAACCGGAAAAAACAAGACGAATCTCGATAGCGGTCCCACAACCGATGCATAACATTGCTGTTTCACTACTAATGCAGATACATAAACAGCACTTGATGATACCAATTATGAGCCCCTTAGCCGTCAAATCCGTCAGATAACTGGAACAAATTTAAGAAACTGCAATGAAAGTGTCTGCGTATCATTGGGAAAAAAATTGATGCACTTCAAAATGTTGCAAAACAAGTTTTGGTTCATATGGCAATTAGGCGGTCAATCAGACATGGCCTGATTGGTTTAACATGATACTGACTTTTGACGACTAAAAATTTAGCACAAGTCAAAGCATGTATTGAAACTCACCATGAATCTCATATAAAAGCTGGTCCTACATTTTTCTGTGACTGATTTTCATTTTGTTCCACCTAAGTTAATTAAACATGTCTTGTTGGTGTGAATGGGGTACCAGCCATATGTGTCTCCTGACAGTTGCCATGGAATCCGCATAATAGCCGGATCATTCGTAGCAGCTGATCACAACCCTCTATATAAAATATGACCAACTAGAAAACCAAAAACTGCCCTATGTAATTCTGTGCATAAAAACGACCCTATGTAAAGACGCACCACTTAACTATCGCTAAGCGCACCGCTTTCCAAAACGAACGTAGTTGCATCTGTTTCTCGGATGCAACGTTTTA
Source organism: Montipora capitata (assembly GCA_949126865.1). Taxonomy (NCBI): domain Eukaryota; kingdom Metazoa; phylum Cnidaria; class Anthozoa; order Scleractinia; family Acroporidae; genus Montipora; species Montipora capitata. The sequence continues at coordinate 28,810,268 of OX421456.1, forward strand.
TCTTCTTTCCAAGGCAATGCTCAAAGTTATCAAGTAAGGGGTTTTCGGACCGGGTTTTCACATTCTTTAAAGTCAATACCTTTATTTATTATTTACATTCGTTCAAAGCAGAGCCTTTAACATTCTGTTAAGGTCACGCTTTAAAAATTCATTCGTAGCATCTGATCACAACCCTCTACATAAAATATGACCAACTAAATAAAAACCACGCTTTAAAGTATGGACCTTCCTTAATAAAATCACGGCCTTTAAAGGTCACGCTGTAAACACGCCTTTAACCTTTCTTAAAGGCCACGCCTTTAACCTTTCTTAAAGACCACGCCTTTAACCTTTCTTAAAGGCCACGCTTTTAACATTCATGAAAGGCCCCGCTTTTAACATTCCTTTAAGGCCACGCCTTTAACCTTTCTTAAAGGCCACGCTTTTAACATTCTTTAAAAGCAGTGCTTTTAACATTTCTTAAAGGTCCCGCTTTTAACATTCCTTAAAGGCCTCGCTTTTAACATTTCTTAAAGGTCCCGCTTTTAACATTCCTTAAAGGCCCCGGTTTTAACATTCCTTAAAGGCCATGCTTTTAACATTCCTTTAAGGCCCCGGTTTTAACATTCCTTAAAGGCCATGTTTTCTTAAAGGCCACGCCGTTAACATTCCTTAAAGGCCACGCCTTTAACATTCCGTGAAGGCCACGCTTTAAACATTCCTTAAAAGCGGCGTCCTTACAGGATAGGTCGCTTATATTGTTTAAGGTGAACAAGACAGAGTAATCGTGAAATACTTGTCATAGCATTAAATTATATTTTGGAGTGACGTTTTCGTTGACGTTGATGTTTTCTTCTCGAGGATATGATTCATTTGGCTAAAAAAGGAAAAATGTTGGAATTTTCAAAGCATCATTGCTCAGAAATCAGGGCTACAGGACAACAGTTTGCAAAATTAGTGGACACACCTAGGGCGTTATTATGCACATTGCAGCTACCCTCTCCCCCTTATCAATGTTGCTAGCAATACAAAAATTGCTGAAAACTTAAACAGTCAACACTGAAAGGGGGAGAGGGAGGGATGTAAGAAAGGTTGGAATTGTAGATACGGTGGATATTGGAAGCTAGAAAAGGTATTTTTTAATCGGGAGTGTCTCACCAATTTTACAACCTGTTGTAGCTCATTATGCAATCCCTTTCACAGTAGTACGTTATGCTTGCTGATTGATAAGAAAACGAAAATATTGTGCTAATGAGGCAACACAGTAAACAAAGATTCCCCAGTGAAGACCCTTAAAAGCGGGGCCTTTAAGGAATGTTAAAAGCGGGGCCGGATGGGGCTTTTAAGGAATGTTAAAAGCGGGACCTTTAAGGAATGTTAAAAGCGGGGCCTTTAAGGAATGTTAAAAGCGGGGACTTTAAGGAATGTTAAAAGCGGGGCCGGATGGGGCTTTTAAGGAATGTTAAAAGCGGGGACTTTAAGGAATGTTAAAAGCGGGGCCGGATGGGGCTTTTAAGGAATGTTAAAAGCGGGGCTTTTAAGGAATGTTAAAAGCGGGACCTTTAAGGAATGTTAAAAGTGGGGCCTTTAAGGAATGTTAAAGGCGCTGCTTCTAAGGAATATTAAATGGGATGCCTTTAAGGAATGTTAAAAGCGTGCCCTTAAGGAATGTTAAAAGCGTGGCCTTCAAGGAATGTTAAAGGCGTGGCCTTTAAGGAATGTTAACAGCGTGGCTTTTGAGGAAAGTTTACAGCGTGACCTTTAATGATTAAAGGCCGTGATTGTATTGAGGAACAGGAAATAGGAATATTAAAATAAATATATAAGCGTGGCCTTTATAGAATGTTGAAGGCTCTGCTTTGAACCAATGTGTCAAAGGCACCGTATTCAAATAATTTTGAAAGGTAATTTATATTTGATTACTTTGAAGCACTGCCTGGAAAAAACGATTAAATCTGAGAAACGGATACAACTACGTTCGTTTTTGAAAAAGCGGTGCGCTTAGCGATAGTTAAGTGGTGCTTCTTTACGTAGGGTCGTTTTTGTGCACAGAATTACATATGGTGGTTTTTGGTTTTCTAGTTGGTCATATTTTATATAGAGGGTTGTGATCAGCTGCTACGAATCATGCCAGTGACGTAGTCTCGTTTCTTGGAAAGACCCTAAAAATAGAATCTGCACGTTTGGCACGTTTCGCACGTTTGGTACGTTTCGCCACCACCGCATGTAGCTGTTCAAGAAAAAGGTGAAATCAGTATTATATTAAACGCCTGAGTTAGACCGGAACGTTCTCCTTGAAATGGCTTGTTTATCAGTGTTGAAGAGCAAGATCAAGTCAGTTCAACTCATCCATATAGGACGTTTCATATTTTCTACGATGCTGGTGACTCAGTGGGCCATTCCATTTAATATCCACACCCCCCCCCCCCCCCTATGGATGATATAAGCTCTTTCATGACTCCTCAGAAATTAATTTCTTTATCCCCCCCTCAGAAAATCCTATGGATGAGTTCACTGTGAACAGTACCCCCTTGGAAATACCTATGGATGAGTTCACCGTTAAAGTACCCCCTCGGAAATACCTATAGATGAGTTCACCGTTAACAGTACCCCAATGGAATACGTTTTTTATTACCAGTGCCCCCCCTTCCCCTTAGAGTAGTTTAGCAGTTTAGCTCACTTGATGAGCTTTGATGTGATCAAGAATAGACCTCTTGTCATGGCATGTATGTTATATCTGACTGCTTGATGTTGCTGCACACAAATTCTTCCTTCAGATTTAATGATATTCATGTGGATACGAAAAGCAGAGTTTTCGAACCGAGAACCATCGTTGCAGCCAGAGCCCACGATCCTTTTCGTCAGCACCAAGCATTGAGACCTCAAGTTTCAAGTTGATTTTTTTCCAGTGAAGTTACAAGAATAATAACAATGATAAAAAGAATGACGAAGAAGCACACGAGAACCTCTGAACATTTCAATCTTCGGATCGAACTCCACGATTCACGGACTCAAATCTGAGTAACACCGGTTACAGCTGACCAAAAGGATTGTGCGCACTGGGGACGAAAACGACAAACGTTTTAGTTAATGTAGGTCTGGTAATACATTTGCTCTTAATTTCAACTTTCAACTTACGTATAAACGGCACCTTAAGTGTCGATGCGGCTTTAATAAGACACGGTTTAGCTATAAGACGCACGTTATATGCTCGTATAACTGGTTCAGTTCGCGTGTCATTTCCCTCGTATAAATCTCATTCAATGGCCCTATTGTCTTCTAGTTTGTAATGAATGTACAAAATTGCTCTTGAGGAATACATGCCCTCAAATAATATCATTCTATGATTTTATATTTTGTTCCTAACATGGAAACTGACTCTAGAATTCTTTCAACGTTCAACAATGAATTGCCAAGTTTTCAGGGACTTTTCCCCTTAAAGGCCAACAGACGGATTTTTCGCGCGTTGCTAAGGAAGTGAAATGTTACTTCCGGTAACTGACGTTATCATATCAAAGTTATGGGTATTTCAGTATCATTTATGTCTTTAAAAAGAACATTTTTCAGAATAAAAAGAAAACCATGCTTGGCTGGATGCAAAAACAACTACAAATTATCAAACCATCGATTAAATACCCAAATTGCGTAGCACGGAGACAAATTTAGAGTTTTCTTTTATTGGTCACCTGACCATGGGCGTGGTATGATGACGTCATATTTAGGGTCATTGGGTTACAAAACTTGGAAACTGACCCAAAATAATGCCACAATCTCTCAAATTACTTAACCATTACATCCTTAGCAACGCACCCCAAAAAATACGTCAGTGGGCCCTTCAGTTACGAATACTCTAACGAGAAAAACGACTTTGGTTTGTTAATTAATTCTCTGCCATCGATAAATCACTTTTGAACCGTTAACAATCACCTTGCGATGACTTCAACAATTGTTACTGTCAAATATTTAGTTATCTACATCGTTTAAATTTTGTACTGTTTTTGTCATTTATTTCTGAAAGTCTTTACCTAAAGCGTCCTAAGTGCGTGCGTCAATTAATTAATTTGTTATCTGTGTTTGATCTTTACGGAAGCAGGGATCCACATCCGTTCCGATCGCTTTTCATTCAATGGAAACTTCAAGAAAATAAGGAATAAACTTGCAGCTTTTATCAGCAATGTTTTCGGCGCCATCTTTGACCACGCGGTATTTTCCTTCAAACGATTGCAGGCTCAATTTTCATATATCTAGCCGCTGGCATGGTTGTTAGCAAGTCGTTGAACAAAGAGCAAACACAAAATCTTGATAGCAGGAGCGTCGAAACGTTTCGTCTTTGAATCGTAACTTTGTAAGCTACATTCAAGTACATTTTGCAGCGGCAGAAATGGACCACTGTAAATCGGGTTCCCACGGTGCAAATAACAAAATACTCCAGAGTCAAAATTATTGACAAGGGCATAAAATAAAACACGAATGCTCAAGTTACAAGTTATGTTATCGACATTCGCTATACTTCCTCATTTTTGCCCTGGCAACCCAAAATTTGTCCGGGCAAGTATATCAGAAGACGTACTAGCCCGGCGGACGACTTTGACAAAAATTAATATGGATCCCTGCGGAAGGTTTCAGAAATTCAGGCACGTTACGAAAAATATATATCTAGATAGGTTTGATTTGAAATATAGTCATGATCTTTTCTTTAATCGAAGTTTGCCGGAAACCAAGTTCGACAAAAACCAAATCCACTTCATCATCATCGCGGTCACAGGACTGAACTTCTGCTTCGTACCAACCTAAGGGGATAAAGATTTGGAAAAACCAACTGTACTTTATAAACAAGCATAATTATAAACAATTGCTCAATCATTACGTGAGAAATTCATGATTAAATGATAGTTAACGAAAAAAACTTTTTATCAACGATTTCATTGGTGTATGAAAGTAAAAAAAAACCCCAGTGATTTCGATTAAATGTGACGATTCCATTGCAAAGGCTTACGAGTTGAGTTTCATTTTCCCTTCTATTTTCATGGAACATGTCACCACATGGTTGACATTGATTTGTAACAACAGCGACCAGTATTAAACAGCAAGGAGACAATTCTTGATCCATTTTATAGAAATCTCTCAACTTGGTTCTCCCATTTATTAAGGTTCCTAGGCTACTACTTCTTGCAAACTGTAACTGATGTGCTTTGAGGGGCTTTCATGTGTTCATAAAGTGTAAAGTCAATCTCGTTAGTTTTCTTACCGGCTGGCCATTCCGTCTCAGAAAGTTCTTCCTTAGTCCATTTCATGTCGACCCTTGCTCCAATTTCAAAAATTTCTTCGTACCCTTCAAGTTTTCTTGTGGTGGACTGGGACAGCTTTAATCGGTTGGCCTTGAATTCTTGGGCAACACAATACTTGTACGTGTGATCCCTCTCCGTGTCAAATTGTATTCCAGCTTCGTCCTTCTCTTTGTCATATTCCTTTACAGTCCCGATATACCAACCTAGAGATGAATTTTTCAAAAAAAACCTTCCAGTCAGAGATTAACCCTTAGCTTTTCCTACCAACAACTTTACCATTACCTAATATTCCAGAAAGAAAAGATTTATGATTTGGGTCTTTAACGTACCATTCTATAATTACATGGAACTTTGGAATATGAAACAGGCACATTATAGTTGTGACTTTTGCGAAGCAAATATCTTACCTGTTCTCCAGCCTGTCTGTCCAATTTCGTTTTTGCTCCAGTGAGCCATCACCCTGGTGCCAACCAATCTCATTGCTTTCATCTGGTTGCCATCTTCTGACCTTGGCGTGGTTCCCGAGTCATTAATCTTTGACCGTACGCGCTCTTCGTAAAGACTGATTTCAACTTTTAATGGCTCCAGCACTTCGTCTAGGTTGTCTAGAGTAATTTCTTGGGGGACAGCCAGAAATGAAGTTTGTTTCCTGGCTGGTATGGAGGCACTGTCTCTAGGCCTTTGTGTGCCAACCGAACTTCCTGTAGGAGTTGAAAACGCCCTCCTTTTATGCAGTATTCGTGGATCTGCCAGGTACAGGGATTTCTGAGCTGCTATTAGTGACGTTACTGCGGTAACAAGATTCACCATGGCTTCCAGTTCTTTGTGAAAGGCTTGATAAGCTCTCCCTGATTTAAGCATTGCTACCCTTATCACTAGCTCATCCTTGGTGCCGCAGTCTAAGGTGTTGTGAAATCGTAGGATCTCACGGAGGTTGTATACAGACAACTTGGAAATTTCTGAGATTGATTCCGGCACAGAATTTAGCTGACCACTGTATGCATTTAAAGGGGGTGGTGGTGCATATCCCATCTTCTCTACAAGGCGCTTGACACATTCGTGCTTTTTCCCTTCTGAAGGGAGTTTTTTTTGGCGACATAATGCTTGCACCTGGTCCTTGCTTTTCTGTTTATAAAGTTCTTGCTGTGCCCAATATTCTCTCTCTTTGTCGTTAAGAAATGCTTTATCGTTTTTTTCCTTGAAATCTGTAAGGAACCCTTTGACATCCTCCTCTGTGCACCAGCTAATAAACGAAATGCATGGCAAGATTGATTCCACTCCATAGGAAAACACTTTACAAGTCAGCTCTAAGATTTTTGATGGAAGGAAAGCTGCAGGAGTGTTATCAACAACCTGTGTCTGGAGCTGTTGCAATTTCTCTAGCGGCAAGTAATGCATCTCCCCACACCAGTATTTAACCACCTTACATAGTCAGGAATGGGTTGCATGGTGAAAAACATCTCTTGTCTTTCATGTGGAACATCAGGGTTGAATATTACCGTGGAGTACTTGTCGGACCAACAAGTGCGTTCGCCTTCTTCGTCGTGGCTGTTTTGAACAATTTGGTAATCATCTCTGTAACTTCCGACGAAATTTTCTTCCAAGTTCCAGACAGTAGCTACTTCCCGCCACAACTTGTTTTTTACAGGCTTATATTGACGGTCATCCTTGTTTTTTCGCAGTTCACTCTTACCAAGAAAGGTCACGAGATCCTCTTCATCGTTGAAGATGAAATTCTCCTCTCGGCCAATTCCTCGTAGAGCGAGACATGGATTTCCGCCATATTGTGTGTGCATTAAGCATTGCTTTACTCTTTGAGCCATGTACTAAATGTTTTCTTGATGCCAGGTGTCGCCGATCTCGTAATCACTGTGCACTCTCTTGCTGGAAAACTGTTCGTTGGAAAGGGCGTGGTTATGCACAGCGTGTACGCGCTCGACCGGATTTCTCTTGCTGTGGTACTCAGCAAATGACTTCTGGGTCACAGACTTCAATTGAAGCAGTCTTGCCAAACGAACCAACCACATTCTTACGAGTGGGCTTGTCGGGGCCTCAGAGGGACCATTGTCTACAATAAACACAAAATGTTCCTTAAGCTTTTCAGTGTTTGGGTTTCGAAACAGATGGTCCAGTGCAGGATTATTGAGTAGAAGGAAAAGCTCGCTGAAGACTCTGTGGACGGTCTCTGGTTCAAAATGAGACACGTTTAAGAGAGTCGCTGCTGTTCCTGTCCTTCGAATTCTGTAATACAGCTTATTGTCCTCTTCTTCTTCCAAAATGGACTCCGTTTTCAAAAAGAGATGAGTCACAGGGGTAACAGCATTATGCGCTAACCTGCTCCAATCGTGATCCGGCAGGACCATCTTTCGCCACGTTTTCCCTGGTTTTTGAACAGGAGACACATCCGCATGGACCTTCGCTTTTGCGTCTTTGGAATCAACCAGTATGTTGTCCGGGTATGCGTGGGATAAGTCCAGTGTCAGGTTAACATTCTGTGTGGACCAATGAAGATTTATAACAAATTGTTCCACACCAGTGCGTGGGGGTTTGTGAAGAGATAAACATGCGTTTATGCTTGTACCAGAATGGTGCCTCCTGGCTTGGTAAGTCCCTTCTCGATAATTTTGGGTGTAATTAAAACAAGACGAGAGGCTAATGTTGAATCCCTCTGGGGCCAAGGCTAAAATTGTTTCTCTAGCTTGTCTCATGATAGTGTTATTGTCGGCAGCCCGATAGAGGACAGTATCAGTTAGTCTGGAATGACTTTCCAAGCCACCTCCCGCCCTGTCTACTCGATCTCCTTCCCCAAACGCAAATTCTAAAATACCAGCAAGGTCTGGGAACTCCTCACATTTTAATTTTCTTCCCCTTCCCTTGAAGATGTGACGAAGCTTTTCGAGTTTCATACGTTGAAGAAGGCGATTCTTCTTCTTTCTTTCTGCGTCACTACTCGAGTCAGAATCGGAAATTAATTTGCTTTTCATGTCTTTGAAAAGTTCCAAATTGTAACCCACAAGACCTTTAGATCGTTGAAAGCTCCTTTTGTCCTGTACATTTGCAAGTCTGGTCATAAAGTTTACACTTGTTACCTTAGTTAGGACTGCCTTGAGGGTGTCTCTGTCTCGCTTGCTGTCTAGATACTGCAGCACTGTCTCATAGTTAGATCCGATCGCCTCTTCGACTTTTTGGTTGACAATTAATTGATCATCTTTTGAGATATTTTTTAAAGAGTTTACTATCTTTACGATTTCAGGGCCGTGGTTTTCCAAAATGTATCCTTTCCCTTCTATATAAATTTGAACCACGTTCAAATGCTTTGTCAACACCTCCAGCAACCGTGCAGATTCAATGCGAGTAAAGTCCTTTAAAGTTTTCAACTCTTTGTACTTCTTTGCAAGAACTTGAGTTGGAATGATGGGCCCGTTATTTATGATAAAGTAACCAATGGATATCATTGCGCTCAAATGGTCTTGTTGCTTTGAGGACGCAGGAGAACTCAACTTGTCAATGAAGACATCAATATTTTCGCTCAGTGATCCTGTTGCAGATCCCCGCACGAGCCCCTTGAACTCATTACCCTCCATTATTATCGAGTTTCTCATTCGTTCTTCAGTTCTCCCCACGTTTGCATTCAACTTCACACCCTTGTCCCTATACCAATCAAAGCCAGGGCCACTAAGCGGAAATAAAACTTCATCTTCCTCGACGTCACGTCCATAGTCCTTCATTGCCTCTTTAACTGTTCTAACCTCCTCCTCGCGTCCAGAGTCCTTCAATGTCTCCTGTGTCTTCTCCTCCTCCCCTCGTCCAGCATCCTTAATGGTATCCTCCATCCTCTGTTCCTCCCTGCGTCCAGAGTTCTTCGGTGTCTCTGCTGGTTCTTTGGATATGGCAGAGGTGAGAAAAGAAAGTATATTCTTGGTCTGCGTACGCTCGTTTTTCTGTTTTCCGTCATGCTTTGTCTCGGTTGCGGCTTCTTTTCCAGCACTGGGCTTTCGCTTTATTCGCCGCACTCGTGGGGTAGAAAAAATCCCAAGGTTTAAGGTTTTACTATTACCAATGTCAACGGTTGTCTGCCAGGTAGGTGTGTCCGCTGCAAATCGCTTTTTGGGAGGTGTAGGACTTGTTAATTGCTGCCAGGTAGGTGACTCCGATGCACCTCGCTTCTTGGGAAGTGTGCGATCTGTTGATCTCTGCCAGGTAGTTGCACCGGACGTAGTTTGCTCTTTGGAAGGCAGGGTAGGTTTGTCGACAGATGTAGCTTGCTCTTTGGGAAGTGCGAAATCTGTTGATTTCTGCCTGGTAGGTGTGTCAGATGTAGTTTGCTCTTTGGAAGGTGTGCGATCTGTTAATTTCTGCCAGGTAGTTGCACCTGGTGTAGGTTGCTTTTTGGAAGGTGTGGAATCTGTTGATTTCTGCCAGATAGGTGTGTCAGATGTAGTTTGCTCTTTGGAAGTTGCGGAATCTGTTGATTTCTGCCTGGTAGGTGTGTCAGATGTAGTTTGCTCTTTGCAAGGTGTGCGATCTGTAAATTTCTGCCAGGTAGTTGCACCTGGTGTAGGTTGCTTTTTGGAAGGTGTGGAATCTGTTGATTTCTGCCAGGTAGGTGTGTCAGATGTAGTTTGCTCTTTGGAAGTTGCGGAATCTGTTGATTTCTGCCAGGTAGGTGTGTCAGATGCAGTTTGCTCTTTGGGAGGTGCGGAATCTCATGATTTCTGCACGGTACGTTCGTCGACAGATGTAGCTGGCTTTTGCGGAGGGGCGGAAACTGTTGATTTCTGCAAGGTAGATGTGGCGGCCGTAGCTCGCTTTTCGGAAGGTGTGGGATATCTTGATTTGGAAGATGTGTCGCACTTATCTTGTATGTTAGGGGTTTTGGCATTTTGGGATGTTATATTGCACGTAGCTTGCTTTTTGGGGGTCCTGGTATCCGCTGAGATTCTAGGTTTACCGTCAGCAACAACTGTGGCATAACTCTTTCTTGCAGGCATTGCACTGGCCTCTTTTAGGAGTACGAAGTGGTTGGGTTTCCAACCAACAAGGGACATTCGGTTGGTTCTTGTCCACATAACAAAGATGGCGTCCTTCTTTGATTTTTCATGGCTTAACTCACTTTGAAAGGCATTTCTTGGATAAAAATATCCGTGGCAAGCCAACTTAATTGCCCAAGCTGATTTAATGTCTGGATATGCTGCAAAAATAGGTTTGTCAATCACAGATGCGAGGGCTAGGATGTGGAATTGGCGAGAATAAACAGTAGGCCTTGCTGTTTCTTTGGCCAGTACTTGTATGGCTTGGACAAGTTTGTTGAAGTCACCATTGTAAGTGTCTATTGCTTTCTGTTCACTGAGAAAGATGGTTATGATGGCTGAGTTTGAATAGCCAGAGGTTGCGGCAAACTCTTTAATTTGGGGATGACGGGCATAAAATTCCGCGTTGGCAAATAGCTCGGAAGCGGTTAGCATACGCAGAAGAGCTGAAAGAGATTCATCGCCCACCAATGAAAGGGAAACAGAATTGTATAGACAGTTACCATCTCCACTTGTTTCTAATGGCAACCATTGTTCGAGATCTGTTGGCAGAAGCCCTTTGGATAAGATGTCAATGCGTCGATATTTCAGATCAGCATTTGAGCTTTGTCGCCTTGACTGAAGAAGGGGAAGAAAGTTGTTTAAAATCTCTTGGGCTGCCTGTTTACTTGTAAGTGTCTTGGCCAACTCCATGATCTGCGAGTCATTCAACGTATCCATTCGTAATAGTATGATCTAACAATTAAATAAAGGCGACTTCTTAATAGAGCGTAACCATTCAGGTTGGATATACTGTAGTCATATCCCAAACAAACTATACAGGTTGTACTTGGTGTACTCCATAAAACCTTTATAGCTAAAACCTAGGGTTGGCAAAACTCTACGATACGTTTTACAAGGCCGTTTGCTCCATCTAACTTAGTATTTGTTTCTAGGGGTGAAAGAAAGCCTCTCCAAGCCCGCAAGTAACTAATTTTCTTTCACGATTTGTTTTGTTGTTAAGGTTGACCGTTCCTTTCGCCAAGTAGAAATATCTCGCTTTATGACGACGTTATAATATACTCCATTACACGAGATGTTCCCGACACGCTAATTGCGCGATGTGCGTATTTATCGACACTTTAGGTATAACAAAACCACAGTAACACGTTTCATGAAAACCTCAATAAAGTATATATTTCCAGAAAGCTTAGCAATTGTGAATTCCGATTATTAGTTGATTTAAGGCAAAAAATAAAAACCTTTCCTAAAATACTGATCATTTTCCAAAAGTATGTAGTTTCACAATGGAGCTTGTTTCCGGTCAGACATCGAGACATCGCTAAGTTTTCTTCACACCTTCATCTGAAAAATTGCGTCGGGAATTTTGATTGACTGCCTGGTTTGTTTTTCATACGCTGTTAAACTTTGAGTTTTTATAAGACACGCATAGCTTTGCTTAAATACTCATTACTTTCGAAGGAGGCCAAAGATTGAAATTCCCCGACACGTTTTTTTTTTGCCACATTATGGGCCCCATAATGTGGGAAAAAAACCGCGTCGGGGAATTTCAATTTTTGGCAAGAATGTCGGCAAGAATGACATTCTTGCCAAATATCAGCGAAAAAGGATCAAAACTTGCTGCAAACGAACTGAAAACGTATGCCTCGTTCGATGAAATTTAGTTTTGAGAAATAAAGCAAAATACACGTTCGGGCGTGTTTCCGGTGTTGGGAGATTGCATCTCAAAAAGTGTGAAAAGTAATTACCTGTTTATCGATAAAGCGAGGGTTCTTCTTACGCATACAATGGCACTTTATCTTACTCAAAGTATGAGCTTTTACACAAAGGCGGCAAATGTTTCCAGTTAACTCTGAAGCGATCGCAGACAAGCATACCATACTTTGACTAGAAGTAACCTTATTTCGCGGAACTTTTCGCAATTAGACGAACGCAATGAGATGTACCTGGAAATAGCAAAAACTAAAATTTGGCAAAATTATCAATTTTGTGGGTAGAATCGTACCTTAAATGTCGCGTTTCTGCTAAATTCTTGTACTATGAATCACTTTAATTTCGCGATCGTTAGTAAAACGCTATTAAAAGGTATTTAACCTAGCCTTGAAGCAAATAGAACAACTTCATTTACAATAACGTCAAATTTTACAGCAAGAGATGCAGTGATTGATCAGACTATATGAGAACAGTAACACCAATTTTCTAACAATTTCCACAAGACTTTTACGCTTCCTTAATTTTAGTCAATTGACCATGATCTCCATAGTCGTTTGAATTACTTTCGCGATGGAAGTGGAAGCATGAATCATAGTTTTAAATCTTTTAAGAGTGACGAATCTTTGTTTTAAAAAGCTCGGGAATCATGACTGACCACGACACTGGGGAAAGCTCAACAACTACATACATGAAATGAAGACTCAAATGATTTCGCCCCTTTCCTTGATTGTAAATGTCTTGGTATTAAGACGTTGCAATTGCCTCAGAATAGATAAAAACATGATTTTGTCAACGTTTTAATGCTAATAAAATCGTCCGTTCTTCATTATTAGCTATTATTGATGTAATTTTATATTCGCGACACTTACTGGTTGCCTAAAGGTAAAAGCGGCCTCGTCACTTACGAGTCATGTCAGATACAGTGGCTCGGCGGCTCGCGCAGTCAAGAAAAATGGGTGTATGCGGCTTAACGGCTCGTCACTTACGGGTAATGTTAGATTGATAGAGTGGCTCGGCGGCTCGCCAGTCAAGAAGAATGCCTTTATGCGGCTACTAAGATGGCTAGTCCCTTACGGCCTAAGCACTTTAAGCTTTTTCATTTTACGGTTCGGTTAACTTCAATTTTTACAAGATAGTGTGAAGAATTTAGCACTCGTTTCAGTGATCAGGACTAAGCACTCATTTGAAAATTT
>OX421456.1:28838470-28843470 GCA_949126865.1 Montipora capitata
AACTCAACATTAATGAAACTGTCAAACAATTTATCGTTGGGTGATAATTTCTGGTTTAAAACATATCTCAAAGAAACTTATGTACATAATAATAATAATAATAATAATAATAATAATAATAATAATAATAATAATAATAATAATAATAATAACGCTTTATTTATATAGCGCTATTTCCCTTTAGCCCAATAGCGCTTTACAATAATTACAATCCAAAGTAGGAAAATTTACAAGTAGCAATAGGATGGATTTTTACAATTTTCGGATAAAAACTATATTAAAAACTATTTTAAGATATTAAAATTATATTTCCAGGTAAAAAGACTATATTACATGCTAATCTAAGTTATAACATTTTTTAAAAAGGTATGTTTCCGAATAGGTCTTAAAACTTGGTAACGAGGTACTCTGTCTGATAATGTCGGGGAGAGAGTTCCACAAACTGGGTGCTGCAAAAGAGAAACACCTATGGCCATAACTTACTAGCTTGACGGGTGGTATTTTTAGTAAGTTTTTAGAGGAAGATCTCAGATTCCTAGTTGGTGCATAGGGCTCTAATAGTTCAGTAATGTAACTAGGAGCCTGGCCATTAAGCGCTTTATAGGTCAGAAGTAGTATCTTATAGTTAATGCGCTGGTTAACTGGAAGCCAGTGCAGCTGCTTTAGGACAGGCGTAATGTGGTCATATTTCTTGGTACGAGTAATAATGCGGGCCGCAGCATTCTGGGCATTTTGTAAGCGATCTATTAGAAAGGTGGGTAGCCTATACAATATTGAGTTGGCGCTATCAAGCTTAGAGGTAATGAATGCGTGAACCAGCTTTTCAGTGTCTGCTGGAGATAGACAGTCTCTTATCTTACTAATGTTCCTGTGGTGGAAAAAACAGGCCTTGCAGGTATTGGTAACATGCTTATCTAGTGACATGTGCTCATCGAAGATAACTCCAATGTTCCTTGCAGAAGGGGATGGCTTGATCCGTTCACCAGACACATCGATGTATTCTATTGATGGGGGTGGGCGGTGTCGTGCGCTTAGGACCAGTAACTCCGTTTTTCCTCTGTTCAGTTTAAGCTTATTCCTTACCATCCACGAGTCGATTTCGGAAACACACGCTTCTATCTTGGCTATGGAATCGGCTTGTTCAGCGGGAGTGGGCTTAAATGAGAGGTATAGCTGAGTGTCGTCGGCGTAGAGATGATAGTTGAGTCCATGCCGTCTAATTATGTCCCCGATGGGCGACGTGTATAGCAAGTACAGGATCGGCCCTAAAACCGATCCCTTGGGAACACCATAGCGGAGTTCTTTCACTTTTGATTTGATTCCATCAATCATCACAAACTGCTTCCGATCTTGAATATAGGATCGGAACCATTTTAGCGCATTTCCTTTCACACCGTAGCGTTTTGACATTCTTTCCAGTAGCAACTCATGGTCGACGGTGTCGAACGCTGCAGACATGTCCAACAGCAGCAGGACAACGCATTTCTGATTGTCTATTTCACGGAGAATGTCATTTTGTACCTTCAAAAGAGCAGTCTCTGTGCTGTGAAAGCATTTATACGCTGACTGAAAAGATTCCTCCAGATCATTATCACGTAGGTAATCACTCAATTGACAAGATACCGCCTTTTCAATTATCTTTGATACAACCTTCAGGTTTGAGATAGGTCTGAAATTTGGATAATCCTCAGAATCTAGGTTGTCCTTCTTCAGCTTCGGTTTAATCATTGCTTCCTTCAGTGTAGCGGGAATATATGCTGATTGGAGCGACATGTTAACCATGTTAGTGAAAATGGGTAGAAGAGTCGATTTGCATTCCTTGAGAATAGATGCTGGTATAGGGTCAAGATCACAAGATTTTTTACTGATTTTGTCCACAAAACGTTCAACCTCTCTTGCTGACATCACTCTGAACTTTGTGAATTCGACATGACATGGCTGTTCATTTGCTCCGCAAGACTGGATAGTGGAGGTCATTTCGTTAGATAGCTCCGTTCTTATGGTTGCTATCTTCTTGTCAAAGAAGTCGGCGAAATTATTCGTAAGCTCGATCATTCAGGGCGCAGTCGGATAGCGACTAGCGATAGTGACAGCGATAGTGACAGTTGTTTCTATTACGGTACATTTGCATCAGAAGCAAAACATAACCAGGTCCTTAGATCACTACTATTTTTTGAGGTTTCGGAGTCTTATTATACCCAATATGATAGCCTGCGAGCAGGCTCACTTGATAGGCAAGGGCGGCGGAGCCGCAACCGAGAGCGGGCGAAGCCGGCGAGAAGAATGGGGCGAGGAAAAGTGACTTTTCCTCGCCCCATTTTTCTCGCCGGCTTCGCCGGCTCGCGATTGCGGCTCCACCGCCTTTGCCTATCAAGTGAGCCTGCTCGCAGGCTACCAATATGATGGCGATGCCATTCTTTGTGACGAAAATGGATTCGTCCTTGTTGTATTCGAACATGATTACTAAACGAACGACAAGAAATACGAAATTTACAAAAACCATTTCAACGATATAACGACACATTGCTGTACGTCGCCTCAGCTTCCCACTTTCAAGATCGTTTTCGGCCATTTGCCAGGGCGACAGCAGAAAACTAACACTTGCGAAAACGATCATCACCACACCAAATTCTTTCGGGATGCCGTAGTTGTGTTGTTTCTCATCCAACACAATGTCTAACATTTCGACAGCATCAAAGAGATCTACCACCATCTGGAAGCTTAATGTGGAAACAACATCCTTGAAGTCTTCAGCGTCATTTGCGGTGTTCAACAGCAATAACAAAAGAAGCGGCGTGATGCAGAATGTCGTCTTTAAAACGTTTGCGCCCAAGAACCTGTCTTTGTCAAGACTGTCTCCGACATTTGCAAACACGATGCCAGTGCTTACAATCAAACCTAGGACATATAAGCCCCAGATATAAAACAGCCTGCCAAGTTTGGCCTTATCGAACAGAATGAGAAAGAACCACGTTAGGGCTGAAGGGCCGTATGATAGACTTGTAGCATACCAATTCAAATCGTTCTTGTAATTTGCTGGATAGGAAGCAAGCAAAATGCACTGAGCCAAGATAAGGACAAAAAACGCCAAGCGTCCTCCCCAAATGAAAATTGAGGCCATTGTTTTCGTTGCTGACTGCAGATGGCACGCTGTAGACAAAATTGCTTCAGTTGTGAAAAAGAAAAATTACGGCCAGTCGGTATATCATTGCACCATTAGCCAATGGGATGCCGCCACATAGCTTGAAAGTATTTTGATCTGGGGTTTTCCCCAGGTGAAAGTAACTGAATTTGCTTCAGTCAGAGTGAACAAGAGGGAAAGTCCCTATACCGATGCGGCTCTCAAGAACAACGCATCGCAAGTCTATTTTGTGCCACGTCGAACTAGATAGATAGTCCTTTAAAGAATTTTGGCTTTTATCGCCTTAGCTTTTGGCAGACGACGGAAGACCTCAAGGTTAGGATTACCAGAAAAATGCCATTATACCGAAAACGGGAATTCCCCTAAATTGTCCTAAATTGACCGTCGACTTAATACTGGTGTACAGTGACTATGCCAGCGTTTCATGAAACCATTTATCAAAGCACCGAGCAAGTCGAACCAGAAGATGGTTTTATCCATTTCTCACATTAACGTTCTTAGAGATAGTCAATTTTCAAGGCCAATGTCAATAGGCGATGCATGACCTGTTTGTTTCACTATGAGGATAAATAAATAACACTGAATAATATAAATAGTGGTTCCGTTACGAGTCAAACGGTTGCGTTAAAAGTCTTCGTTCAGTTCATAGAGAACTGGATAAAATTTTAAGAAATTGTGTTGAAATTGACTGTGTATCTTCTGGAAAAATTCACGTGCTTCAAAATGGTGAAAAACAAGTTTAGGTTCACATGGCAACTAGGTGGGCAATCAGACATGATTTGATGCTTCGCCGGTTTGAAGCTTACAATAAAATTACCATTTACGATCCTTTTAAATTTGTCAGTTGCGCATGCATTCCTTAATTTCCAAAGGAGATGTTATTTCCGGAAACGACGTAATTTCCTAGAACTGCGATTTCCCTTTTTCTCGGAAATTAAACAAAATCGGTGCTGTGTATTTGCATAAGCATAGACCGCTTATCATCTTGCAAGGTGTTAGTCCTGCCGGTTAAGTTGTTAAACTGAACGTTGCTGATTTGGAAACTTAATTCCCAAAGTCCTTTTATGGACAAGGTTTCGATCGTGTTTATGGCCTCCTGTTTGATTATCTTGGGAAGATTTGCCTATTTCTCTCTGTATGCTCTCCAAACCTATTCGCTGACTTCGTAGCCAGATAAGTACGAAAGCAATGATGGTTTCCACTAACCAGTCCTTCTTTTTGTTCCTGCTCTTGTGATATGGTTTTGGTTCTATGGAACGATGAAAATGTTCAGTGGTTCAGTATTCGCTGTTTGGCCAGGTTATGTCTGGATTGGATTAGTACCGCTGATAGGAATTATTTTTGGCAGTAGCGACCCAATCAAGAAAAAGCTCGACAGTCAGATCTTCTAGCTTTGGTCCAAATATCTTGAAGAATTTAAAAATTATTAGAAGTATTTAGCATTAAAATCTATAAATATATTTAAAATTAGTTACCTTGTAGATCCCTATAATTTTTATACCTAGATAAAGTATCGCCAATGATCGCCTCAAGTAAATTAAGGCATGGGCCCCAACCTGGCCCCAAATTACAAAAAAGTGAGGGGTTGGTCTAACTTCTGAAGGTTTAGTAATAACAACCTAAGACTTTCTCATACTAATAACGTCACAAAAGTTTCTTATTGATGTGGATGACGTATGCAAATGAACTCACGTGACTTGTTACGGCCGCAAAACTCAAAATAAAAAATGTCAACAGTTTATGCTAAAATTTATTTCACTTCGCTACTATTAGATTAGTCAAAATGGTAAAAATGTTAAACGAACTGTGCTTGGCCTTTGTTAAATACGTCTTCAGTTTTGGAAATATAAGGCATTTT
>OX421456.1:28851469-28858969 GCA_949126865.1 Montipora capitata
AACAATCAAGAATTGATGACTGTTATTGTTAAGGATTAGTACATTCAACAGCTTAGAAAAGGACAAAGTTTATGTACAATATAGAGCTTGTTTCGCTCATTTGATCAGTTTTAGAGTACAGTATTGATTCGTTATGTTTGTATAGAGCTTGTTTCACTCGTCTGATTTCTTCAAATTTGAGGTGTAATCTATGTTTGTAGTAATCGGATCAGTTGTTCCACTTAAATAAAAACATTAAATACTGTAATGCAAACATATTTTGTCGCAGTCGCTGGGAGTATTCTAAACATTTCCACCGTTCATTTTAATGGTATTTGACACCTCATAAGACGTTATTTATCGAAACCTGTATTAGGCGGACACCCTGTATTGAGCGTACACTAGAGCATTCCCCGAGGGTGTCCGTTTAATACAGGTTTCACTGTACTTCATATTAGCGTGGGGTTGATGTTTTCTAGGAAAAAGCGTCGGTTTAGGCACAGTGGACCTCGTGGCGGAGTAATTATCGACCATTATCCTAACATTCCCTCAATTGCCACTGAAAATCTATTAAAAAATTGACTCTCGCTCAGAGCCGGCATATAAAAGGGAAATGTAATGCGATCATCTCTCTCCATTTTTTCTCAGAGAGCCGGGTTTTCCGTTATCGTTGAACAGACCATGCCGCACCATCTCGGGAATTCAAGAGTAGAATATTCTTTACCAATGTAGGGGATTTTCCCTCTTCTTACGTAATGCCAAAGATATCTGTAGAAGGACATGTTTCTCGGAATCGTTACCCCAGCGTTTTCTAGTGTATGAATGTTTCAACCAGTACGTGATTCATACATTCCCCATAATACACTTTGTTTGCCCCCCCCCCCCCCCCCCCAATTTTGCAGAAACCATCGTTTTCAAATGCTCTTTGGACACAGCATATTCCCAAAAGCATTTAAGCATTTGAAAACAATGGTTTATGAAAAATGTGGGGGGCTAACAAAGTGTATTATGAGGAATGTGAAAATAGAGAATGCAGCGGCCATTGTCCATTTATGGGGGTTTCCCTTTTCTTAGGATTACCATTTTCTTAGAATTACATGTTTCTCGGAATCATTACCCTCGTAAGAAGTCTTAAATTCGTTTTACACCAGAATAAAAGTCTGGCACGGCATTCTTAAATCGATTTTGGAGAGCTGTTCCAATATCTTTTAGCTTCTGCAAAAGGGATTTGAGATTTGACATTTTTATGGAGAATTTGGTCGTTACATAAGTTTTGTTCCACTTGAATCGATTTCTAAAACCTTGAATCGATTTCTAAAACCAGCCCTGTAAATCATGTAAACTCACATGCTCACTGTTTTGACTTGAAACCTTTGAGATTGAGCCGCATTAAATAAAAATAAATTAGGGAAACGATTGTAAAAATAAATATAGTACATAGGTTACAATCTCCCTCAATCTGGTTCCAAACTTGTCGACTAATGCGTTTTGCTAGGGCGCAGCATCTTAACGGGCTGTGTCTCGAAATTTAGCCAAAGTCAGCGACTGGGATTGGCAACAAAATCACAAGTCAAG
Organism: Montipora capitata; assembly: GCA_949126865.1. Lineage (NCBI taxonomy): Eukaryota > Metazoa > Cnidaria > Anthozoa > Scleractinia > Acroporidae > Montipora > Montipora capitata. The sequence continues at coordinate 28,853,024 of OX421456.1, forward strand.
CGAAACGTGAATATCTACTTCAAACGTTGAAGAAAGGTTTGAATCAAACAGCAAACTTAATACAAAAGGAGGAAGGGATGGGCAAAATTAAAGAAGATTAAAGTGCTCAACAGATACTTTTTTTGTCACGAAGCTTTGATGTGTGTTGTGTAGAAGTAATTTCTGAGTTAACGTTAAGCTTTGCGTGGCGAGTGAACGCTTAGAGACGGGTAAACTACGCGAAGTGAACACAGCCCCTTTAAGTACCAGGTTTTTTGGATAAACCGATTTGTTATGGAGTAGTTAAGCTATTCCTTTTAGGGAAGGAATCAGAAACGACACATTCATTGATGGTAAATCCTACACTGTTCTTACATTGTTACATTGAAGTTATTTGGTGCATTCCATTGGCTAACGGCGCAATCATCACGGTGCAAGTAATCGATTTAAGGACTGCCTTTAGGTCAGAAAGCCCCGCACTACATACGGATTATTTTAGCTAAAGCAAACCTTGATAATGAGCGATTAACATCAAATGAATGAAATATTATACTAAAATTACATTTATGAAGGAAATATCAAGACGAAGAAACTGCTGACCGATACAGGGAAAATTTAGCGTAGTGTTTCAACCAACTTCCGTCAGCTCTTATAGTGTTGTATGAGTATTGTATCGATCCAGTCGTACACTTTCGTTGGCCTCGTTGCCGCGGTAGCCCTTCTCCTTTTCCAAACATATATCGCTTAACATTGATTGATTCGTTCTTCGCTAATTAACAACTAAGAATAGTGTTTATGTTCTTGGAAAAAAATCAGGCTTTAAGAACAACCGCAACATTTTAAGTAGAACAAATCTCAAACAGGCTAAGGAGAATTATTATGGCATTTTTGGCGATAAAGATTGACGCATCTTGGCTAGATATTAAGAACAGAGCCAAACGAAGACTTACAATAGAAAAATGCCGTTAACAGCGAGAATCTGGATCGTTTTTCGCGATATTGATGTACGCTTGTCATATGTCCAATTGCCATAGTAATCTATCTTTACTTCCACAAGCTGCAGCGGAGAAAGGAGAAAGCTGAAGCCGACGAAGACAATGATGGCTTCTTCGAAGCTTCTTGGAATGTTGTGAGGGATCACATTTTCTTCCAAAATAACCTGCAACATTTCCACTCCATCAAAGAGATCTAGTGCTATTTGCGGGGACAAAATCAATATCAGCTCTCTGTAATCCACTGCAGTGCACTGCAGTCCAAAGCACTTAATTTGCTGTGAAGCAGCCCTGTAATCTTTGTCCTTCTTTGCATTACACAAGACTTGTCAGTCCACCTCTGGTTTCGTTGTTTTAGGGTACAGTCAACTTCAGTGTCTGTATATTCATAAAGGATTGCCCGCTGATTACTCCCGATAACTCGAACCTTTTTCAATTTCCCTTGAAGGTTCAAGGTATCGGGAGTCGATTGTATTATATTTATTTTCTATTAAAGGTGCTAATATACTATTAACTACCAATTGATGGAAATAGTGCATAATAAAGAATTGAATTGAACGTGGAAGTCAATTTTTTTCGAACTTAGATATTAGCAAGTGAGTAGAACCAGTCCTGAATTGAACATTTTTTGAAAGGACCGCTTTGTTATCCATGTCAAACACAAGAAAGGAGGCTGAAAGTAGCCCGTACTTTGGCCTTTTCGAGGGCAAAGTCTGCTGTGTGTTGTCTATCCCGTGACCTGGGGAGTCGGGGCTTTTGAAATTTATCCTGATGCGTTTTCTTTTTTGTTCGTCTTCAATTCGCGCTGTACAAAGACGGACGAGAGACGCATTATGCCTCTAGGCGAGGGAAAGCGTGTAGTGTGTCTTCTGACAAATTTTAATCGCAAAATGCTTATTGGTGGGCATATATGACTCTAAGGAACAGCCTGGCTTCGTAACAGAAGCATTCTAATTTTTCATCTCTCGGTGCATGTCGAGAGGGTGTGAAAGGGATGAGTTTGCCATCATTTGAGTTTTGACGGTGTAGTTTGATAATTTCTCGTTGAGTAGCTTCGTCATTGGGCGGGTATTCTTCGGCCTTGGAGACCATGAAGTTTGCGTCCTTTTTCGATGTCGAACATCACTGATCTCTGGCTGCGCAGGCCAAAGTGGGAAGCCGACATTCTCTCCCATATTGCTTTGGGCCGTTTGGTGCACCTGATGTTGTTTCCTCGTCCGTTGATGTCTTATCAAATTCGACTGCTGGAACCTTGTTTAGCCCGGGCCTTCCTTCACTATTCTCTTCTTTCTCAAATCCCATAATACATCTTGTTTACCTGCCCAAAATTTTGCATAATCATTGTTTTCAATTTCTCCTGGGACATGAAGATGTCCCAAGAGAAATCGAAAACAATGCCTATGCATTTTTTGGGGAGAGGAGGGGTTGGGGGGGAAGAGAGGTGTATTATGGGATTTGAGAAAGTAGAAAATAGCGTTGAATCCATTTCTTGTTCGATTTTTGAAACTCACTTATGAATTGTTTTTCCTTTCAGACTGTTAATGTCAACGTTGACCCATACATGATCATTCGCTCCATCAGAAAATCTGTTGCCAGTCGAAAAGAAAGAGGTTTATGACCGTGATACGGACGTAAAGTATTTATGTTTACAGTTTCGTGTGACAAACGCAAACGTCAGGATTATTCAGTTGAATGAACATCACTGATTTTTATCTCAGAAACTCTTATTCTTCATACATTGAATTTCAAATCGTAACTTTGAAAATTGCGTAAATTAATCTTTAATCAGAGTAGCATCGAATCATCGAATCATCTCAAGCTCCGCGCAAACGGACGCAACATTGTTGGGTGTTACATGTTCCTTTGTTTTTTGCACTGTTCACCCTGTTGCATGTTGTTGCAGGAAGTTTGAAACCAGGAAAACGTTTTGAGCCTACAACTCCCAACATTTTTTTTGTTCCGTGATCACCGAAGCGTAGCGCAAAAAAGTTGGATCCTTTTCACAGCATTTTCCACATTAGGGAGCTGGAGGAGGCTCGAAAGGGTTTTTATTTGGTATAGTGTTTGTGAAACGATGAAGGATACCAAAGAAGGCTATTTCATAGTGTAGGCAAACTATAAATATCTTTGCAACTCTATTGTTGGGTAATACTTTAAGGGCACCTTTGACGTCATATCGGTTACCATGGCAACACGCTAGGTCCACAAAAGGGCCCATTAAATTTCAGTTTTTGAAAATTATCTGAAAAACTAAGTCGGTGACCTACCGTTTTTATTTCTTTGTTGAAAAGCTCCCTAAATTCTTTAACTTCTGAGAGAGTATCACAAAAAGTTATCTAGTAGAATTTAAGATACGTTGAAAAAAGGCGTTTTATAGTTTACAGAAAATTGTACGAGATAACTTTCCCCGAAACTTTTTTATTTGAAGTGCCATCGTGAATGATACGTACATGCAAAAAATCAAGATAGGTCACTGAGCAAAATTTCTAGATAAAGACAATTTTTTCCCTTAGGTTTTATTTCCGGTTCGCGCGATTTTACGCCGTATTTTCACTTCCGGTGTGTTGCGCACGATTGTTTTTATAGAAATTTGATTCATTGAGCTGACGTGTGTTTCTTAGTTATGGCGTGTGTAGGTTACGCGTGCGCACAGCTAAAATCCCTTTCGAACCTCCTTAAGCACGCACGTTTTTGAGACACCGACAGCAACCGGAAGAGAAAATCTCCCGTGCCAGGACAGTGGTGTCTCCCAGATTTTTCCACTAGTCATCTCTAATGAGGAAAACATCTTAGCAGTGTAAATGTGATTGTGTGAAAACAAGTTAAAGGGGAAAACAGCTCACTTCAGGTTGTCGTTCGCGTCTCATAAACGCGCGGGCTTAAGAACCCTAATTGGGTCCACGCACTCGTATTACATATAGTAGAGAGCTTACGCAACAGGACGGCTGGAAGACTCAGGACGGCAGAATGACGAAAAAATGTCGCGTAAGATCGGGAATGCACACTCTCGCGCGACATTTTTTCGCCATTCTGCCGTCCTGAGTCTTCCAGCCGTCCTGTTGCGTAAGCTCGCTAGTATCCGAGGAGACAGCAACGCATTAACGTATTGAAAACAAGATGGCAGCGTAGTTTTGTAAGTTTAAGAGCCTTGTGGGTTGTATCCTTCCCATAATGCATACTGCACGTCCTTACATTTTTGGGAGTTGTTGCGTCTGTTTGCACACAACTGCCAACACCATCCAACATCTGCAGAACCAACAACTCCAAACAATGCTGGGAGTTGTTAGAACTGCCAACACCATTCAGCATCTGCAGAACCAACAACTCCCGACACTATTGGAAGTTGTTGCGTCCGTTTGCACGCGGGGCTTTAGCAAACAGCCGTAAGTCAAAGGGGACGTTGCCGAGTGCTGGAATACATAAACATGTGGATATTTATTCACTTATTTATTATGTTTATTTATTTATTTATTTATTTATACTTGCATGCATGCACAAAGAAAATTGTTCGTGTAAGGTTAAAAACTGTTCCCTACAGGATTCACACGTGTCTCTAATTCTTGAGATGACAGAAATGGGTATCTTTCTATGATGTTTAAAATGGGTGTTACGCGATAGTTTTCTTCAAATATTGTTCTCTTGGAAAAAAGTGTAGATCTAAAAGGATATTATTACAGTATTTAGTGGTAAATTATTTATCGTAGGCCCCATAGATGGGTCAAGTTGGTAAAAACATAACGTCCTTGAACAGTCAAATGCATGGACGGTGAAAACGTTTTCTTAAAGAGTCCTAAATATGAGTAATTTTGATATTTTTAACGGGCATCAAGAGTTTACTCTTACTTAAATGAAACCTCTACTCCTACTCAAGAATAACGGAATAAATGATGTCTGGACTCAGATTTGTTCAAAATTGTTCACTTGCAAATTTGCCGGGAACCTTCATCTTCATTATCAGGGACTTCAAGATCTACAACGCGGTCGTCGACGAGAACGCCAAAAAACAAGAATGATCATTGGTTAAAAAAGGAAAACTAATCGTGCTGCACGTGCGCCACAATAGTTTGCTGTACTCTGCAGAACAACGATTTGAAATCACCAATTGTCAAAGAGCCTATAAATACGAACCTTTCATTGTATATATTTTTACTCTCAAACCGCTCGCACCAATTTATTTTTAGGATACTTTGTCCACATTTTAGGACATGAAGGAGATGGAATAATCGCGGAAGATATACATACTTAATTAAAACCTCCCCCTAGGGGCTTTTAAGGGCCAATCAAACGAAATCAACGAAGCAACAACTGTTAAGAATCCCAACTTGCCGGAGGCAAACCAGTTGGCTATTTACCAGCGCAGCCGCGCGCCACGTTGAACCAGGGACTACCACGATCAAATTCAAAGAGTGGTCATGATGGGTCTTGAACCCGGGGTCTCCGGATCTCAAGGCAAGAGCGCTAGCCCTGACCACTGGGCCGCACTGTCTCCGTACGATAGTGCGAAGTTATATGTCAAGGTGAAGTTTTCCTCGGCTTCGTAGATCTTAAAAGTCCCTAAAGCCTGGTTTACACTGCGACATAAACATAAGCATGACAAAGTTCACACATGTTGCATGAGCATAAGAGAAGTGACACACGCAGGCGCAGTTAGCTCCAGAAAAAACTCGCTGGACAATGGGACGAGCAACTTTTCCAAAATGACGGACGAAGAAATTCTCCTCCCACTAGTAGTACTTGGCCTCGGAGTCAACCCTTTCCCGAGTAGCTTTATTTATAGAACACCTCCCTTGGGAGATTCAGCACACTCACTGTTGTAAAAGCCAATCAAAACAGAGCTATCTCAGCGTCAAGGGAATTATGATACTTTTCGCGGGAAAAAGCTGTTCCTAAAAATAAATTTACTCGGGAAAGGGTTGACTCAAGGAATTAGAGGAGATAGAGGCTCCTTTTAATGAGCTCCTGCTTCTAGTGATTT
>OX421456.1:28868969-28871469 GCA_949126865.1 Montipora capitata
TGAGGTGTAATCTATTTGTAGTAATCGGATCAGTTGTTCCACTTAAATAAAAACATTAAATACTGTAATGCAAACATATTTTGTCGCAGTCGCTGGGAGTATTCTAAACATTTCCACCGTTCATTTTAATGGTATTTGACACCTCATAAGACGTTATTTATCGAAACCTGTATTAGGCGGACACCCTGTATTAAGCGGACACTAGAGCATGCCCCGAGGGTGTCCGTTTAATACAGGTTTCACTTTACCTCATATTAGCGTGAGGTTAATGTTTTCTAAGAAAAAGCGTCGGTTTAGGCTCAGTGGACCTCGTGGCGGAGTAATTATCGACCATTATCCTAACATTCCCTCAATTGCCACTGAAAATCTATTAAAAAATTGACTCTCGCTCAGAGCCGGCATATAAAAGGGAAATGTAATGCGATCATCTCTCTCCATTTTTTCTCAGAGAGCCGGGTTTTCCGTTATCGTTGAGCAGACCATGCTGCACCATCTCGGGAATTCAAGAGTAGAATATTCTTTACCAATGTAGGGGATTTTCCCTCTTCTTACGTAATGCCAAAGATATCTGTAGAAGGACATGTTTCTCGGAATCGTTACCCCAGCGTTTTCTAGTGTATGAATGTTTCAACCAGTACGTGATTCATACATTCCCCATAATACACTTTCCCATAATACACTTTGTTTGCCCCCCCCCCCAATTTTGCAGAAACCATCGTTTTCAAATGCTCTTTGGACACAACATATTCCCAAAAGAATTTAAGCATTTGAAAACAATGGTTTATGAAAAATTTGGGGGGCTAACAAAGTGTATTATGAGGAATGTGAAAATAGAGAATGCAGCGGCCATTGTCCATTTATGGGGGTTTCCCTTTCCTTAGGATTACCATTTTCTTAGAATTACATGTTTCTCGGAATCATTACCCTCGTAATCATTATCCTCGTAATCTAAGAAGTCTTAAATTCGTTTTACACCAGAATAAAAGTCTGGCACGGCATTCTTAAATCGATTTTGGAGAGCTGTTCCAATATCTTTTAGCTTCTGCCAAAGGGATTTGAGATTTGACATTTTTATGGAGAATTTGGTCGTTACATAAGTTTTGTTCCACTTGAATCGATTTCTAAAACCAGCCCTGTAAATCATGTAAACTCACATGCTCACTGTTTTGACTTGAAACATTTGAGATTGAGCCGCATTAAATAAGAATAAATTAGGGAAACGATTGTAAAAATAAATATAGTACATAGGTTACAATCTCCCTCAATCTGGTTCCAAACTTGTCGACTAATGCGTTTTGCTAGGGCGCAGCATCTTAACGGGCTGTGTCTCAAAATTTAGCCAAAGTTAGCGACTGGGACTGGCAACAAAATCACAAGTTAAGCGAAACGTGAATATCTACTTCAAACGTTGAAGAAAGGTTTGAATCAAACAGCAAACTTAATACAAAAGGAGGAAGCTATGGGCAAAATTAAAGAAGATTAAAGTGCTCAACAGATACTTTTTTTGTCACGAAGCTTTGATGTGTGTTGTGTAGAAGTAATTTCTGAGTTAACGTTAAGCTTTGCGTGGCGAGTGAACGCTTAGAGACGGGTAAACTACGCGAAGTGAACACAGCCCCTTTAAGTACCAGGTTTTTTGGATAAACCGATTTGTTATGGAGTAGTTAAGTTATTCCTTTTAGGGAAGGAATCAGAAACGACAAATTCATTGATGGTAAATCATACACTGTTCTTACATTGTTACATTGAAGTTATTTGGTGCATTCCATTGGCTAACGGCGCAATCATCACGGTGCAAGTAATCGATTTAAGGACTGCCTTTAGGTCAGAAAGCCCCGCACTACATACGGATTATTTTAGCTAAAGCAAACCTTGATAATAAGCGATTAGCATCAAATGAATCAAATATTATACTAAAATTACATTTATGAAGGAAATATCAAGACGAAGAAACTGCTGACCGATACAGGGAAAATTTAGCGTAGTGTTTCAACCAACTTCCGTCAGCTCTTATAAATAGTGTTGCAGGGTTTTCATTTGAGGCCGTAGGCCGGACGTTTCGTCCGGTCGTTTGCCATTCCACGCCCGGTACTTTGAGATCAATATTGGCGATTTTTTTTACTACTGTATTATTTATTTTTCTTACTAAGGCATCTCATGAACATACTGACTAGAGGATAACAGAATAATCAATTACATTCTTCAAAACGGCCATATAACTCTTTTTTCTTTGCTTATTGAGCGGCGGGATATTTTATTGGTCTGTGACACAGACAGTGATGATTCAGCTTTTGGCTCGGACCTTGATGAATAGACTACACTCTTGATGAATGGACTACAACCCAAGTTACCAAACATCTTTTTTGAAAATCAAATAAATTCGCAATGATAAGCCAATGAAAATTCTGTTGTTGCCATTCTCCCTCCCCCTCCCCCTACCAACTGACCATTTTCATTTTAGTAATTTACTTTTTAAAGAGAATTTTAGTGAGCGCCTGCA
>OX421456.1:28873969-28888969 GCA_949126865.1 Montipora capitata
ACAGCTCTCAAAGGATACATTATTACAGGATTTATTGGAAAATTATTTATCGTAGTCCCCATAAATGAGTCAAGTTGGTAAAAATATAACGTTCTTGAAAACTTAAATAAATGGACAATTATAACGTTTTCTTAAAAAGTCGTGAGCAATTGATAATTTCAACAAGCAACAGAGTAAATAATGTCTGGACTTAGATTTGTTTAAACTTGTCCACTTGCAAATTTCCCGGGCGCCTCCATCTTCATTATCCGGGTCTTTAAGATCTACGACAACGATGACTCCATTTCTTCGGGAGACCAGAGTGTCGAGAAAGGAGATGTTTCCGTTACATTCGGTCTCATTGGTAAACGAGATGTTAACACCTCTTTCGCTTCTCTGCCTTACATCAAAGGAGTAACTGAGCCTTTGACACGCATCCTCAAAAAACACAATGTCACGGTTGTAAACAAACCATTCACCACTCTACAACAACAGTTCCCAGTACCGAAATTCCGACCTTCGATGGAATCGCAGACCAACGTCGTATATAAAATTCCCTGTACGAATTGTTCGTGGTGTTATATTGGGGAAACCGGCAGAGCTTTTAATACGCGAAAAAAAGAACATTTAAGAAACACCAAAACTGCGGCCAAAGGCTCTAGAATTGCTAATCACGCTTGGTCCAACAACCACGCCATTGATTTCAAAAATGCGTCAGTTATTGACAAAGGCACTTTTAGAACGAGAAAAACATTAGAAGCGTGGCATACCACAGTGACACCTAACGCGGATAACAATTCGTGCCCTTTACCTGGACAATACAACATTCTTTTTAACAAATATTCATAATTTTCTACATTCTCATTATTTTGCAATGTACGTTTTTATTTAAAATTTCTCATCGATTTCTTATCATTCATTTTACCCGTCGAAGACTGCAGTTCGGGCAGTCGAAAGCTCGTAGTTTTTAATCATTTTAGCCAGAGATCGTTTTTTAAATTTTTACAATAATGTTGTTGTTTCGAGGCGTTCTCGTTGACGATCGCCAGTTTAAGAAACGAGAACGGCAACGATGACGCCAAGAAGTCATGATATTATTGGTTTGAAGAGGAAAAGGTGATGCACGTGCGGCACGCATTTTAGTAGATTTCTTCGCCGTACTCTGCAACACAGCCATGTAAAATAAGCCATCTTTGAGAATTTGACGTTCGTACGAATCCAATTATGGAGTGTTTTCACTCACGTGACCAGCAGCCATATTGGATTACTGAAACAAAAGAAAGTATTTGCAAAAAACAGAGTTCAATTCCCGGAGGATTAGTTTGGTACACCATCATGGCCGCCATTCCTTTGTTTTGGAACACCAACATGTCCGCCGTGACGTCATGTGAAAACGCTCCAAAGGATACTTTGCCAATATCATGCAAAGTGAACAAGATGGAACATTTAAAGACAGCTCAAAGTTATAGTGTTGGTTTTCACGTAACGTCATCGCCGCCATGTTGGTGGATGAAAACAAAAGATCTCTCATTAGCTCCTTTTTGCCTGGTTCACACGTACGACGCAAATGCAAATGCTAATGCTAATTTAAATACAAACGCAAATGCAAATGGAAACTCAAACGCAAACGCAAGGAAATACACGTGTAAACTACCTCAACGCAAATGCAAACGCAAACGCAAACGCAAATGCAAACGCAAATGCAAATGCAAATGCAAACGCAAATGCTAATGCAAACGCAAACGCAGGGAAATACACTTGTAAACTACCTCAACGCAAATGCGAACGCAAACGCAAATGCAAATGCAAATGCAAACGCAAGGAAATACACTTGTAAACTACCTGAACGCAAATGCAAACGCAAACGCAAACGCAAGGAAATACACTTGTAAACTACTTCAACGCAAATGCAAACGCAAATACAAATGCAAACACAAGGAAATACACTTGTAAACTACCACAACGCAAATGCAAACGCAAATGCAAAGGCAAGGAAATACACTTGGATCCGTTGCCTTCTTACGCAAGCAGAACTTGTCAGAATGTTTTACACGTGGTTTTTGTACGTTGTGATCGCCTTGATTCCAATCATCGCTACCATTTTTGCTGTTGTAGTTGTCGGCGATGATCTCGACACGAAGAACGTGCTTGGTCCCAATACTTTAAAAGTAATGCTGTGTTTAACGCCACTGCTATTCCTTTTCCTAGTGAACACGGCTTCGGATTTGGGTGAATACAAGGAGTACAGTGCACTTGTAGTACGACTGTCTTTGCAGATTACCATCGACCTCTTTGATACAGTTGAGATGCTCGATATTGCATTAGACGAAAGAGGAGACAATCACAGGACCATTCCAAAAGGATTCGCTATAGCGATGGTCGCTGTAGCATGCTTCAGCTTTTTACTGTCTCTCTTTCAGTTGGCCGAAAACAAACTTGAGAAGGGGAAACATACACGACGCGATCGCACAGCAATAGTACGCAATGTCATGCAAATCGTTTTTGTCAATTCCCCGTTTTTTTTTATTCGCCTGGTTGTCTTCATCCTATACAAGAAAGACGAGTCCATCTTTATGGCAAAGAATGGGATCGCTATTTTTCTTTCAGGCCTTGAAATTTACTGGATCAGGAAGGATGCTTCGCAGCCTTCCTCGAATTGATGGAGACAATAGCAAGGAAATGGGGTTGTCTTGCAATTGAATCCAAGACATATTTCAGTCAGACATGCATCATTGCTTAATACGTTAATCAATGTTGAAATTTTGCTTGGATCTTGCCATTACCTGACGATTCATGTTGTTTCTTTAGATATTTCAAAGTAGTCAGTCTTATCAGTTTCATAGTCATGAGGTGCATGGTTTTCCTTCATAATCATAGTATAGCACGAGCTAAGCAGACTAAGGCGAGCCTAAAAAAATATATCAGGTCCAAACAATTTGCTAAGAATATACAGATACAAAGTGGTCTTTAAACCTCATTGAAAATGAAAAAAAAAACTAGTTTTTTGGATTAATAACAAATTATTGGATAATAATTGTTTTGAGGATATATTTGTTATTAGCTTCCGGAAAACTGAACTCAGTCGCTGTTTACTGAGATAAAGGTGTCTAAAAACCTAACGTAATTTCATCTGACATCTTTTATGTTAGTGACTTCATATTTGCGTGAGGTTGATGTTTTCTAGGAAAATGTGTCGGTTTAGGCTCAGTGGGCCTCGTGGCGGAGTAATTATCGACCATTATCCTAACATTCCCTCAATTGCCACTGAAAATCCATTAAAAAATTGACTCTCGCTCAGAGCCCATTTTTTCTCAGAGAGCCGGGTTTTTCGTTATCGTTGAACAGACCCATGCTGCACCATGTTGGGAATTAAAGAATAGACTTTCCTTTACCAATGTAGGGGATTTCCCTTTTCTTACGTAATGCCAAAGACATCTGTAGAAGGACATGTCTCTCGGAATCGTTACCCCAACGTTTTCTAGTGTATGAATGTCTCAACCAGTACGTGATTCATGCATTCCCCATAATACTCTTTGTTTGCCCCCCAAATTTTGCAGAAACCATTGTTTTCAAATGCTCTTTGGACACAGCATCTTCCCAAAAGCATTTAAGCATTTGAAAACAATGGTTTATGCAAAATTTGGGGGGCAAACAAACTTTAAGTGTATGATGGGGAATGTGAAAATTGAGAATGCAGCGGCCATTGTCCATTTATGGGAGTTTCCCATTTCTTTGGAGTACCATTTTCTTAGAATTACATGTTTCTCGGAATCATTACCCTCGTAAGAAGTCTTAAATTCATTTTACACCAGTATAAAGGTCTGGCACGGCATTCTTAAATCGATTTTGGAGAGCTGTTCTAGTGTCTTTTAGCTTCGGCAAAAGGGATTTGAGATTTGACATTTTTATGGAGAATTTGGTCGTTACATAAGTTTTGTTCCACTTGAATCGATTTCTAAAACCAGCCCTGTAAATCATGTGAACTCTCATGCTCACTGTTTCGACTTGAAACAGTTGAGATTGAGCCGCATTAAATAAGAATAAATTAGGGAAACGATTGTAAAAATAAATATAGTACATAGGTTACAATCTCCCTCAATCTGGTTCCAAAACTTGTCGACTAATGCGTTTTGCTAGGGCGCAGCATCTTAACGGGCTGTGTCTCAAAATTTAGCCAAAGTTAGCGACTGGGACTGGCAACAAAATCACAAGTCAAGCGAAACGTGAATATCTACTTCAAACGTTGAAGAAAGGTTTGAATCAAACAGCAAACTTAATACAAAAGGAGGAAGCTATGGGCAAAATTAAAGAAGATTAAAGTGCTCAACAGATACTTTTTTTGTCACGAAGCTTTGATGTGTGTTGTGTAGAAGTAATTTCTGAGTTAACGTTAAGCTTTGCGTGGCGAGTGAACGCTTAGAGACGGGTAAACTACGCGAAGTGAACACAGCCCCTTTAAGTACCAGGTTTTTTGGATAAACCGATTTGTTATGGAGTAGGTAAGCTATTCCTTTTAGGGAAGGAATCAGAAACGACACATTTATTGATGGTAAATCATACACTGTTCTTACATTGTTACATTGAAGTTATTTGGTGCATTCATTGGCTAACGGCGCAATCATCACGGTGCAAGTAATCGATTTAAGGACTGCCTTTAGGTCAGAAAGCCCCGCACTACATACGGATTATTTTAGCTAAAGCAAACCTTGATAATGAGCGATTAACATCAAATGAATAAAATATTATACTAAAATTACATTTATGAAGGAAATATCAAGACGACGAAACTGCTGACCGATACAGGGAAAATTTAGCGTAGTGTTTCAACCAACTTCCGTCAGCTCTTATAAATAGTGTTGTACGAGTTTTGTATCGATCCAGTCGTACACTTTCGTTGGCCTCGTTGCCGCGGTAGCCCTTCTCCTTTTCCAAACATATATCGCTTAACATCGATTTATTCGTTCTTCGCTAATTAACAACTAAGAATAGTGTTTATGTTCTTGGAAAAAAATCAGGCTTTAAGAACAACCACAACATTTTAAGTAGAACAAATCTCAAACAGGCTAAGGAGAATTTTTATGGCATTTTTGGCGATAAAGATTGACGCATCTTGGCTAGATATTAAGAACAGAGCCAAACGAAGACTTACAATAGAAAAATGCCGTTAACAGCGAGAACCTGGATCGTTTTCGCGATATTGATGTACGCTTGTCATATGTCCAATTGCCATAGTAATCTATCTTTACTTCCACAAGCTGCAGCGGAGAAAGGAGAAAGCTGAAGCCGACGAAGACAATGATGGCTTTTTCGAAGCTTCTTGGAATGTTGTGAGGGATCACATTTTCTTCCAAAATAACCTGCAACATTTCCACTCCATCAAAGAGATCTAGTGCTATTTGCGGGGACAAAATCAATATCAGCTCTCTGTAATCCACTGCGGTGCACTGCAGTCCAAAGCACTTAATTTGCTGTGAAGCAGTCCTGTAATCTTTGTCCTTCTTTGCATTACACAAGACTTGTCAGTCCACCTCTGGTTTCGTTGTTTTAGGGTACAATCAACTTCAGTGTCTGTATATTCATAAAGGATTGCCCGCTGATTACTCGCGATAACTCGAACCTTTTTCAATTTCCCTTGAAGGTTCAAGTTATCGGGAGTCGACTGTATTATATTTATTTTCTATTAAAGGTGCTAATATACTATTAACTACCAATTGATGGAAATAGTGCATAATAAAGAATTGAATTGAACGTGGAAGTAATTTTTTTTCGAACTTAGATATTAGCAAGTGAGTAGAACCAGTCCTGAATTGAACATTTTTTGAAAGGACCACTTTGTTATCCATGTCAAACACAAGAAAGGAGGCTGAAAGTAGCCCGTACTTTGACCTTTTTGAGGTCAAAGTTTGCTGTGTGTTGTCTATCCCGTGACCTGGGGAGTCGGGGCTTTTGAAATTTATCCTGATGCGTTTTCTTTTTTGTTCGTCTTCAATTCGCGCTGTACAAAGACGGACGAGAGACGCATTATGCCTGTAGGCGAGGGAAAGCGTGTAGTGTGTCTTCTGACAAATTTTAAACGCAAAATGCTTATTGGTGGGCATATATGACTCTAAGGAACAGCCTGGCTTCGTAACAGAAGCATTCTAATTTTTCATCTCTCGGTGCATGTCGAGAGGGTGTGAAAGGGATGAGTTTGCCATCATTTGAGTTTTGACGGTGTAGTTTGATAATTTCTCGTTGAGTAGCTTCGTCATTGGACGGGTATTCTTTGGCCTTGGAGACCATGAAGTTTGCGTCCTTTTTCGATGTCGAACATCACTGATCTCTGGCTGCGCAGGCCAAAGTGGGAAGCCGACATTCTCTTCCATTATGCTTTGGGCCGTTTGGTGCACATGATGTTGTTTCCTCGTCCGTTGATGTCTTATCAAATTCGACTGCTGGAACCTTGTTTAGCCCGGGCCTTCCTTCACTATTCTCTTCTTTCTCAAATCCCATAATACATCTTGTTTACCTGCCCAAAATTTTGCATAATCATTGTTTTCAATTTCTCCTGGGACATGAAGATGTCCCAAGAGAAATCGAAAACAATGCCTATGCATTTTTTGGGGAGAGGAGGGGTTGGGGGGGAAGAGAGGTGTATTATGGGATTTGAGAAAGTAGAAAATAGCGTTGAATCCATTTCTTGTTCGATTTTTGAAACTCACTTATGAATTTTTTTTCCTTTCAGACTGTTAATGTCAACGTTGACCCATACATGATCATTCGCTCCATCAGAAAATCTGTTGCCAGTCGAAAAGAAAGAGGTTTATGACCGTGATACGGACTTAAGTATTTATGTTTACAGTTTCGTGTGACAAACGCAAACGTCAGGATTATTCGGTTGAATGAACATCACTGATTTTTATCTCAGAAACTCTTATTCTTCATACATTGAATTTCAAATCGTAACTTTGAAAATTGCGTAAATTAATCTTTAATCAGAGTAGCATCGAATCATCGAATCATCTCAAGCTCCGCGCAAACGGACGCAACATTGTTGGGTGTTACATGTTCCTTTGTTTTTTGCACTGTTCACCCTGTTGCATGTTGTTGCAGGAAGTTTGAAACCAGGAAAACGTTTTGAGCCTACAACTCCCAACATTTTTTTTGTTCCGTGATCACCGAAGCGTAGCGCAAAAAAGTTGGATCCTTTTCACAGCTTTTTCAACATTAGGGAGCTGGAGGAGGCTCGAAAGGGTTTTTATTTGTTATAGTGTTTGTGAAACGATGAAGGATACCAAAGAAGGCTATTTCATAGTGTAGGCAAACTATAAATATCTTTCCAACTCTATTGTTGGGTAATACTTTAAGGGCACTTTTGACGTCATATCGGTTACCATGGCAACACGCTAGGTCCACAAAAGGGCCCACTAAATTTCAGTTTTTGAAAATTATCTGAAAAACTAAGTCGGTGACCTACCGTTTTTATTTCTTTGTTGAAAAGCTCCCTAAATTCTTTAACTTCTGAGAGAGTATCACAAAAAGTTATCTAGTAGAATTTAAGATACGTTGAAAAAAGGCGTTTTATAGTTTACAGAAAATTGTACGAGATAACTTTCCCCGAAACCTTTTTATTTGAAGTGCCATCGTGAATGATACGTACATGCAAAAAATCAAGATAGGTCACTGAGCAAAATTTCTGGATAAAGACAATTTTTTCCCGCAGGTTTTATTTCCGGTTCGCGCGATTTTACGCCGTATTTTCACTTCCAGTGTGTTGCACACGATCGTTTTGATAGAAATTTGATTCATTGAGCTGACGTGTGTTTCTTAGTTATGGCGTGTGTAGGTTACGCGTGCGCACAGCTAAAATCCCTTTCGAACCTCCTTAAGCACGCGCGTTTTTGAGACACCGACAGCAACCGGAAGAGAAAATCTCCCTTGCCAGGACAGTGGTGTCTCCCAGATTTTTACACTAGTCATCTCTAATGAGGAAAACATCTTAGCAGTGTAAATGTGATTGTGTGAAAACAAGTTAAAGGGGAAAACAGCTCACTTCAGGTTGTCGTTCGCGTCTCATAAACGCGCGTGCTTAAGCACCCTAATTGGGTCCACGCACTCGTATTACATATAGTAGAGAGCTTACGCAACAGGACGGCTGGAAGACTCAGGAGGGCAGAATGACGAAAAAATGTCGCGTAAGATCGGGAATGCACACTCTCGCGCGACATTTTTTCGTTATTCTGCCGTCCTGAGTCTTCCAGCTGTCCTGTTGCGTAAGCTCGCTAGTATCCGTGGAGACAGCAACGCATTAACGTATTGAAAACAAGATGGCAGCGTAGTTTTGTAAGTTTAAGAGTCTTGTGGGTTGTATCCTTCCCATAATGCATACTGCACGTCCTTACATTTTTGGGAGTTGTTGCGTCTGTTTGCACACAACTGCCAACACCATCCAACATCTGCAGAACCAACAACTCCAAACAATGCTGGGAGTTGTTAGAACTGCCAACACCATTCAGCATCTGCAGAACCAACAACTCCCGACACTATTGGAAGTTGTTGCGTCCGTTTGCAAGCGGGGCTTTAGCAAAAACAGCCGTAAGTCAAAGGGGACGTTGCCGAGTGCTGGAATACATAAACATGTGGATATTTATTCATTTATTTTTTATGTTTATTTATTTATTTATTTATTTATACTTGCATGCATGCACAAAGAAAATTGTTCGTGTAAGGTTAAAAACTGTTCCCTACAGGATTCACACGTGTCTCTAATTCTTGAGATGACATAAATGGGTATCTTTCTATAATGTTTAAAATGGGTGTTACGCGATAGGTTTCTTCAAATATTGTTCTCTTGGAAAAAGGTGTAGATCTAAAAGGATATTATTACAGTATTTAGTGGTAAATTCTTTATCGTAGGCCCCATAGATGGGTCAAGTTGGTAAAAACATAACGTCCTTGAACAGTCAAATGCATGGACGGTGAAAACGTTTTCTTAAAGAGTCCTAAATATGAGTAATTTTGATATTTTTAACGGGCATCAAGAGTTTACTCTTAATTAAATGCAACCTCTACTCCTACTCAAGAATAACGGAATAAATGATGTCTGGATTCAGATTTGTTCAAAATTGTTCACTTGCAAATTTGCCGGGAACCTTCATCTTCATTATCAGGGACTTCAAGATCTACAACGCGGTCGTCGACGAGACACGTGCACGTGCGGCACAAAAGTTTGCTGTACTCTGCAGAACAACGATTTGAAATCACCAATTGTCAAAGAGCGTATAAATACGGACCTTTCATTGTATATATTTTTACTCTCAAACCGCTCGCGCCAATTTATTTTTAGGATACTTTGTCCACATTTTAGGACATGAAGGAGATGGAATAATCCCGGAAGATATACATACTTAATTAAAACCTCCCCCTAGGGGCTTTTAAGGGCCAATCAAACGAAATCAACGAAGCAACAACTGTTAAGAATCCCAACTTGCCGGAGGCAAACCAGTTGGCTATTTACCAGCGCAGCCGCGCGCCACGTTGAACCAGGGACTACCACGATCAAATTCAAAGAGTGGTCATGATGGGTCTTGAACCCGGGGTCTCCGGATCTCAAGGCAAGAGCGCTAGCCCTGACCACTGGGCAGCACTGCCTCCGTACGATAGTGCGAAGTTATATGTCAAGGTGAAGTTTTCCTCGGCTTCGTAGATCTTAAAAGTCCCTAAAGCCTGGTTTACACTGCGACATAAACATAGGCATGACAAAGTTCACACATGTTGCATGAGCATAAGAGAAGTGACACACGCAGGCGCAGTTAGCTCCAGAAAAAACTCGCTGGACAATGGGACGAGCAACTTTTCCAAAATGACGGACGAAGAAATTCTCCTCCCACTAGTAGTACTTGGCCTCGGAGTCAACCCTTTCCCGAGTAGATTTATTTATAGAACACCTCCCTTGGGAGATTCAGCACACTCACTGTTGTAAAAGCCAATCAAAACAGAGCTATCTCAGCGTCAAGGGAATTATGATACTTTTCGCGGGAAAAAGCTGTTCCTAAAAATAAATTTACTCGGGAAAGGGTTGACTCAAGGAATTAGAGGAGATAGAGGCTCCTCTTGATGAGCTCCTGCTTCTAGTGATTTGTTGGAAAGGCAGGGATAATTGCGAACCGCCCCAGTACGTTTCTCGTAAAAAAGAAGGACCTTCGGATGCCATCTCAGGCACTATTAACTTGAATATTCGTTGGCATAAAAAACAGCTGACACCTTGGTCTTACGCTTATGTTTATGTTGCACCCGGTTTACACAGTTATAAACGTGACATAAGCATAAGCATAAGAAAATGGAAACGAATTCTTTTTCTTATGTTTATGCTTAAGCTTACGTCACTCCCGGTTTACACAGCTTTTGCTGTGCTTATGTATATGCTTATGCTTATGGCTTATACTTGTGCTCATGCTTAAAGCGCTGTTACACTGTGAAATGTTTCGTGCAACTTGTCTCGCAATGTTTTGGCGACATTGTGGCATACCCTGCAACAAAACATTGCGAGACAAGTTGCACGAAACATTTCAGTGTAACAGTGCCTTTATGCGTGTTTATTCTTATGCTCATGCTCATGCGCATGCGTATGTCACAGTGTAAACCAGGCTTTATAGAGCTACGGCAATGACGCCACAAAGTCAGGATATTCTTAATCTGAAGAAGAAAAATAGGTCGGGCTGCTCGTGCGGCACACCTGTTAGTAGATTTCTTTGTCGTTCTCTGTAACACAGCAACGTAAAACAACCATGATCTTTGCAGATTTGACGTTTGTACAACTCCAATTAAGGACGGTGCCTACTATTGTTATTGGGCATACGTTCTGCGCATCTCCAGATACTCGGATTTCCTATCGCCGATGCTTACTAATACAGGGATATTTTTCCGCGGTTTAAAACTATCCGGAGAAAGTAGATCTTAATAACTACTCTTGGTATCCAAAAAGAAAATTGGGGGTAACCATGCATTTTTGAGAGATACTTAAGCTTCAATTTGAGAAAGAACGCCATGCATTGCTTTGTATTTTAAAGCTTTTTACAAATATTATTCATGATTGAATTATCTTTGAAAAATACGTGGTTACCCCCTATTTTCTTTTTGGATTTCAATAACACTTGTTAAGATCTACATTTCCTGCATAATCATAAACCGGGGCAAAAATATCTTTAATTAGTAGGCACCGTCCTTAATTTTGTTTTCTCTTGGGACCAGTGAAAGTCCCAAGAGAAACTGGAAACAATGCGGCTTATGCAAAATTTGGAGGGACAAACAAAGAGTATTATGGTATTTTCCGAAGTGGCCTGTAGGTGATTTTCACGTGACGTCACGTCAACGAAAGCGAAAGATCTCTCATTAACTCCTTTTGTTGGTTCACCAGCAATTGTGCATATATTAGACCATTGTTATCTGTTTATATAGAGAATGGTTTCAAACCATCCATTTTGAGAAGCGTTGTCGTCTCTTAAACTCCTTAGTTGAGACGTGTTACGGATGCTTTAATCACCAACCCTCCAATCCTACTCAAGAGGGGGTGAAAGGGGTTTTTGCGTGATACGGGATTAAGTGTTTTTAATTTTCGTGACCAGTGAAAATACGAAATTAAAATCCGTGAACTGTGAATGTTTTGCTTGTCGTGATGCGTGAACCTCAAGATCCCTTATCCGATATCCGTGATTTCCATCTAAATCTTGCTCGTGAAAATAGAAGCCATGGACTTCTTAAAAGTCTAAAAAAGTTCTTTTAAAGGGTCTGTAAATGATTTGAAGATTACGCGACAAGTGACCCGTGACGTTGCACAGATTTTGCTTGGTATGACCTTTGACCCCCTCCTTTGTACACTGACAGCACAGCCGGTTAAAATGGCTGACTGTGGCAATGGAGTAATATTCTTTGTAGATCCCAAATCGGTGGGATGAATGGGTTTCCGTGGGGGTAGTATATATGATACTAAAAGGTCTTCAAGATCTCAAAGAGCTGTTAAAAGAGCTGAACACGAGTTACGAAGTATATCTTCACAGCTGCCTCACTGTCCAAGTGGAAAACCTCCGCGCAATGGGTCATTTTAAGGACCAGTTTCCTACATCCTTACAGTATTCTCGCAATCTGGCGAATACTGTCTACGAAAGCATCAAGAGAGTTGCATGATGGGCGGCTTTTTACTACACCCACGAGAAGTTGTACTACCCTGTTGGTCCTCAAATTACACAACTCTCCCAAGAATGAGCCACCTCAAAGCCCATGAGAAAGCTTAACAACAGCGAGCAAGTATTGATGAGGGAGTGGGCAGCAAACTATGGCAAAGCCGTCAGACAACGCACTGTTCGTCAAGAAACGACGACGTTTAAAGCAGTCACACTGCCATTAAACATGTATGCCACTTCTGGTCCGGAAAATGAGAAAAAAACGTTCCCGCAGACAAGACCCGAAGCTTCTGCTGTGGAGAAGGAACCTGAAGAGGTTCGGTCAGAATTGTCAGCAGAGAGTAGCAGTGATACGGAGGATGCTGAACAAGAATCAGAGTATGACACGGAGTCTGAAAGTGAAAAACAGGTGGTAAACTTAGATGACAACGAAGATGAAATGACTTTTCTTCGGGTAGTTACCACTCGTAGCGGAAGAACTGTCACGTCAAAGTTCTTCTAAGTTTCCCTTAGACCTGTTGAATAAGTGAATAAGACAGGGGAAGGTCAAACGACATTGAGTATTATCCCTCAGTACTAGTTTTCATAAGTTTACCTAGGTTCTGTTACTTGTCTGTTTGAGAGGCTCAAAAAGCGGAACATCGACTCTAGTATTAAAATGATGACTCTGCAGAAAACATTCTGAAAAATTTCAAGCATGCGCTGTCCTTTTACTTCGTAAATTTCCGTGATACGTGAACATGGAAGTTTCATCACTCACCGTGATACGTTATTTCTACGTGCGTAGGACCCCCCCTCCCCCCCCCCCCCCCTTTACCTCCCTCTACCCAAGAAGGACAATTAACGCAGAAACGACCGCTGGAAATACGTCTGCGTTCGCACGCTATTTAGCCGGAGCATAGTTAATAGCAGGGAATGGTTATGAAACCCGACAAATTTCTTTGTTGTAGGTTTTTGTTCTCTTTTTTGGCCTTGACCGTGAACAAAACACAATAGTTGTTCACTCTGTACTGAGGAACTAACCAATAGAAAAGTGTTGGTTACGTAATTCATGCATAGGTTATGAGCGCAAAACAAAAGATTGTGCACGGTCGTGGACTTTCCAACCTAAATCTTGGCATTTTTGTCTGTTCCTTTCATGTTTTCCGAGCTTCTAAACCATTCCTGTCTATTAACTATGGCCGGAGGGAATAATGTGTACACTCAAGATTTCTCTCTTGGGCACCTCTACCTTTATTAGGGAGTTTAAGCAACGGCTACGGCAACGACAACGCCACAAAGCGAGAATATTTTTGGTTAAATATGTAGAAATACTCGTGCTGCACGTGTAGTACGAATTTCCGTGCATTTCTTTGCCGTACTCGACAAAACAACAACGTGAAATTACCAAATTTTAGGTTTTGACGACAACATGAACATATGACAATGAACCATTCATTTTCTATGTTTACTTTAAAACCGTTTGTACCCATCCTGTCACAGGATAGTTCGCCCGTATTGTACAACGTGAACAAGACGGAATAATCGCGAAATCTTGCGATTGCGCTAAGTTATATTTTGGAATGACGTTTTCGTTGCCGTAGCCGTCGTCTTTGCTTAAACTCCCTAATAACATCATTGGTCGGAAAAACAAAAATATTCATGCTGCACTTGCGGTGCCGTGAGGCATTTAAGTCACGAGCTCATGTTTAAGTGCATTTCTTTGCCGTACTCCACAAAACAACGTGAAATCCCCCAAGTTTTGGTTTTGACTACAACACTATCATACAATATGAACTGTCCATTTTCTACCTTTACTTTGAAACCGTTCGTACCAATCCCGTTTTGTGAATAAGATAGATTAATCGCGAAATTCAACGATAATAGATAGTTCACTACTTGGCGATATTGAACATCATTGGCCCATTTGTGAATCCAGGGCACGGTTGTTCAAATTAATCCAGGATTAGCGTAAACTTTTTGGTGAAAGCTTCTTTTGCTTATTTTTGTCTTTCGAGATTGACTTCTTCTAATGTAAGGTTTGGTGAATATCAGCGTTGAACAGCATTTGGGAGTAGAGAAATAAACTCCTTGGTTAATTTTTAATCTGAGATTAGCGTTAATCGGCTTTTGAAGAACCGGGCCGCTTCTAGATGTAACGTCATGAAACGCGTGACCAAGTCAACAATGCGTTAAGTATGATAAGGTTGCTAAATGGCTTTTGTTTGAACGCACTGGTTCTTTTCTGGTGCTTGAGCTGCGATACATTTGATTGAAACAGTTTTCAACTTTGCTGGAGGGGGAGGGGTTCTTGCTAGTCGTCATCAGAGTCACACGTCGACACGCTTGAGTACTCTTTCAGCTCGAGGTTTCGGAGTTGTATTATTCCCAGTATGATGGCGATGCCATGCGTATTTGAACACCATCACCAAACGAACGACAAGAAACAAAGAATTTACAAAAGCCATTTCAACGATATAACGCCACTTTGCTGTACGTCGCCTCGGCTTACCGCTTTTAAAGTCGTGTTCGGCCATTTTCCAGGGCGAAAGCAGAAAGCTGATACATGCAACAATGATCATCACCACGCCAAATTGTTGTGGAATGCCGTAGTTGTGTACATATTCATCCAACACGATGACGAGCATTTCGACGGCATCGAAGAGATCTACCACCATCTGAAAGCAAAACATGGAAACAACATCCTTGAAGTCTTCAGCATCATTTGCGGTGTTCAACAGCAATAACAAAAGAAGCGGCGTGATGCAGAATGTCGCCTTTAAAACGTTTGGCCCCTAGAACCTCTCTTTGTCAAGACTGTCTCCGACAGTTGCAAACACGACGACAGTGCTTACAACCAAGCCTACCACATACAAGCCCCAGA
>OX421456.1:28901469-28921469 GCA_949126865.1 Montipora capitata
ATCTCGGGAATTCAAGAGTAGAATATTCTTTACCAATGTAGGGGATTTTCCCTCTTCTTACGTAATGCCAAAGACATCTGTAGAAGGACATGTTTCTCGGAATCGTTACCCCAGCGTTTTCTAGTGTATGAATGTTTCAACCAGTACGTGATTCATATATTCCCCATAATACACTTTGTTTGCCCCCCCCCCCCCAATTTTGCAGAAACCATCGTTTTCAAATGCTCTTTGGACACAACATATTCCCAAAAGCATTTGAGCATTTGAAAACAATGGTTTATGAAAAATTTGGGGGGCTAACAAAGTGTATTATGAGGAATGTGAAAATAGAGAATGCAGCGGCCATTGTCCATTTATGGGGGTTTCCCTTTTCTTAGGATTACCATTTTCTTAGAATTACATGTTTCTCGGAATCATTACCCTCGTAATCATTATCCTCGTAATCTAAGAAGTCTTAAATTCGTTTTACACCAGAATAAAAGTCTGGCACGGCATTCTTAAATCGATTTTGGAGAGCTGTTCCAATATCTTTTAGCTTCTGCAAAAGGGATTTGAGATTTGACATTTTTATGGAGAATTTGGTCGTTACATAAGTTTTGTTCCACTTGAATCGATTTCTAAAACCTTGAATCGATTTCTAAAACCAGCCCTGTAAATCATGTAAACTCACATGCTCACTGTTTTGACTTGAAACATTTGAGATTGAGCCGCATTAAATAAAAAATAAATTAGGGAAACGATTGTAAAAATAAATATAGTACATAGGTTACTATCTCCCTCAATCTGGTTCCAAACTTGTCGACTAATGCGTTTTGCTAGGGCGCAGCATCTTAACGGGCTGTGTCTCGAAATTTAGCCAAAGTCAGCGACTGGGATTGGCAACAAAATCACAAGTCAAGCGAAAAGTGAATATCTACTTCAGACGTTTAAGAAAGCCTTGAATCAAACAGCAAATTTAATACAAAAGGAGGAAGGGATGGGCAAAATTAAAGAAGATTAAAGTGCTCAACAGAAACTTTTCTGTCAAGAAGCTTTGATGTGTGTTTTGTAGAAGTAATTTCTGAGTTAACGTTAAGCTTTGCGTGGCGAGTGAACGCTTAGAGACGGGTAAACTACGCGAAGTGAACACAGCCCCTTTAAGTACCAGGTTTTTTTGGATAAACCGATTTGTTATGGAGTAGTTAAGTTATTCCTTTTAGGGAAGGAATCAAAAACGACACATTCATTGATGGTAAATCATACACTGTTCTTACATTGTTACATTGAAGTTATTTGGTGCATTCCATTGGCTAACGGCGCAATCGTCACGGTGCAAGTAATCGATTTAAGGACTGCCTTTAGGTCAGAAAGCCCCGCACTACATACGGATAGGCCTTATCACGGTTTTCGACGCCATCTTGACGGGTAGGCAAAGCTGTCAGAAATTACAGTGTTTGTATGGGAATCCGATAGCAAATAACTTCTTCCAAAATTGAATTTTTCACAATTTCTGAATCGCAACGTTAAAATACAAGGTAGAAGATTGTATTCAGCAAGTTTGAAGGATGTAGCTTTCCTATAGGTCGCTGAGCTAATTTTTTTAAATTTTCCATACATTTGTCTTTAAATTTTTTTCCCGCGAACCGCGTCTAGACGTTCGTCTACACAGCCAAATTTACAGACAAATATGTGGAAAATTCAAAAAATTAACTGAGCGTCTTCTAGCCAAGCTACATCCTTCAAACTTGGTGAATACAATCTTCTACCTAGTATTTTAACGTTGCGATTCACAAATTGTGAAAAATTCAATTTTGAAAGAAGTTATTTGCAATCGGATTCCCATACAAACACTGTAATTTCTGACAGCTTTGCCTACCCGTCAAGATGGCGTCGAAAACCGTGATAAGGCCTATTATTTTAGCCAAAGCAAACCTTGATAATGAGCGATTAACATCAAATGAATCAAATATTACACTAAAATTACATTTATGAAGGAAATATCAAGACGAAGAAACTGCTGACCGATACAGGGAAAATTTAGCGTAGTGTTTCAACCAACTTCCGTCAGCTCTTATAAATAGTGTTGTATGAGTTTTGTATCGATCCAGTCGTACACTTTCGTTGGCCTCGTTGCCGCGGTAGCCCTTCTCCTTTTCCAAACATATATCGCTTAACATCGATTTATTCGTTCTTCGCTAATTAACAACTAAGAATAGTGTTTGTTCTTGGAAAAAAATCAGGCTTTAAGAACAACCGCAACATTATTTTTAAGTAGAACAAATCTCAAACAGGCTAAGGAGAATTATTATGGCATTTTTGGCGATAAAGATTGACGCATCTTGGCTAGATATTAAGAACAGAGCCAAAAGAAGACTTACAATAGAAAAATGCCGTTAACAGCGAGAATCTGGATCGTTTTTCGCGATATTGATGTACACTTGTCGTATGTCCAATTGCCATAGTAATCTGTCTTTACTTCCACAAGCTGCAGCGGACAAAGGAGAAAGCTGAAGCCGACGAAGACAATGATGGCTTCTTCGAAGCTTCTTGGAATGTTGTGAGGGATCACATTTTCTTCCAAAATAACCTGCAACATTTCCACTCCATCAAAGAGATCTAGTGCTATTTGCGGGGACAAGATCAATATCAGCTCTCTGTAATCCATTGAGTCGGTGCCTGTGCTTAAGAGAGGCAGCAGAAGTAAAGGAGATGTGCAAAATATTCGGACCAAAGAAATTCTGACAATCGAGCTTGACGTTCTCGATTGGGTCGCTCTTGCCAAAAATAGTTCCTATCAACGGTACTAATCCAATCCAGATGTAAACTAGCCAAACAGTGAATAACCACTGAAGGTTCTCATCGTTACATAGAATCCAAATCCATAACAAAAGAGAAGGAAGAAAAAGGGGGACTAGTCTATAGAAACCATCATTGCTTTTGTACTCAGCGGTACCGAGCTCAGCAGGATGTGATGTCAGCGAATAAGTCTGTAGAGCATAGAGAGCGAAAAAGGCAATTCTTCCCAAGGTAATCAAACAGGAGGCCATGCCAGAACACGGTCGAAACCTTCACCGATCCGTAAATACGTCTCCAAATCAGCCTCGTTCAGTAACACAACCGGCAGGACTAGCACTTTGCAAGATGATAAACGGTCTATACTTAGATAGATAGTCTTTATTTACTCACGGACAATTCATCAGCCAAGATAAGAATGTAATGAAATTAAATGAATATGATACTAGATTAAAACTACCCCCAAGCAATACACCCGATTATTAATCTGTCATAATAATAATACTATATTAAAACTACCAATTAAATTAGAACTACCCCCCAAGCAATACACTCTATAAAACTGTCATAAAAGAGCTGTTCTCCAAGAATGCCGTGACTTAACTTATTTACTCAACATGCTTGTTTGATTAGGCGTCGAAACTGCCCTAGAGACTCTGCTGGTCTTACTTCTCACGGAAGGCTGTTCCAAAGTACAGGGCCACTACAACTAAAGCTATTTTTATAATAGTTGTATAATCATTGTATTGGCGTGGGCGAGTGGCCTTATCAATGGAAACTCAGCAACGTTACTCCTGTTTACAAGAAAGATGATGAGACATCCAAATCAAATTATCGTCCTGTTAGTGTCATATCAGTGATACCGAAGGTGTTTGAGAGAATTAAATATGATCAGCTATATAGCGCATTCACTCCAATCTTTTCTGATAACATGTCTGGCTTCCTACGCGGACATTCATGCTGTACCGCCTTACTTAAACTAACTGATGATTGGCGCCATGCTCTTGACAAGAAAAAAGATGTGGGAGTGGTTGCTATTGACCTATCGAAGGCATTTGACTCGATTTGCCATAACTTGTTACTAGCGAAACTAAAAGCTTATGGCGTTCAAGACTCTGCATTAAAACTGACTCAGTCGTATCTATTAGGCCGTCTTCAAAGAGTTAAATGCAATGGGATCGTGTCTGACTGGCTCCCCTTTCGTTGTGGAGTGCCGCAAGGGAGCCTTCTTGGCCCGCTTCTCTTCAATATTTTTGTGAATGATGTTAATTACTCAGCTGGGTTTTCCTCCCTACGTCTTTATGCCGATGACACGACGCAATATGTCTCTCACGAGTGTCCTGCTTTGCTAGAATCCATCTTGAATCAAGACATAAAGAAATTAACCATTTGGTTCTCAGCGAACTATCTTCAAGTTAACGCCACTAAGACTCAATCAATGACACTAGGTAGTTCTCAGTATACTTACAACTTTTTAGTTGATGACTTGTCCATCGTAATTGAACCGACTCTCAAAATTTTAGGTGTAACATTGGACCGCGACTTGTCTTTTAAGCCCCATGTTACGATCATGCTGAAAAAAGCATACGCTATGATAGCTGCTCTACGTAGGATTAAGCGCTTAGTTCCATCAAATACTATGATCTCTCTGTACAAAGCCTATGTGTTACCGCATATTGAATATTGTAGCCCGCTACTACTAGGAATATCTAAATCTTTGAAGAATACCATCGAACGAGCCAACCACTATGCGATTAAGTCTTTACTTAACTTGGGTAACTCGGCTACCTATGATCTATGCTTAGCTACGGCCGATATGGGCACGCTTGAACAAAGACGCATCGTACAATCGCTCATTTTATTTTTTAAGTGTTTTAGACTTAACGGCCCAAATTACATTTCTCATTTTTTTACACCTAGGATAACTAATTATAATTTACGAGGTAATGGCCTAAATGCTGTGCAGCCATCATATAACAGCCTTGTTATGCACAACTCATTTCTGTATCAGATTGCCCACATTTGGAATCAATTATCAGCCATAACAAAATCCTCGACCACTTTGGCTCAATTTCGTTCTCGTCTGAACGGTGTTGAATTTGCAGGGTGCCCGTGTATGAACTGTATACGCTAGCTATTCTCTTATCTTAATGTTTGCACTAGTTTCTTTTTAGACTATCTTTTAATATATTTCTGGATTTTTCTAGAATTTTTATTTTTTATATGTAAATAGTAATTAGTTATGGTATTGTAAATAGTCGTGCGTTTTTAACATGAGCCACTAGCTCGGGAGATTTGGGCAACCTCTCCCTACGTTTGCGACTTTAAATAATAATGATAAAAAAAAAAAATAGTTTGTAGGTGGCAATGAAACATTTAGCATGTTCTCAGAGGCTTTTCAAACTTAGGAACATAAGTATTCTGGAGCCAATCCGTGCAGACACTTAAAAACCATTGTAGCTCTTTGTATTTGCTGCTGGCAAGATAGACTTCTCCATCCTAGAAGCTCAAAAAAGTAACCAGCATCGGCGTCATGGTTAGAATAAGTCAAAACACGGGCTGCTCTATTTTGTAATTTCTGTTCTTTATTCTGCAAAGTTATTCCACAATTTCCCCAAACAACGTTGCAATAATCAAAATGAGGGTGAATTAGAGCTTGATATGTTGGGTGCAAAGTAGCTTGAGGAACAAAGTGCCTTATGTGCTTTATCGCCCCAATGCCATAGGCGACTTTCTTTGTTAGTTTGTCAATGTGACTGCTCCAATCAGGTTTGATGTCAATGGCCGAGTGATTTTGCGGTAGCAATGCAACTTGGCTAATTTGGACATTATCAATAACAATTGTCGGGGAATCCGTGAGATTACTCAGTCTCTGCCTTGAAACAATGAGCATAAACTCGGTTTTGTCATTTTTAGAGTTAGCTTGTTTGCTCTCAGCCAGTTGTGGACATTTTCTAAATCTTGATTCAGATAGAACTCAATATTGTCTACACTAGAACCTGCATATGTTAGGTGGGGTGTCATCAGCGTACATCCTGGGCTCAAAAATTGAGTCATCCTCGGAGACCCAGGGGCAGTCAGTCGAGACGAGACGAGAATCGGGACAGGCGTAAAGTTTTCAAGTAAGGCGAGAAGAGCCCCTGGGAACATACCTTTAACGGACGAGTTCCAGAGCGAATTAAATTCTGATTTTCTGATTGGGCGGAAATTTCCGCAATTGTCTTTTTTCCGCCCAATCAGAGAACCTCATACAATGAAGTTAGATCGTGATTCCTTATATCAAGTGATAAATACTCCATCAACGGTCGCCATTTTTTTTTTCTATCGCTCTCCTTGTCTGGCTCACAAAATACTAACAGACATACCATGCGGCGAAAATTTGGGTCGCAAAGGGACCCGAAAGATGCAAAATTCAACCAATTCTACCTAGAAGATTTTGTTACGTGGGGGCAATTATCTGTACATGTGTAAAATCAAAATGCTTGGTCAAAACACCCTCGAAGAGCCGACAAGAAATAAATCAGGAAGAAGACCGATTGCAAGGGAAGGTACTAATCGTCTTTAAGTGTTCCGCTTCTCAAATTGCCGTCGCGAATTAATTTTGGTATTTCTGTTGCACGGGCCAGACATGTCTAAGCATTGCCTTCGGCATTTTTCAGCACCATAGTTTTAAGAAAACTATTAGAACAAAACTAATTGAAATTCTAGAAACTGAAAACTCTTATGCCGATATAGATACCTTAATTAGCAAGATGAAAAATTAAATTTCCAACTGAGGTTAAGTATAGTCTGTAGTTTTCCTCTTTACATATTGTTCTTTTTACCTAAACTGCTTTCTTCTCTTTTTCTCCTAAGTTCTTCTACTTTCTAAATATTTGAAAGCACAAAGAGTAATGTTTACATGTTGTTGTTGTATGTGAAAAAAAAATGTCTAAATAATTTCGTCTACAGTCGGGCTTGCCACGATTAGCTTCTCGCTATTTGCAAGCCAGCCTAGTAACAACTTAAATTGTTTCTTGTAAATAAATAAAACTTGAATAAAGCGTGCATTTGAGCATCACATATAAGCTTACCTGTCTGTCTATGGCGATGTTTCTCGTGGCGTCATCCATTGTTATTAATATGCCAACCAGAACCTAATTGGCTGTTGAAACAATGACTTCCTTTGTTCCGTAGTTGGCAAATTTGAATATCAAAAGAAATGTGACGTCAATGTTTGTAAACAAGAAATATCGCTATAAGAGGTTAAATTAATATTGCTTATTTTATTTTTGAATGGGGACCAAGGAGAAAATTGTTGAAATGAGGTACATAAAAATCTTGATTCATGCAATGAATATGGTCATGTACAGTACCTTTTTTTCTCAATTGCAGACTGCATTATGCGAGTTTTTTGTAGTTATTGTATGCTTTACAAATCTTTCTGTTCACTGTTATCTTATTAACACGCATTCCGAGTTTTTGAAGTGTTGAAAACCCATTATTACGATAACAAATTTTCACTTTATTGCAATGTAGAATTTTACTTAAAATCAACAAAAAATTTCAATTGGCTTTGTTCTTTCAAACATCTAGCAACTCTTGTGCAAAAAATCAGCTCCTTTGCAGGTATGGTGCAAAGCAGAAACCAACTTTGAAAAGAGTCCCACCAGACTTAATCTGTAAAGATGGTTTCTCTGTCCATTTAACATTTCGTGATTACAATAACAGTACTCTGAAGGTTGTATCTTACATTAGAGCTGTTTTTGTTATTTAATTACTGGTATGAGTAAACCTTGCAACCTTTCCATACAAGTTAAGATGCAACACATTTAAAGCCTTAAAATTCCACACACAAAAAAAAACAATTAGCTAGCAAAAAAAAAAAGAAAAAAAGGACCTTCCTTGTATGACCAAGAAAGAGCTAAGGACCAACCAGGTGTTGTACAGCTGACATTCTACTATTTCGTCCCGTCAACAAAATTCCCCAGCTGTACCAATTGAATCAGGGTCATAAGGTTGCCTTAATTTTAACATCATTGGTCGACACAGAGTCGGAGCTTCTTTCTTTCATTCATTTGACAGTTTTTACCATCTGAAGTCTCTTAGATCTTGAGGAGATGTTAACTTCAACACAAAGTAAATATTTATTTTTGACCAATCTTTGGCCTTCCTTCTTTGGTGCGATTAACAAGCGATTGCTGCTGCTTTTTTTATCGTACAGGCCACACGACGGATTATGTTATGTCAGGAATGAGAACGAGGCTTAATTAAACGCTAATTTGAAGACTTTCGGATGTCAACTGTCTCAGAATTGCTTTGTATTCCCACTGTATAATAATCTGGGAATTAAAATGATAATACAGCTTTAGTTAATTAGTTACATGCAATGTGTTTTTCACCTGAAAACTTTCAGGAGCCATAATCTTTCTCTCAGTAGAACCGCTTCAGTGTTATTGGCAAGTGTATTTATTTAATATCTTGCTGCAAAAATGGTAAATGTGGATGTATGGTACTAAGTTTGCTATGGAATTAAATGCTTTTATTCCCTTTCATTTTTCTTAAAAGTGTTCCTCCAAGTTGCACACATAGTTTGCTCTTGTGATAAGTTATGCTTCGTTGTGATTGAACTGTTTAGTACTGCCTGGTGAATTATCATCATTACCATTACCAACAAGAAGGTCGCTAGTAGAATTCGCAACTAATCCTATGATTTGCATCATAAGGTATTGTTGGATTCACGCGACAATAATGCCACTCCAATTTATTTAACTGATATGTATGATTTTTGTGATTTTAAACCCTGTCCCTCATTAAAAAATAATAATAAACAAAGCCTTAACTTGTGCTAGCAATTTTTGGTAGTTATTAAAAATAAATTCTGTTTCAGTTTTAAACACAGAAAAACAATGTTCATGTGTTTACACTGGCTTTTTGCATCCTTTCCATTCAAATATTCCTTTTACCTTTACACATGCATTATTTCTTGTACTTGGGCACACTGACAAACAGAGGTTTGGTTGTTTGCTTCACTTCTTTTTTGTTTTCCAATTAGATTAATCACCAGGCAATTCAGGCTCAAAAACACATGTCACATGATCCCCCAGCGTTCCACCTTCGTGCTTCAGATACAAGTCTTTAATGGTTTTTTCGTTGTACGACAGTAGCTGTTTCTTTGTCGCTTGGACAAGATGTCAGGGATGAAACGTCCGCTTCAGGGCTGCTGCAATCACGCTTTTTCAGGATTTTTTCAAGCATGTTGTACTCGATACTTGCAAGCATCACAAATAGCTTGGGGTTTAGCCTTCCATCGCTGGCTATTGTTTGGCTACACACGTCTCAAAAATTCTTACGAAATCGTCAGCTTAAAATTTGTTTCATCGCACTATGCCACACAGACGGCAAGAATTCACAAAAACACTTTTAGGCTGATCCCTGCAAAACTTTATTTAACAGCGAGGCAATACAAAAATCCTTTGCATTTAGGTTAAATGCGTCAAGATAAATTTCCCGCGCAAAACAACAGGTTGCAATCTGCGCGGCCGATAGCAGTGCTTATAGCAAAATTAATTCGCGACGGTGATATTTAAGAAGCGGAACACAAAAACACGACTAGTACCTTCCATTGCAATAGTCAAGTCGGCTCTTCGAGGGTGTTTTGACCAAGCATTTTGATTTTACACATGTACAGATAATTGCCCCCACGTAACAAAATCTTCTAGGTAGAATTGGTTGAATTTTGCATCTTTCGGGTCCCTTTGCGACCCAAATTTTCGCCGCATGGTATGTCTGTTAGTATTTTGTGAGCCAGACAAGGAGAGCGATAGAAAAAAAAAATGGCGACCGTTGATGGAGTATTTACCACTTGATATAAGGAATCACGATCTAACTTCATTGTATGAGGTTCTCTGATTGGGCGGAAAAAAGACAATTGCGGAAATTTCCGCCCAATCAGAAAATCAGAATTTAATTCGCTCTGGAACTCGTCCGTTAAAGGTATGTTCCCAGGGGCTCTTCTCGCCTTACTTGAAAACTTTACGTCTGTCCCGATTCTCGTCTCGTCTCGACTGACTGCCCCTGGGTCTCCGAGGATGAAATTGAGTAAACAGTTAGGAAAATCATTGATATACAGTAAAAACAGTAGTGTCCCTAAAATCGTCCCCTGGGGAACGCCGCAGTTTACTAGACACCTATTAGAGAATGCCCCGTTAATGAAGCAGATTTGTGTACGATTTTCCAAAAATGACCTAAGACATTGGTAAGCATTTCCATATATGCCGTAATGACTTAATTTTGACAAGAGGATCTCGTGATCAACTGTGTCGACAGCTTTTTTTATATCTAGGAAAACGACAGCGTTTATCTTGCCATGATCGATAGTATATGCCCAATTCTCTGCGGCCTCAAGAAGAGCCGTGACCTGCTCTTCTCTTCTTTGCAGACAACTGGTCATAAACAATTCTTTCGAACACTTTGGCCACAACTGAGATTACAGAAATTGGACGATAATATTTAGATCATCTCGATCGCAAATACATAACACCGATTTTGTTTCCGAGAAAAGGAAATCGGAGTTCTGGGAAATTACCTCATTTCCGGAAATAACATCTCCTTTGAAGATTAATTAATGCAACTTGCAAATTTCAAAGGATCGTAAATCGTAAATTTATTGTAAGCTTCAAACCAGCGAAACATCAAACCTTATCTGATTGTCCACCATGTGAACCTAAACTTGTTTTGCACCGTTTGGAATTAATGTTTTC
The DNA here is from genome assembly GCA_949126865.1 of Montipora capitata. NCBI lineage: Eukaryota > Metazoa > Cnidaria > Anthozoa > Scleractinia > Acroporidae > Montipora > Montipora capitata. Next base: position 28,911,984 of record OX421456.1, read on the forward strand.
CCAATCATACGCAGCCAGTATCATTGCAGTTTCTTAAATTTGTTCCAGTTATCTGACGGATTTGACGGCTAAGGGGATCATAATTGGTATCATCAAGTGTTGTTTATGTATCTGCATAAGTGAAACAGTAATGTTATGCATCGCTTGTGGGACCGCTATTGAAATTCGTCTTCAAAATTGGCAATTTTTAAGAGCATGAAATGTCAGCAATGGATAAAACCATCTTCTGGGTCGACTTGTTTTTTCCGGTTTCGGTGCTTTGATACATGGATTCATGAAACGCTGCCATAGTCACTGTCCAGCTTAAGCCGTCAATTCAGGGGAATCCTCGTTTTCGGCATGCCAGCGACGTCTGTTCCTAAAATAATGGCATGTTTCTCGGAGTCTTAACCTAAAGCTAAGGCGGTAAAAGGCAAAATTATTTAAAGGACTATCCATCTCGTTCGATCTCGTTCGAGACTTGTGATGCGTTGTTCTTGAGCACCGCATCGTAAAGGGACTTTCCCATGTGTTCATTTTGACTTCATTAAGAAAATATGTACTTATTCCCACAGTGGCGGCATCCCATTGGCTAATTGTGCAATGATAAGCCATCTGGCCACAAAGCAATTTTGTCTTCAGCGTTCCATCTACCGTCAGCAACTACAATAATGGCCTCATTTTTCATTTGGGGAGGACGCTTGGCGTTTTTTGTCCTTATCTTGGCTCAGTGCATTTTGCTTGCTTCGTATCCAGCAAATTACGAGAACTATTTATATTGGTATTTAACAAGCTTATCATACATTCCTTCAACCTTTTGGTGGTTCTGCCTCATTCTGTTCGATGAGGCCAAAATTTGCAGGCTGTTTTATATCTGGGGCTTATATGTCCTAGGTTTGGTTGTAAGCACTGGCATCGTGTTTGCAGTTGTCGGAGACAGTCTTGACGAAGAGAGATTCTTGGGCCCAAACGTTTTAAAGACGACATTCTGCATCACGCCGCTTTTTCTGTTGTTGCTGTTGAACACCGCAAAGGATGCTAAAGACTACAAGGAGGTTGTTTCCTTGTTATGCTTCCAGATGATGAAAAAGATCTCCTCGATGCCGTCGAAATGCTCGACATCGTGTTGGATGAACACAACTATGGCATCCCAAAAGTATATGGTATGGTGATGATCTTTGTTGCATGTATCAGTTTCCTGCTGTCGCCCTGGAAAATGGCCGAAAAGGATCTTGAAAGTGGGAAGCTGAGGCGAGGTACAGCAAAGTGGCGTTATATCGTTGAAATGGCTTCGGTAAATATGATATTTCTTGTCTTTCGTTTGATGATCTTGTTCCAATACAAGAAGGACGAATCCATTTTCAGATGAAGATTAGCAAGACCCATCCCTACACGGATTTTTGGACCTTGCAATTCCAGCGGATTGCGGTCTCATCCTTCTTTTTTGGTCCGGATGATGGAATTTTGCCTGTAATAAAGTTCGGATCTCGCCGATCTCGTTAGGATCACGGAACTCTCAAATATACGTTCTTGCAAATATTGAGTGGATTCGGGCTTTTTTAACGGATCGACGGATTTCGTTATTTAGGACGGTGCCTACTACTGTTATTGCGCATACGTTCTGCATATCTCGAGATACTCGGATTTCCTATGGGTGGTGCTTATTAATACAGGGATGTTTTTGTGCGGTTCAAGGCCTAATGCGAGTTAAGGCAAGATAAAGAGAAATTGAGCTTGCCTATCAGTTGCGAGTTTGTGCGAGTTAAGGCGTTATAGGGAAAATGATCAACCTAATGTTGAAGTGATAAGGGTTAAAACATATAAATATGCTTTAGTAACATACATATAAAAATGACTTGCAATCTTTGTATGTCTTATGTATATATCCCTAACAGTCTCCATGTTCCCCAATTACAAAAAAAAAAAAAAAAATTAACAAAAAACTTCAGATGAGCTCCAAAGTTGACTGAAGCCAAATCTTATTTAAAGTTAGTAATTGAATTTTTTTCCTTCAACTGTAATTGGACAAGTTGAATATGGAGTCCCGGGCCTGGTTGTTCAAACGTTGGATATCGCTATTCAACAGATAAATCACTATACAACAGATAAGTATTGGGGAAACTAATTGCACCATCCCCTGGATAGAGATTGGTCCGTTGGATAGCACTATCCAGCCTTTGAATAACCAAGGCCTGTTCTTTATTAATTATATAGCATTCAAACTATACCATTTGGTGGCTGTGTGATACTACTACTAATAAATATAGTCATCATCATATATTATTTATTATAGCTGCATAAATATTTGGCAGAATAATAAATTAGTGAAAAAAAAACTAATGTAAATAAAACAATCGTGAATAGATGGGAAAATGTAATTGTAGTATAAACACAGGTAGGATATTTCATTTTACTTATTTTTTTAATTCGATAACACTATGTTTTAATTAGACAGGTGAACATAATAGGTATCACATGACATGGCATGAATTGTGATCACTAACTCCAGAATTAAAAAAAAAGGTTTTTACAGTCTGTGTCAATGTTCTTTAAAGAACTAGTATTAAAAAACGGGGAAGCTGACGAAGTACAACTCCAATGTGGAAATGTTTATGATACAATCAATTTTACTAAAATGAAATGAAATTTCCTTCTTCTTAAAACTTATAAGACTTATCTTTAAGTCTTCCGTTTGGCCCATTCCCTCCACTTCACTGATGGCTTCCCTTGGAATCCAGTCCAATTGTTTGGTTTCACTGCCAGAAACAAAAACACCAATTGTCTTTTCGTTCCCTCGGGTTAAATCCATTTTAATCTCTTGCAAATGGAGATTGATGCCTTTACGCAAAGACAGCAATTACTTAATTTTAGAAACTCCCTCCATAAACTTGGACAATTCTGTGATCATGAGAGACACCTTAATTTTAATATCATCATTCTCAGACTAGCAACGTGTTTTGATGTCGTGTACGCCACGTTGAAGCTTCCCACCTAAAACTTCCCAGGACAATGAGTTGAGCGAGAGGGCCCTGGGGAAGACAGGAGTTAAACAGTATCTTCTGGGTAATTTAAAAAAAATGGCGAACGAAGTTGGCTATGAATGCAAAAACCTTTATTCAGTTAAGGACTAAATGCAACAAGTCTTTATGAATCATGGCTTATGGTTGCCAGCCTGACTACAATGGAAGCCAAATGTATGTCACCTGGAACCAATGTACAGATCTTCCAGTACCAGGTAATGCACCAGTCATTTGAAACCCCCGAACCCGCACCCCCCCCCCCCCCCCTCCTGCTATTCGGGCTTAGGCGGGGCATTCACTTTTTATGCAAGTGAAAGTGAGTGAAGTCGCCGGCTCCCGGGGACAAAAGTGAGTGGTGCATACCCCCGCCCCTACTTTTCCTTTGGAGTTTGCCATCCCATCCCCTTTGACTCCTGAATATTCCCAACTTGAGGAAGAACAAGATGACAGCATTTGCCATTTCTCCCCACCAGGCCAAAACCCAAACACTGATCCATTTTCACAAGCCAGCATCGTCTGATCTTCATCAATTTCCGTGCCATCTTCTAGGTAAATACGTCCTCTATCGATAATCCAAGTTTTCCTTTTCCTGAGCACAGAATTATTTCAAAGCTCATGACTTGCATGCATATGAAAATACCTTTAGAAGATTTTGTATCCTTTTTTCTTTTTAAAAAAACCGAAGCTCCAGAGTTCAATTGACCGAATTTTCACTCTCTGACATGTGACTAAAAGCAAGGTTCTTCAACCCATGACTAAGAAAACCTTACTTCGTAGTTATTGGTCAACTTACATCACATAGAAAGCATGTAAACTCACAAAAAAAGCAGTCCTCATAAAATAAGCTTAAATAGATCTAATAGACCGATTGCATAAATGGCCGCCAAAAACGTATTCTTTTGTTTATGTGCTAATTAGACTTACTACCCTCGCTCTCGAACAACATTTCTATTGTATTTTGTCCATGCAAACGAGGCTAGTGAGTCTAATTAGCACATAAACAAAAGAATACGTTTTTGGCGGCCGTTTATGCAATCGGTCTATTAGAATAGACATACCTTAAAGCTCTATTTGTGATAATTAAATAGGTCATAGGTCAAAACCAGTTGCCCGTTACATAAAAATGCATACACGAGATTTTGAATGCAAGAACATGCAATTGATTTTCATAACAGAAGAATAAAAAATTTTGGGTTAAAAGGACATGCATACCGGAACGATTCTTTCAATTTTCATTCGCGAACATTAAACTCAAGCGCAAGCATCCCGGAACACTTCTTTCGATATATTCATTCGAGAACAATGAGTCCAGAGCATACAATATTATTAAAAATGTGCCTATCTTTGTCGATCAAACTTTCCAGATTTTCGGCTACAACAGCCTTCTTCGGTCCATGGGGATAAGAAACTTTACAAAGCATTATCCAGACCGGAATCCACGATCAAGTTTGTCAAGAAAGCGACAATAATGTATGCAAAATTACTATGAGGCGCAAAAATGAAGACCGCTGACCAAGGAGTGACTGCCCCACTTAATTCCCCCGGTAGGGGATGCGAAGACCGTGACTTCCAGCGAATTCCCCGCCTACCGGGGAACCAAAATGGAGTGTATATGAGGTGAAAGTCCCCGCAATCCCCCGCTAAGGCCCGAATTGGGGGGGGGGGGGGGGTGCGGGGGTTTCAAATGACTGGCGCATAACTTTATAATTAAGTATAGACTGCAATCAGTACGTATGTGGAGTATTTAAAGGATTCTAGCTACATCCCAAACTTGTCAGCTAGAATCTTTATTAAACTTCATCAGATTATAAGATTATGCTGCTGACTTTCATTATCGTAAACAGCTTCCATGCATTACATTTGCAAAACGTTATTGTAAGTCATGATCATTAGCTACAGTAGCTTAAAAGAAAAAATATTAACGTTCTGTTATTATGTTAAAATTCACTCTCCATGACGAGGTTATTTATCATCAGGTGATTCCATCGTTTTGAAAAGAGTAGCTTCTTTATAATTCATCACAGTCAAATAGGCTAGTTTCGAATTGTGCAGCAACAAAAGAACAGAGTCGAGGTTCAGGGGAATAATTTGCATTTTCCTTTGTTTTGAACAATACAATATGCTAATTATTCCCCTGAACCTCGACACTGTTCTTTTGTTGCTGCACAATTCGAAACTAGCCTATTCTTGACGATTTTGGGGCTCACTTGTTGAAACTCAAGCACGCTTGCAACAGACCTGTACATTTTCGTGAGTTATGCACGCGCTGCGGGCCTATTGTCACTACGGACTTACACTGTTACGCTCTTACGCTCTTACCCTCTTACACTCTTACAACCCGGTGACATAGTGTTTAGTCCAGTGCACTACCACAAAAACGCAAAGGTAAACATGCTAAGATTCGAAGGTCGCAAAGTACACAAACAGTTTTAGTAATTATGTTAAGTAATGATAATTAACAGAATTAGCAGTCACAATATCACAAAACAAAAACAAATTCGAAGGCCTTCAAAGTCAGCAAACTGTTTTAGTAATTTTGTTAATTTATGTTATTAGCTGAAATTAAGCGCGTTCCACGGACGGCCATTACTAAGATGGATCTCGAACGATCGGCGCAGTTCCAAAAATTAAAATATCATATTCTGTCCTGAAGTGCCGGGTTGTTGTTTAGAAAAAAACTAATTTTGAACAAGACTGTTGATTGAAGAAAAAGGGCGCAAGTTATCATATTTGTGCTGGATTTCTGAGGCTGTCATTTTCTTTCAAATTGTTTGTAAGCTTTCGAATAAATAATCGCAACTTAAAAAACTCGTAAACATGTAAAACCAAGTAATTTGGGGTCACTACATTGTTGGGGCTTGCATTGAAATACGCTCTTAAGAGGGCTCATACGTGGTGGCGTTACTTAGACGATATCTTTATGATATGGAATCACACAGAAGAGTTTTATTTCTTACTTAAACAATCTTCATCTTACCATTGACTTAACCTCTCCACTCTCTTCTACATCCCTCCCATTCTTAGACGTTATGATTTCTCTCAACGAAGGTATACTTACCACAGATCTCTACTCCAAACCCACAGACAAACACCAGTAACTCTTACGATCTTCATCCCACCCCTTACACACGAAACGTGCTATTCCATTCAGTCTGGCACTTTGTTTACTACTCAAATGTTTTTCAGACGATACTTTCAATCTATGTTGCAATGAACTTATGCAAATTCTTAACAAACGTGGCTACAATCTCTCTTTCATCAAACATTCAAGAAGTATGACGTGTTGACGCTACATAACGCAATAGAGCTCTTAAGCCTAGTGCCAATTCCACGAACACATCGAGTCATGTCCCTTTTGTTGTCACCCATAACCCTACCCTTCGTTCTTTCACATCTATCATAAAAAAGCACTTTCGCATATTCGCTGCTTCCCAACGATGTACCGAAATATTCACATTACCACCTCTTTCTGCTTTTAGACGTTCTAACAACCTCGGTGGCACTGACTTGTCAAATCCACATCACCTACCAACCTACACACTTACCCTCTTAAAGGATTATTCAAATGCGGAACTAACTACCTCGCATGGAATTGCATAACTAACGAAAGCTTAAGAACTGACCACTCATTTTCGGCTAAAGAGACAAGGCAAATTCCACACTACATTGACTGTAACTCAAAAAATCTTATTTACATGATACGCTGTAGACGCTTGCAACAAACAATATGTAGCAGGGGTGGATCCAGGATTTTGGATTTTTCTTAGCAAGGGATGCACCACTAAGGAGTGGCGCAGCTGACTGGTGACGTTTTTTTGGTTTTCGCAGAATACCAGTTGTATTAGAAAGCCACAGGTCATCTCAGGAGGAGGGGGGAGGGGTGTGCACCCCCCTGCACCCTCCCCCTAGATCTGCTCCCGCAAAGGAGAGACAAAACGGAGACTTAAAGACCGTTTCAACGAACACCTGACGTCCCATTGACAGACCCACTTCTTCTTCAAGACAAAGAGCTGTTTCTGCACATTTCAGCGGCAATAACCACATTCCTCGCGACATGGAACTCATTTCATTGGAGCTAATCCACACATCTCGTGACTCCGTACGCAAAGCCCTAGAATTAAGCGTTTCTAAACGACAGGGGCCAAACACTTGAACCCAAAGATATAAACAAAAGAGAATAATTGTAAATATCGGGGGAGGATCCAGAAATTCCAGAAAGAGGGGGCCGAAGACATTCCGGCAAAGAGCGCACCCCCCTCGTTCCCACATACCCTCTATACGAAGAATTCACGTTAGTAAAGATATATTTGAAATAAGAAAGCTCTGAAACTTAGCTAATCATTCTCTAAAGTAAAACCGCCTGATGCACACTGTACCACTTGAAAGTCGGTTGGTTACAGAAGGTCTTTAAATACCACCCCAAAAATCCGCCTCTGAATATATATATCCTCACAGCCGTACAACCTGCCTTGCATTATTATTTTGATTTTATAATAAATTGTTGAACTTTCTCTGCTGTTTGCAAAAAAGATAGATCAAATACATTTGTTTTGAATTACTTTTACTGATTTCAGTCAAGACTTAACCGGCAGTGTCCCAACTCATTATTCCATAAAGTACATAAGGGTAGATAAGGATGCAATACAGGTGCTTAAGAGTATTAATTGGAGCATAATGTCGAAACTTGAAGATAATACCTATACTCTTTGCCAGCTTATTGTTAATATGTTGAATTTGTCCATCCCACTTTAGATTCTCATCAACAAAAACGCCTAGATACTTAATTCGTTTTTTTTGTTCAATGTCAGAAGCAGTTATTGACAGACTATGTTTTTCCTGGCAGATTTTATAACCTTATAATTTGTTTTCTTAACCCTGTTAATTGATAGTTTATTTGCAGCACAATATTTTAGAACATTAGAGAATTCTTCATTAATGACTATTCCTAACTCATTAAGATCATTCCAAGAATAAAAAATATTAGTATCATCAGCAAACAATCTAAAGATTAATTTTTTGGAGGCTTTATGTTTTGTAGAAACAGTGATGGACCTAATGTAAATCCTTGGGGTATACCACAAGTTATTAATCTTTGGGTAGACTGCACAGCTATTTTTGGCTCTGCCTCGGTGTAAGAACCTGTGAAACTCACCAGTGACGTAAAACAAAGAAAACAAAGAAGTCAACATAATAGACCCTAACCCTAACAAAAGCTACAAAACAAAGAAAAAGTTCACAGGTTTTTTCACCGAGGTAAATCCCTATTTTTAGAGAGGCACCTGTTTGCCCAGTCGTAATGATGTAATGACATTTAAATACACGCGGTATTGGGAACTAGAACCTAAAATAGCTTTTCGAAACTAAAAATAGACTTTTAAAAGAGCTATGATAGGGCATCAGGGATCCGTTCTCTTACCTTATTCTCTCTTGGCAACGCCAAAGGTTTCATATTCAGTACTGATCTTTTCTATCCCCGTTTCAACATTAACTGATTGCCTTATGTTAAAGCTGCTCGGTTTGTAAACGGCCATTCCTCTACGTGGGCCCTGGACACATTGAACTCTGCATGCAACTAAATACTTAATAGCGGGGGCAGCTGTAGTGTCAACTATTACCAATTTTAAGATTAAAGTGTTCATTGAACCGCTTGGTCAGTTAAGTTGATTGTCATTTGTCGTGGTATTGAACGGGTTTCCCTCAAGAAATTTGCCCGTTATGCGATAAACAGGTAATCGCAATGTGCACCCGTGCATAGGTATTTCTTTTAATTGAAATTTCAAAGTTTTCCAATCTTTGAAAGTACGCGTGAAGTTAATCCTTATTTGCCCTCGGGACCCTGCAATTACATATACATATCATGCTAATGATTCGAAAAGATTCACGTTTCCCATTCAGGGCTCCCATTTGATTGACTATGTTTGATTTTCTTCGATCACTGACCAATCAAAGTGCTTGCTTTGTTTCTTCCTTCTGCATTGAATTGTACCTCTCTTCTGCTTCTTTGTGACCTGGAAACAGCGTTACCCTGACCCAATTAGAATAGAGGATTTTTTTCAATGAATGTAATTAGCGTGCAATAAAGACCTGCTCTGGAGGTTAACTATCAATAGAGTTATTTCAGTAGAGTTATGACTTACGAGTTATGAGTTATGACCGTAGAGCAGGAGCCCATGAGTTGGAGCCAGCAACTCCCATACTAGGCCTATGTCACGGCGTTTTTACGGACCGGTTTATTTTTAGATCGCTATTCGCGGGAAATTTCTTCCGGTCACTTCCGGTCCTCAGTAATGTGATTCATCGATCCGGTGGAAAAAAAATGGCGGCCAAATGCGCTCAGTCTTTCGATGTCGTTCCTTAAAATAAAGCTCTGTTGTGTCGTAGTCCGCTATTCCACTCCATCTTTCCCAAGACACAGCAATCCCAGAGTTCTGTGTATGAAAACTTTTTATACTTTCTGGTTGCATAGTTCCGGATTCTATTTGGATCA
>OX421456.1:28926469-28948969 GCA_949126865.1 Montipora capitata
TGATATGCCCAAGCCATCAGGTATCACATATACATGTATGTGGAAACAATTATAATGAAATAATGTTAATCATTTAATGCTTAATGTTTTGTTTAAGCTACAATAAAGTTGCTTGAGAAGGAAACCATCTTTTATATATTGTGCTCTTTGGTAAATAGTAAATTCTTTTATCTGTAATATTTTATGCAGTTACTTAATGAAGACAGGGAATAAAAATATTAAACATACGGGCTGTACTGTCTTTTTAATTACTTTTACATATTATACGTTGAGATTTTTTGGTTCAAAATAATATTTAATTTTCTTATCACAGTTTTTCCCTTTTGGCTTGTTTTCGTTTATTCTTACTGATGGCCCTTATATAATAATAATAACTACTTTATTTCAGTCTCAAGGGTATTTAGCCGAGCACAAGTGCTCTACTTACTTGGGAGACTGTAAAGAAATCTAATCAAATCAAATCAACAAAATCAAATGTTGGTTTTGGTGAGTGGGCAAAAACCGGAGTACCTGGGGGAAAACCTCTCGGAACAGAGTAGAGAACTAACAAAGTCAACCCACATATGATGTCGAAGGCGAATGCTCTCACCACTGCCCCAACCCTGCCCCCATTGACAGTGTCATGAGGGATCTAGTAAATTAAATAAATATATTACCAACTTGTACCTGATGAAAAAATAAAAGGATTAACAAAAAAGATAATGGAAATTTAAATCAAGGATAAAATAGGCAAATTATTGATAAATGAATTATTTAAAAAATTATTTTGTTCTGCAGCTGAAAAACATGATAGCTGCCTTGTACAGTTCAAGGCAACAGGGCACCAAAGACTTTACACAAGAAAACATAAAATTTGTATGGAAGTCAGTAGAGAAGGTGTTTACCCAAGAACTTGAAAGGGCAGAGAATGGGCTAAGCCGCAGAGTTTCTGGGTTAAAGTATGCATTTGTATACAGGGACAACTGGACACGCTTAAATGTGAGACCAGCGAAAATAACGCAGGTTAGTTTAGGGTACACCTTCAATAAGGGCCCGTACGCACTAGTCTGACAAAATTAGTTTGGCTCAACTAAAAATCTCAACAAAAATTGCCTCCGCAAATTTTCAATTTGGTAAGCGTGGCTGCATTTAAAAACCTTTTCTTTAGATCCAGCCGTGTAAACTGTTAAATATGTATAGTTTCACGCCTGACAAAAATTTGGCCTGCTCCAAAGCAGGACGACGGTGCCTTTGAAGTTTGGCAAGGCTTGACAAAATTTGGTGGGAAAGAAAATCACAGTGCGCACTTCTATCATGGAAATGATAGATTTTTTCCTCTAAGGCTTACAACTTTGCTTGCTTTCAACAAGGCCTTCCATGTGAAATGATAAATTCAAAATTAATTTCAAACATTTGCATTGAACCATTCAAAGTATGCCCGACTTGTATCAAATACAATTTACATGCAAACTATTGTAATATTACTGTGTATCATTTTTAAAGATTCATGTTCATTCCTTTTGAATTAATGTTCCCTTCAATGTTCTTTTTCATCTCTTCATTCACTTCGTTTTTTTTTCACCAATTGAAAGTGCATTTTTCTCAGAAATGATAATCAGCGGTCTGTTGTAACTATTCTTTATCACAAGGAAGATTTAGGCAAACCCAGGTTGTTATTTCTTGAACACATAACCTGTAGAAGACTATTACTAATTGCAATGAATAGACAATATAAACCACACAGTTCTAGTTGATAGCAAAAATTTCAAAATGAGTGTCAGAAAGATAACAACTATTTTTATTCTTACAGCAACGTTTTATGATAGCTGCTATAAAAGACCTTTCTGATGAGGGAAATGAAGATGCGAGTGCCTCTGGAAAGACAGCAGCTTTCCTAGATGCATGCAACCTTCTCTTTGAGCAAGGTCTTTTAAGTCGTCGCAGAATAAATAATGAGAAAAGCCCTGTTTTGGCAAATATAAGAAAAGGGATGGATTTCTTTGAAAAATGGTGTGCTAGTCATGAGGCAACAGGTAAATGATGAAACATGAATTTTTTTTTGATCATGTGTCATGTTAATGTCTTTCAATTGGAGTGTTCACTCATGACAGTTTTTGGCTGCAGGAAATATTGCTTGGAAGAAAATGTGGAAAATGAAGTGACATATCTTAAGAAACAAATGAAAATTTTAATTTACAGTCAAACCCTTCTAATAAGGAAAATTGGGGGGGGGGGGGGGCAGAAGTGTCATGGAAATAGGGTGTCTGTCTTAAGTACATTGCACTTTGAGAAAATTTAAGGGTTTTCCTTCCCAAGGGACAAAGAAAACTGTCAATAAGTAATAACCAGGTGTTCATATCAAACGGGTGTCCGTAAAGCGGAGTTGTAACTTTTTTTTTGGAAGCTAATTCTCTCTCTGTTTCTCTCTGTTTAAGATTGTAAGTAATAATATTCTTCTTCTTAATTTTTTTGTAGTATACCCAGACAATTCAAAGAGATCAAGGCAGAAAAAATTTTTAGCATGGCAGGTATGTTTTACTGTTCTTCTTTATCCATTCAGATATATAACAAAGATGATACAAACTATATATGTAAGAGCTGCCTGGATGGCCATATAAATGAATTCAGTAAAACTTTGAATGGGAAAATAAGACAGTAGTGATCATTAGCCTGATATCAGCTATTGATATTAATGTGCCAACCACAAGCACTTTGGTTCTTATAACAAAAGATTCTTTTGTTTAACTAATTACGATTTCGAATGTTAAAAACAAAGTTTGTAAAGAGTATTGTCTCTTCTTTAGTAGTTGAAGTAAGAAAAAGCCTCAAGTCTTGCGATGTGTGTCCCTCTCGAAAGTTTAATCTGTCCTTTGAAAATGTGCTTATATTGTTGTCTTCCTTCTGATCAACAATAAAGTTAAACAATCCTTTAATTAATAATTATTGGTCTTTATTATAATTTTGTTATTTTTTATTTTCGCTTGCAGACATGGGATCTTTTGCGCCTTCTTGTACATGGCTTTTTGTCTTTCTGCGACTGGTTTTTTAAAAACGTCTCATCAGATGGGGGATATTTCATAAGTCCCCTTCGCATAAACGGAAGTGCAGTTGAGTCCATCTATAGCGTTCTGAAGTTTGCAAGCGGGGGGAATTTGTCAGGTCTTTCTTACGGTCCAGCCCTCGGTAAACTTATAAAACGGAAAGAGATGGACAGAAATAAGAATTCAGAAAGGGGTTACAGGGACACCGTGGTTAACATAAGTGGTTCAAATGTGGTTGATATTGTGGTTAAGAGTCAGAAGTTTTCCAATCATTGTTTGTTTATTTTCCCTGCAAACATTTCTCAATCATCTATTGGGGATAGGTCAGGGAGTAATGCATGTACACTGATTGCAGTGAAATTTGGGGCATACTGTTTTCAGCAAAAACTAGACATTTCTTTACTCTGGGACGAACTTCCAAATGCCTGGGTTGACTCATTTACCAATTCCATCTGTGATGGAAATGAAGTTTATGACGAGTTGTACTGTGATGCTGCTGTTTATTTAGATGTGGAAGATGTTGTTGATGCAGTGGGGGATATATTTGGTATTGAATCTGCTGATCAGTTAATTGGATTTACAAATGCAAATGATTTTAGTGATTTAGTAAACTACATCTCTGGAATCATCCATTCATCAAGTGTTGATCATTATAGTGTTATCATTTCAGATGATAGGTCTGTGGGTTTTTTTGTAAAGAAAAATGGCCTGTGTGCTATCATCGATAGCCATCAACATGTAAACAGCAGTGGGGGTGGGATGATCATTATGGCAAGCAATCCCCAGACAGCCATTTTAGAGTATTCACAAATCCTAAATACTCACATTGCTAGTCTTAACTTGGGAACTCTGACCTGGGTCCAATATAGTACTGCATGATAATCAGGTCTGTAAGTCAACTCTCCTTTCCGTGAGCAAATGCAATCAGGCTGCCATTTCCCCTTATTACTAACAATGAATAGTGTAAAATTTGTGTTTGCAAGTACAGTGTATATGGCATGGGGTGTCATTATAAACAGTAGCACACTCAAACTGATGTGGTTACTATTTTTTGGTCAATGTAAGTGAGAGTTGACTACACAGAACTGTTTGGCAAGCATAATAAAATACCATCAATGCTTTTACTATCAGGATTGTTAAATGTAATTCATAACGGAGCTTCACAAAGAGTTTCTAATTCTAGAAAATACCTTAGAGACTGTGAGAAGAAAAAATGGTAAAAACTTGTTTCAAATAAAAATGATTTTCATGATTGTATCTCTCAGAAACAAATTGAATCAGAAGAACTGCGATAATATTGTTCAGTAAAGAACTTTTAGATGACTTCGATTTTAGTTAATATGAAACAAAGTGTGAGGATATAAAGTTAAAGTGTATGACTTTACAGCTCTGCATGTGTTTCTTGATAACAATATTATTATGATGTACACAACACTGTCAAAATGGCCACAATATTGATCAGTAAAGAATATTAATTAAATGATGCATTGTAGACATGCAAATAAATGTTTACGATGAACAGGTGTATCATCAAAAGTAGCTTGCCTGCTTTATACAGACCTGCACAATAATGAAAAAAAAAAAAATTGTCAATATTTTACTTGCGTTTGGTGGTCAATGTGTATGCCTTGAGTTTCGGCCGGAGCATTTCATCAGCATCCACAACTTTTCCGTCACATTTGAGGTCTCTCTCTGTCTTTGAATTCATGAATTCATTAATTCGAGTGTTCGCTAACTTTGAAACCAGAGCTTTAAAAATTCCAGAAATAACTTCAGAGTTTGAAGCACCCTCTGCGGAGAAAACAGAGGCAACTAGCAATCGAAACTCCACTTCCAATTCCTCGTTGTTAAGTACCGAACTTTGGCACATCTCTATAAATTTCGATGGGTGCCTTTTTAGATTCGAGTCACAAGTAAACTCGCGAACATTGTCATCCACTTGTCTAAGAAAAGGAATGACTTCATTTCGAGGAAAAACAAGATTTCCTTCGTCTAAGTTTCGTAAGCTAGACGGTATTTTAGACTTATCTTTCATCGTAAGCTCTTGTAGTGTCGCAAGCTCCAGTTCCATCGTCGCTTTTTTTTCATCAGCAACCTTAGCACGGCCTTTCTTCTGTTCCAAGGTCTCTGCTCGGAGCGTTATCATTCTGTGGAGAGCTGCTCCGCAATACCGATAGAGAGTTTCCTCTGACTCTGGGCTGAGTCTCGATGCAAATGTCTCCGATGTACCAGTAGGCGACTTTCTTGATTGTATATGTGAATGCACCTTCGTATAAACCATTTCGTGAAGTACGCTTAGAACAGCGTGAACCAATTCGTCCTCGAACCGTTGTCCAACCAAGAATCGTTCGACGATTAAGCGTTCCTGGGATGATTTTCCGCGAATAAAATTGCCAAGTAGTTTCATCCAGGCAACCGAAAATGCGGCTTTCCTGTTCTTTTTGTCGGGCAGCTTGGAACATTCTGTCATAAGCATTGAAAACTTCCGACAAAATCCCACAATCAGTAGCTGAAAATTTCCTTTCTGCGGCTCGCTCAGCACGTGCTGTACAAAGCGTTGCCTCCCTGGGAATTCACTTATGCGTGGGTTCTGAATTAGGTCTTCACGAATCTTTGATTCGATTTCACCTGCCTGTTCAGTAGAAAATATCCAAGACGTTAGGTCATCGATCTGATTATCCGAAAGAGTAGAATTTCCAGCGGGGCTCTTTTTCTGTTTGGATGATTTGGCTGAAGATCGAGGTTGACTGCCCTTTCTTTTTCCAGACAAAGGACGAGAAACCGCACTTCCTTGTTCGATTTCCACCTCATCCTCTCTCACACTGTCTTCTGAGCAACTAGACACTTCAAAATCTTCGTCTGAAACGACACTTAAATTATCGGAGTGGTCACACGAGTTATCACACGATTCATCCTCACTGCTATCCGCCATTTTGGTATCGCTTTGACTTCCGGTGAGGTTACTGATTAGGTAT
Source organism: Montipora capitata (assembly GCA_949126865.1). Classification (NCBI taxonomy): domain Eukaryota; kingdom Metazoa; phylum Cnidaria; class Anthozoa; order Scleractinia; family Acroporidae; genus Montipora; species Montipora capitata. The sequence continues at coordinate 28,932,465 of OX421456.1, forward strand.
GGACAGGAGGGCTTCTGGTATGGACGCATATGATTGGTCTGAATTCGCGGGAACTTTGAATTAAAAATAACTCGGTTCGTGAAAACGCCGTGGCACTGTAACATGGGAGTTGCTAGGCTCGATTACCAGCCGCTGTTTCGGGAAATGAGCCAGCGCTCACTCCCGAAATCTCGGCTGGACGCGTGAGGTGAGCCATTGTTAATCTCCGCCAATCAGAAACTCGCCTGCACAAATCCGTCTGGCATAAATTATATGTTTTGGCTGCGAAGGTATTCTTTCACCCGGCCTGTTCGAGGTTTACAGTGCTTTTAAGGTAGGAAACATCCAAGATTGCGACAACGAAAAGTGTTCAAGAAGCTAGAGAATGGGAATTGTGTCGTTTTCTACTGCCTGAGTTCGCAAACTTCCCTGATTTTCCAGTTGGCGCCAAGGTCAAAATACGGCTTTCAAATTCATTGCTATTGCAATTTTCTCCTGATACTTCGCTAATGTAAGAGCAAGTAAAATTGCTCAAGATCAATTGAAATTACTGCTGAGTTTAATGGTGGCAAAACGAGGGGACCGATGAAGTCGACTGAGAGCCCCGCTGAGAGCTAACGCAGCCGAAGATTTCGTTGATGATTCGCTGGTTGAATTCAAACTCACATTGATCATTTAACCACAAACTCAAGCTCGTATCATCTGGAAACTTCGCACAGAGGTTTTAAGCATTGTTATGTAATTTCTGCTTTCTTAAAATCAGTGTTTTTGGGATGTCTAATGCTATTTCCCCCGAAACTATTAACTCGCATAAATTATATTTTGAATTTACGTCACAGACACAATCTATCGCTCACGCGTCCAGCCGTCTCTTCTCGGGGAGGATACCCGAACTCGAGTGAGCGGCCGAAATCGAGCCTAGGGAGTTGCTGGCTCCTGCGTAGAGTTATGAGTTAACGACATCCAACATCCTGAATTCAAGATTTTGGACTGCCAAAATCCTGAATTCAAGATTTTGGAGGTCCAAAATCTTGAATTCCAAAATCTTGAATTCAGGATTTTGGCCACCCAAAATCTTGAATTCAGGATTTTGGCAGTCCAAAATCTTGAAGAAACTTAACTCTAACTCTACGACATAACTCTAAGAATAGCTGTCCCCCCTGCTCTAGATGCTAAGATTGTAAATTTCACTACTTTGGGATGATGGGAAAGAGTGCCAAAGTTACTACATGCTTTAATAACTAACGTTCTCCATGGAATCACGGCTTTTTAGGCTCCCATTTAGGTTCCATTTAAGCAATAAAGGACGTTTTCCGTGTTTCCATAGCCTCATCTAAACACGAGTAGGAGTTGGGATAATTCGAGACAGTTAAACAAACCCGAGACGCAGTCGAAGGTTTGCATAACTGTCGAGAATTCTCGCAATTTCCCCGAGTGTTTAGATGAGGCTATGGAAAAACGGAAAAAGGTCCTCTATTGCTTTATAAAATATTTCTCAAAGACAATTCGACAAATGAAGGAAAATCCTGGTTTTTTACGTCTTGATTGAAACAGATTTACTTGATACATGCTCATACGTTCATCTAAACACAGGTATTGACCAATGAGAGTGCGTGTACTATCCTAATTATTTTACAATTGTGTTTTGTATCTAGTTACGTACATGTCTGGCCATAGGTGCCCAATTTGTTTGATTTGACACACCAAACAACAGTCCAGAATAACTTGAAAAGGTATTGTCTTCTCAACCTCGTCCCCGGGGTCTCCCTTCTTAACTTCCTACCATGGGAAGAGAAGAAGAAAGACCTTGGCAGTGAGATTGTTTTTTTTTAGAAACTTTTTCTGGTCAAAATTCTAAAGCATTTTTTACATTACATAAAAGTCTAATGCGTGCAACTGAGTATTCAACTGAAGGAAGAGAAACCCTTCATAAAAGTAAAAAGTATTGTCAATTATTATCCAATAAATTGTCATTAATCTATAAAAATCTTTTTTTTTTGTTTTCAACAGGGTTTAAAGACCATTGCATGTCTATATTGACATTCTTAGCTAATTGTCTGACCTGAAATGTTTTTTAGGCCAGCGTTAAATTAGTTCGTGCCCTAATAGACCGTATTCGTATTCCCAGTATTGGACTGGAACTAGCTTGCAATGAAGGCTAATGCGGGGGAATATATTAAAATGTATTTGCATTTGAAAAGATTCCCCCGCATTAGCCTCCATTACAAGCTAGTTCCAGTCCAATACTGAAAATACGAATATGGTCTATGACAAAGGAAACCACGCACCACCTCATTACTATGAAATAAAACATACATAAATACAAACATACTTTAGCGAAGCTATTATTTCATGACCGGCACAGATTGTTACATGTTTATATTTAGGGTTTCTTCGTGACATTGTTTACAGTAACGCTAAGAATTTCCTGTGGTTGGGCCGCAGCAAGTACTCTGCTATTCAATGTGATAGGACTTTGTTTTCTTTTCAATAGCCGTTTGTATTCGTTGTAGGATTTTTAGAGTCTGGTGTAAGTAATTCAAAGTTGAGTCTTATCCTTGCACTCGGCGACGCTACAATACATATTTTATTGAAAGGTCTATGGTAGGCAGCCAAGGGCTGACGGACTACTTTAAATTTAAACGGACTACTTTAAATTTAAAAAGAACTGACAATTGTCTAAATCCAGCCACACAAAATTTCAACATTGTTCACGTGTCAGGCAATGATATACATGTATTTCTGAATCGGAGTATGAAATGTGTCCTGGGTTCAAGGCAACCCAATTTCCTCGTTGTTGTTGGAGTTTCCAGTAATCAACTCGCGGTTGATCCAGTAGATTTCGAGGCCTGAAAGAAAAATAGCGATTCCATTCTTTGCCATAAAAATTGTCTCGTCTTTCTTGTATAAGATGAAGACAACCAGACGAATAATCAAAAACGGCAAATTGACAAAACCTATTTGCATCACATTTCGTATTATTGCTGGGCACTTGAGCTGCTCGTGTACCGGCTCGTGTTCCTCGTTCTCAAGCTTGTTTTCTGCCAACTGAAAGAGAGACAGTAAAAAGCTGAAGCATGCTGCAGCGACCATCGCGATAGCGAATCCATTTGGAATGATCCTGCGATTGTCTCTTTCGTCCAGGACAATATCGAGCATCTCAACTGTGTCAAAGAGGTCTATGGTGATTTGCAAAGACAGTCGTTGAACAAGTGACTTGTGATCATCATTCAAATTCGAAGCCGTGTTTACTAGGAAAAGGAATAGCAGTGGCGTTAAACACAGCATTACTTTTAACGCATTGGGACCAAGCAGGTTCTTCGTGTTGAGATCATCGCCGACAACAGCAAAAATGATGGCGATCATTGAAATCAAGGCGATCACGTACAAAAGCCACGTGAAGAACATTCCGTTAAGGTCTGCTTTCTTACGAAGGCAATGGATCCAATAAAATAGTGCTGGAGCGTATAACAGAAACACAGGAATCCAGCGTGCATCTTCTTTGTACCATGCTGGATATGCTGTAAGAAAACCACACTGAGTCATCAAGAGCGCAAAAAATATGAAACGTCCTAAAGAGATGAGTCCAACGAATTCAGTCATCTTGCTCTTCAAGACTGATGAACAGGTCACTAAGTCTTCCAGGATAGCCTTCTGGTCTAGTACTGCTTCCAGCTTTTTCTGGGATCTTTCAAAGGTCTTCAAGTGACTTCACTTAGTCTAGTTATAATGCCAAATGCCGTAAACGATGGCGAAAAAAGTGCCAGACTCAGTTAAACAGTGCAGATTCTATTTTTAGGGTCTTTCTAAGAAACTAGACTACGTCATTGGCTATTATGCGGATTCCATGGCATCTGTCAATTAAGAAGACAAATATTTTAAAGTCGATTTGTTGCTATCTGTTTCGCCAGGTGTTCAGTGAGTAGCATAGACGTTATGAGAATATATTTGTTACTAGCCTCCGGAAAACTGATTTCAGTCGCTGTTTATTGAGATAAAGGTGTCACAGTCTAAGAATTTAACGTAATTTCATCTGACATCTCTGTGTCAATTACTACATATTTACTTGAGGTTGATGAAGTTTTAGGCAAGAGAATCGGTTTAAAAATAAACTCAGTTGACATCGTGACGGAATGAGTATCGACCATTATTTTAACATTCCCTCAATTGGCACTGGAATTTATTTAAAAAATGACGCACGCTCAGAGCCATAAAAAAGGAAAATGTAGATAATGCTATCTCCTCTCTCCATTTTTTCTCACAGAGCCGGATTTATTTAAACAGACCCACGCCGTACCGTCTCAGGAATTAAAGAGTGGATTTTTTTCTACCAATTTAGGGGATTTCCCTTTTCTTACGTAATGGCAAGGACTTCTGAAGAAAGACATATTTCTCGGAATCATTACCCAAACGTTTTCTAGTGTAGGGATGTTTCAACCTGTACGTGATAATTACATGCAGCGGCCATTTGTCAATTCAGTTTAGGGGGGTTTCCCTTTTCATTCGAGTGACATTTTCTTAGAATTGCATGCTTCTCGGAATCGTCACCCCAGTATGATGAGTTAAACACTTTTTACATCAGCACAAAAGTCTGACACAGCATTCTTAAATTGAGTTTGGAGAGTTTTTTTTTTCTAGCTTTTTGTGGAGAATTAAGTCGTTACATAAGTTTTATTCCATCTTGAATCGATTTCTAAAACCAGCCCCGCAAATCATAATTTTTTTTTTATAAACCCTTCTGCTCATTCCGAAGGCATTTGAGACTGAGCCACATTAAATAAGAATAAATTAGGGAAGAGGTTGTAATGAAGCTATGATCCTCGCAATTGCAATTGCGTAAAGAAGCCTAAAAAATTCAGGACTTCAACAAGGTTTGAACCCGTGACCTCGCGATGCCGGTGCAACGCTCTAACCAACTGAGCTATGAAGCCACTGACGTTGGGAGCTGGTCATTTGCGGGTTCTAATGTTCCCGTGAGGAATGAATCAACGATGAAATGACATATGAAATGGATCATATATGAACTGCGGATATGAAATCAAGTGAAGCTATGATCCTAGCAGTTATGAACGCAATTTTTGCACTTGTGTAAAGAAGCCAGGTTGTAAGGATATATAGTTTAGATAGGTTAAAATCTCCTTCAGTCTGGTACAAAACGTATGACCTAGTACGTTTTGCTAGGGCGCAGCATCTTTTACAGGGGATGTGTTGCGAAATTCATTGACTCGGAACTGGCACCAAAATCAAGCGAAAAGTAAAAATGACGTCTTCAAACACTGAAGGAAGGTTTGAATCCAACAGTAAACACAAAAGGAGGCATTGATGGGCAAAATTGGAGAAGATTGAAATGGATTGTTATTGGGGTTTTAGAAAGCTGTTCAGCCTAACAGTTTTTTAAATTTTATCTGTGTTGTTGTAATTTAAATTGAGTCACGGCGTTTTCGGCAGACATTTTTTGTCACGAAGCTTTGACAGTTTTTGTTTAAAAGTAATTTCTTGGTTAACGCTAAGTTGCGTAGCGAGTAGGGGCGTGTTATTGGTAAAACTGCACGAAATTAATTGTACTGCCATGACACAGCCTTTCTAAGTGTCTTTTCTTGACAAACCGATTTATTATACAACATTTCAGTTTTTCCTATCTCAATGGGAAGGCACCAAAAACAATGCACTCATTGATGACAAGTCATACATTGTTGCATTGAAGTTATGTGGTGCCTTCCATTGGCTAATGATGCAATCATTATGGTGCAAGTATCGCTGTGACTTTCTTTAAGTCAGAAAGCCACGCATGTCATAGATTATTTAGCTAAAGCGAACTTTCATAATCAGCGATTAACATCAAATGAATCAAATATTTACATTTGTTAATTAAGGAAGTGTCAAGACAAGAAGGGGTTGAACCTTAATTAGGCCACTGTAAAGGTTTGGGAAGGAAAGATTTAGGTGACGGTCTTAACTGAACCGATTCATACCTCATTGACTCCCATTGGCGAGTAAAAATTCGTCTGGTCTTAGAGCCGTAAAAATCTGGAAGCCTCACCCTCAGGAGGGAGACGGTTAATCTTAACCCATTGACTCTTGGGGGTTCCCATTGACGCGTAAAATCGTTTGGCGTTATACAGAGTAAAATACTAAGTATGGCGGGTTTAGGTCACTTTAAAGGTGAAAGGGTTTAATTAAAACCAACTTCAGATCTTGTATTAAGGACGTTCGCGCTAATTGTTTCTGCGCATCCTTACTGCGCACGCAAATGCACACGCCACGTCATACACGAGCGCGCGCGCTAAGTAATAAAATGAGAAATGATAGGGCAAAAAGCCATGGCTATAGCTTTGCCTGGATTTAACGCTCTTGGACGTTCGGTGACCCCTATTTTTCTTTCCAGAAACGGATTTTATTTACAATTATCTCCACGTTGTCCAAAAATGAACAAAAAATCAATGTGGGAAGTTAAAAAAATTTCAAGATTTCTGCTTATGGGACATCAAATCCTGCCACCTTGCGGCTGCAAGGCGCGTGAAACTGTGGTCGCTAAATGCGAACTTGATCTTTAAGGAACCTCGCCAGTTGACTAAATTCACTTAATAAGTCCACTTAAACAATATTTGGCAGAGAAGATTTCATATCAAAGATTTAATTGCAATATATTTGGGTTTACAGACACTGGCCTTATTCGCTAACGAAGCTCGATTTTGTCACATTTTGGGTGTCTTTCCGGGCATGTTCTCTCCAAAACGAAGTCGGTGACCCCCCATTTTTTTTACATTTCTGACATAACTAACTCATTATCTTACAGTGGTAAAAGTTTCAGAAAAAAATCAATGTTGAAAAATTTTCGCGCGAACGTCCTTAAAATGGTGTTGCATATTTGTTTGGATCCAGCTGTACACTTCCATTGACCTCGTCGTCGCGGTAAATATTAAACGAGAAAATGCATCTAAAGAGAGAAGATCATTCTTCTTTTCTAAAACACACATCACTTAAAGCGATTCAATTATTGGTTGTTCGCTAACAGATACTCTTAACTGGGCTACGACCTCCTATTGACCCCCTACTAACCCACCTAGTTACCCCCTCTAAATTGACAGGAAATAATAATAATAACTATAATGATACATGGAGACCTATTTACAATAATTTAGAAATGATTTGCAAGTCGGCTCACCTTCGAATTTCAAGATGGCGGAATTAAGGATCCATGGTCGATCTGCCTCGTGCCATCGTTTCAACTGTTTTCAGCACAACCGAAGAATTTTCACCTGTTTTGCTGTCCACTTCCACGAAAAAAAAGAAGACAACTGTTTTTCTCGGGAAAATGTATTGAGAGAACATAAAAGTAACCGGAAGAACTTAATAGTGCCAGGTGTTCGACCATTTCACACCATGCTTTTCCCTTGTAAAAAATTGAGTGAAGGCCTAGTTCGTATGAAAATAAGAGAGGGGTGGTTTAACTATTGATCCATTTTATATTACTCGAAATAACTTTGGGACATCGTTAGGAGCAATAAGATGTGAAATCTTTACTACATAGGATGATATATTATCACGTGACGAGTCAAAGTTATTTTTGCCACAGAAATCTCAGCTAAACGGCAACACTTTGCATCATTTTCTGGTGACTGGATTTACCTTTATGTTAACACTATTGGGTACATTATTTCTGTGCTAGTACAAAATGCCTTATATTTCCAAAACTGAAGACATACTTAACAAGGGCCAAGCACAGTTCGTTTAACATTTTTACCATTTTGACTAATCTAATAGTAGCGAAGTGAAGTAAATTTTAGTATAAACTGTTGACATTTTTTATTTTGAGTTTTGCGGCCGTAACAAGTCACGTGAGTTCATTTGCAGACGTCATCCACATCAATAAGAAACTTTTGTGACGTCATTAGTATGAGAAAGTCTTAGGTTGTTATTACTAAACCTTCAGAAGTTAGACCACCCCCTTACTTTTTTGTAATTTGGGGCCAGGTTGGGACCCATGCCTTAATTTACTTGAGGCCATCATTGGCGATACTTTATCTAGGTATAAAAATTATAGGGATCTACAAGGTAACTAATTTTAAATATATTTATAGATTTTAATGCTAAATATTTCTAATAATTTTTAAATTCTTCAAGATATTTGGACCAAAGCTAGAAGATCTGACTGTCGAGCTTTTTCTTGATTGGGTCCGAGGCTACTGCCAAAAATAATTCCTATCAGCGGTACTAATCCAATCCAGACATAACCTGGCCAAACAGCGAATACTGAACCACTGAACATTTTCATCGTTCCATAGAATCCAAAACCATATCACAAGAGCAGGAACAAAAAGAAGGACTGGTTAGTAGAAACTATCACTGCTTTCGTACGTATCTGGCTACGAAGTCAGCGAATAGGTTTGGAGAGCATACAGAGAGAAATAGGCAAATCTTCCCAAGATAATCAAACAGGAGGCCATAAACACGATCGGAACCTTGTCCATAAAAGGACTTTGGGAAATACGTCTCCAAATCAGCAACGTTCAGTTTAACAACTTAACCGGAAGGACTAGAACCTTCCAAGATGATAAGTGGTCTATGCTTACGCAAATACGTACATAACACCGATTTTGTTTAATTTCCGAGAAAAAGGGAAATCGCAGTTCTAGGAAATTACGTCGTTTCCGGAAATAAGATCTCCTTTGGAAATTAAGGAATGCATCTTACAAATTTAAAAGGATCGTAAATGGTAACTTTATTGTAAGCTTCAAACCGGTGAAGCATCAAATCATGTCTGATTGCCCACCTGCTTGCCATGTGAACCTAAACTTGTTTTGCACCATTTTGAAGCACGTAAACTTTTCCAGAAGATACACAGTCAATTTCAACATAATTTCTTAAAATTTTATCCAGTTCTCTATGAACTGAACGAAGACTTTTAACGCAACCGTTTGACTTGTAACGGAACCAATATTTATATTATTCAGTGGTATTTATTTATCCTCATAGTGAAACAACCAGGTCTTGCATCGCCTATTGACATTGGTCATCAAAATTGACAATCTCTAAGAACGTTAATGTGAGAAATGGATAAAACCATCTTCTGGTTCAACTTGCTTTTTCCGGTTTCGGTGCTTTGATAAATGGTTTCATGAAACGCTGGCATAGTCACTGTACAGCAGTATTAAGTCGACGGTTGTTCGGGAATATCCACACTCAAAATTAAACACTCGAAACTTGGACTGTATATCCTTCTTTATTCCCAAATATCCACACTCAAAATTAAACACTCGAAACTTGGACTGTATATCCTTCTTTATTCCCAACAATAATCAACGTTCGCTCACACCGTACATACATTCCAACTCACCGCAACTCTTTTCTGTTTTGGCATTTAAAGGTATAAGATATCTATTATTCGCATATGATAAGTACATGTCATATTCTTATCTCCTAAAAACACATGGCGCTCGTTAGTTCGAAAGCAATTAACTGAAAGCAATTAACTTGTCAAAATACATCCTTATCTCTTTAAAATTGAAATACACGCGATCAAAGTTTCTATCATCTTTAAATACAAATACCGGCTAAGTTAAAAGTTATATATATATATTTCGCCTTTATACTTATTTATTTATATGTATTTTATAATTATTTGGTACACAGCTTCTATGCAAATAAATGTCAACCTATTGAATTCTGTGTATAATAAAGTTATTATTAGGGCCGTTGTGTTGCGTTACGTAACGCGGTATGTTTCCCAACAACGGTCAATTATAGGACAATTTAGGGGAATCCCCGTTTTCGGTTTTCGGTTCTTGGAATAATGACATTTTTCTCGGAATCGTAACCTTGAGGTCGTCTGCCAAAAGCAAAAGCGATAAAAGCCGAAATTCATTAAAGGACTATCTAACTAGTTCGATGTGGCACAAAAGAGACTTGCGATGCGTTGTTCTTGAGGGCCGCATCGGTATAGGGACTTCTCTCTTGTTCACTCTGACTGAAGCAAAATCAGTTATTTTCACCAGGGGAAAACCCCCGATCAAAAGACTTTCAAGTTATGTGGCGGCATCCCATTGGCTAATGGCGCAATGATATACCGACTGACCTTTTTTTTTCTCACAACTCAGTGAAGCAATTTTGTCTTCAGCGTTCCATCTACCGTCAGCAACGAAAATAATGGCCTCAATTTTCATTTGGGGAGGACGCTTGGCGTTTTCTCTCCTTATCTTGGCTCAGTGCATTTTGCTTGCTTCCTATCCAGCAAATTACAAGAACGATTTATACTGGTATTTAACAAGCTTATCTTACATTCCTTCAACCTTATGGTGGTTCTACCTCCTTCTGTTCGATCAGGCCAAACTTCGCAGGCTGTTTTATTTCTGGGGCTTATATGTCCTAGGTTTGGTTGTAAGCACTGTCATCGTGTTTGCAATTGTCGGAGACAGTCTTGACAAACAGAGGTTCTTGGGCCCAAACGTTTTAAAGATGACGCTCTGCATCACGCCGCCTCTTCTGTTGTTGCTGTTGAGCACCGCAGAGGATGCTAAAGACTACGAGGAGGTTGTTTCCACGTTATGCTTCCACATGGTGGTAGATCTCTTTGATGCCGTCGAAATGTTAGACATTGTGTTGGATGAGAAAGAACACAACTATGGCATCCCGAAAGAATTTGGTGTGGTGATGATCGTTGTTGCATGCATCAGTTTTCTTCTGTCGCCCTGGCAAATGGCCGAAAAGGATCTTGAAAGTGGGAAGCTGAGGCGACGTACAGCAATATGGCGTTATATCGTTGAAATACTTTTTGTAAATTTCGTATTTCTTGTCGTTCGTTTAGTAATCATGTTCGAATACAACAAGGAGGAATCCATTTTCGTCGCAAAGAATGGCATCGCCATCATATTGGGTATAATAGGACTTCGAAACCTCAAATAGTAGTGATCGAAGGACCTGGTTACGTTTTGCTTCTGAGGCAAATATACCATAATATAAACAACTGCATGTACATAAGTTTCTTTGAGATATGTTTTAAACCAGACATTATCACCCAACAATGAAATTGTTTGACAGTTTCATTCATGTTGAGTTATTGGCTGATCCTTGTGCACATGGGTCAAAACTGCGTCTGAAATGATTTGCCCTGAATCACATTGAACTGATGAGACGAAATACAAGTGATGATATTAAGAAAATAAGACATTAAATCCCAATGTAAACATGTCTCAAAGCATACAAACTGCTCAATCAGTGATTATGTTAATTTATGATAATAAGCTGAAAGCGCGTACAACGGACGGTCACTATGGATGGATTTCTAACGATCGTTTGTGGAAGCTTTGCCTTCAATCAACGAGAGACACTTTGAATATGAAACCCGTAAAAGAGACTGTCTTATTTCTTTAGCGTCCGTTTGATTATTTGTAAGGCCCTGTGGACTTACGAGAACGTGGATTTAGAGGTTATTGTTCAATTAGCTTAAAACATCGGTATAGAGTTTAAAGTTGCTGCATTGTATTTTAGAATAAAACTTGACCATAAAATGAAGCCCGACTGTACTGTTTGACTATTGAGGTTACTTATTACGACGGGGAACCCCCTGGATTTTTTAGCAATGCCCCAACAGTTTTCTCGGAATAGTGCAGCACATTTCGTGGAAACGTCACGCAAGCATGTCGAAGCGACAAACCCTCGGCTAATTGGCCAGAAGATCGTTTACATATTCAAGAATCTTTTAATCGCATCTTTAACCGCTTTCAGCCATGCCTCAGGCTATAAAATGGGGGTGGGGGGGGGGGGGGGGGACGAGCTTTGTTTTTCGTTCTTTTATTAACTCAGTGTGGTTTTCTAACTGCTTATCCAGTTCAATACAAAGGTCCTGCGTGGTGTTCTGTCTTCATTTCGTACGTTCCAGTATGCCTGATATGGTTGCTTTCGATGTACAAGCGTGAGACAAAGCTTCGCACATTCTTTTTCGTATGGGGTTTCTACATCGTCTGTGCCTTACTGACAAATGTCATCGTCATTTTTGGATTTGTCGTAGACAGCCTTGACAAGGAAAAATTTCTTGGTCCAAATGTCTTGAAGATGGTTCTTTGTATCACACCAGTTCTCCTGATACTGTTGATGCTCACAGCAGACTACGAAGATGAACTAAGAGAAGAAAAACAAAAACGCAGAGAATTAGTCTCCAAGTTGTGTGCTCAGATGGCCATCGACCTCTTGGATACAATCGAAGTCCTAGATATTATTCTGGAGGAGACAGAGCACAACTCAGGGGCACCCAAGACGATTTGAGATCTAGATTTTTCGGAACATTTGTTGTGAAATTCCTAGCTTGCCTGCCTGTCCTAGGATTTTCGAACATCTAAAACATGGTATAATTGCCCATTTTAAACGGATTTTTACCCCTAAAAGGTCACCTAGAATTTTCGGGAGCCTTTTTTCTGGCTGAAATTTCCGAAAAGGTAAGTTTTGATCCCTATAATTTTCGGATCACTAGACTTTCAGCTAGGAACTCCGAAAAGATGAAAAATTTTTAGGGGATAAAAATATGCCTATATCTGCCGTTAAATACTAAAATTCGTTTAACAATGCTGTTTAAGTGGTTTTGAACTATATTCTCGTTGGGTGCCCCTGACAACTATGGAATCAAGAAAGGATTTGGAAAGGGCATGACCGTTGTGGCTTGTCTTAGTTTTGTGCTGTCGCTCTTACAAATGACCGAGATCAAGTTTAATGCCGACGGAAAACCTGAGAAAACACGCTATAGAACAACACTGCTTCGCACAGCCGCCGAAATAATTTTTGTCAACTTCACTTTTCTGATAATCCGTCTGGTTGTGTTTTTTTCTTACGGAAAAGACGAGTCGATTTTCATCGCCAAAAATGGTGTGGCAATCGTGCTTTCGGCGTTGCAGATCTATTACGATCTGTATGATCCAAATCAACGATAGAATTTTTGTGTTATTTTTGTTAAACTCAAATATTCCAAATATCGACGGTATTTCAGGGCTGAGCAGTATTTGGTTAGTTAGAAATCGTATATTATCAGTATTCCTGCTTGGTTAATTAGTGGATCCTAGTGCATGTGGATCGGGAATGAAAATCCGTTGTGCAGGACTTGGTGCACAGTCGTAACACTAAGTTTACTTTGTTGCTAGTGCATTAACTCACAAAGGGGTCTTTAGTAACTAAATTATCTCCTAATGCACGATAAGGAAATCCTTTAGTTTTGTAATAAGAGTCGCGAACTGACGATTTTGTGTGGGAAACAATTTGTCACACACAAATCACTGTTATGGGATTGAAGGACTCAGTCCACAACCAACAAGTTGTGCTCAGGGGCACCCAATGTCAATTTTCGGAAAATATCTGTTCGGAAGACGATTTGAGATCTAGAATTTTCGGAACATTTGTTGTAAAATTCTTGCTTCCTAGGATTTTCGAACTTCTAAAAAATGGTATAATTGCCCATTTTTAACGGATTTTTTACCCTAAAAAGGTCACCTCGAATTTTTGGAGAGCCTTTTTTCTGGCTGAAATTTTGGAAAAGGTAAGTTTTGATCCCTATAATTTTCGGATCACTAGACTTTCAGCAAGGAAATCCGAACAGATTAAAAAAAAATTACGGATAAAAATATGCCTATATCTACCGTTTAAATACTAAAATACGTTTAACGATGCTATGTCTAAGTGGTTTTGAACCATATTCTCGTTGGGTCCCCCTGTTGTGATGTCACTTAGAAAAGGATTGAAGATAAAGTAACATTAGTGACTCTAGAAGGATTTACAAGGCAACCGATCGACGTGGTTCCAAAAATCAGCATATATTGTCCTGAAGTGCCGGGTTGTTGTTTAGAAAGAACCAACGTTTAACACGATTGTGGATTGAAAAAAAAGGCTGCAAGTTATTTAACAATTATTGGACGAGGTTGAGCAAAATATCGTGATTTGTCAGTGGCGAGCAGATCAATTACTTGCCGAAGCCGAAGGCTGAGGCAAATAATTGATCTGCGAGACACTGAAAAATCACGATATTTTGCGATAACCGAGTTCAATAATTGTTTTATCATTTGATCACCGAGTTTGTTTTTTCTCTTTGTTTCCGAGAAGCCGTAAGCGCGCGTTGCCTTGCAGAGTCGAGTAATGGCACCAATCAATTGGTTTCCTTCTCAGCATTATTATATTTGTAGACTTCAAATTGTACTTACAGTCAAACGTTCAATAACACTAGGCATCAACAAAGCTGAAGAATTTCACAGTTTTCAAAGCGTATCCCGGCAAGTGGGGCTTTGGTGTAAAGCTCGCCATTCTTTTTTTCTGGCTTCAGCATAAAATCTCTTCAGTACATATGCATTCGCCAACTTGTATTTCGCGTCGATGACACAAGTGACTCTTCGTCTACCTTTCTTTCCTTGAGATACTCTCGAATTACGTTGAGTGCAACTTTTGTTCCTTTCTTAGTATTGTCACTGTTCTTTCGATCAACTAAAGAAGTGGAATCATTCTCTGACAGCTCGGGGAGAGGATCTGCCATTTTCTCACAAGAGCGTGATTTCAATTGCGCATGAGCAGAATATTATTTGCAGCAAAACTCTTATTTGTAGGAAGTTATTTGCAGGTCACGTGGTGGGTTCTCGGCTAATGAAAAGGAAGGATAAAATGAATCGAATGATAATATCATATGTTTGCTGGATTTTTGAGACTGTCATTTTCCGTTCTTTCAAATTTTTAGTAAACTTTCGAATAAATTATCACAACTTGGAAAACTCGTAAACATGCAAAACCAAGTCATTTGGGCTCGCTACATTGTTGGGTCTTGCATTGAAATACGCTCTTAAAAGGGCTCCCCTTCAACCTCGTACGTGGGGGCGTTACACGGACGATATCTTTATGACATGGACGCACACAGTACTGCGACAGACGACCTACAGACTTTTCTTTCTTACTTAAACAATCTTCACCCTTCCCATGGACCTTAAAACTGCTGTTTCCACAAATTCTTTTAAAGCTCAACTTAAGACCTATCTTTTTAATCTAGAAACTTTATTGTATCTTTTCGTATATAAATATTTTGTATATAAGCATTTCTGCATATTCTTGCATATTTTTACATACTGAAATAACATGTAATTTTTCTAAATGTAATTTGTAATTTTTGTTAACCATTGAAACGCAGTGTAATGGTATACTATATTATTATTATTATTATTATTATTATTATTATTATTATTATTATTATTACCATTAAATTCACCTCTTCTCACTCTTCTACATCCATCCCATTCTTAGACGTTATGGTTTCTCTCAACGATGCTATATTTACCATAGATCTCTATTCCAAACCCACAGACAAACTCCAGTAACTCTTACGATCTTCATCAATAATTAACTTACATTTATATTGCACAGGTTACTTGAATATATATGATCACCTGCGCATTTCAATGATTAAAAACTAAAAATTATAATGATGTAAAATGAGGTAAAAACCTACAATAAAAACTAGATATATATACAGCTACATGCAAATAAATAAAATTAATGAATAAGTAAATAAAATTAATTGTAATTAAATGATAGGTACAAAAGCAAGCCTAAATAAAAGCGTTTTTGACGTCTTCTTAAAATTGTTCAAAGTTCTACTGTTGCGAATTTTAATGGCGAGCGAGTTCCATAGCTCTGGCGCAGCAGCACAAAAAGCCCTGTCGCCCAATATTCTCTTAGTTCTCTCTCGTGGCAACTCAAGGAGAAGCGCATTGTTTGATCTCAAAGAATAGCGCGATGCTCTCTTAATACCAATAAAATCGATGATATATTTCGACGCAAGCCCGTGAATAGCTTTAAATGTAATTACTAGTATCTTAAATCTAATTCTAAATTGCATTGCATGCCACACCTTACACTCCAAAAGTGCTATTCTGGCACTTCGTTTAAGACATATATGTTCTTCAGACGATACTTTCAATCTACGCGTTCTCATAAACTTGTGCAATATCTTAACAAACGTGGCTGCAATCTCTCTTTCCTCAAACAAGACATACGACGTATTCACGCTATAGAAAGCAATACAGTACAGTTCTTAAGCCTAACCCAATTCCACAAACACATCTGTTCGTGTCCCTTTTGTTGTCACCTATAACTCTACCCTTAGTTCTTTCACATCTAACATTAAAAACAAAAAGAAAAACTTTCACATTTTGGCTTCTTCCCAACGATGTACCGAAATATTCACATTCCCACCCCTTTCACCCCTTTCTGCTTTCAGACGTTCTAACAACCTCGATGACATACTTGTCAAATCCCCGTTACCTACCAACCCACAAACTCCACAATGAGTGACCTAAACAACCATCCAAGTGTTCTGCAAATACAAATGGCGAATTATTCAGAACCAATGGAATTAACTAAGAGAGGGTGATGTGAAGTTCAGAACCATTGATCGAGTCCAATCCAGTAAACGAAGCAAAAGTCAGAAGAGCACTAGAGTCGCTTAATACGGGGAAAGCAACTAGGGTGTGAGAATCTGCCAGCTAGGATACTGAAATACGTTCCGGCAA
>OX421456.1:28956469-28961469 GCA_949126865.1 Montipora capitata
AATTACTTCTCCAAATCAGCAACGTTCAGTTTAACAACTTAACAAGCAGGACTAGCACCGTGCAAGATAATGAGCGGTCTATGCTTACGCAAATACGTAACACCGATTTTGTTTCCGAGAAAAAGCTAGGGAAATCGCACTTCTAGGAAATTGCGTCATTTCCGGAAATAACATCTCGTTTGAAGATTAATGAATGCAACTTTCAAATTTAAAAGGATCGTCAATGATAACTTTATTGTAAGCTTCAAACCAGCGATACATCAAACCATGTCTAATTGTCCACCTAGTTGCCATGTGAACCTAAACGTGCTTTGCACTTTTTGGAATTGCATCATTTTTTTCCTAACGATACGCAGGCACTATAATTGCAGTTTCTTAAAATTGTTCCAGTTATCTGAGGGGTTTCACGGCTAAGGGGATCATAATTGGTATCATCCAGTGTTGTTTATGACTTTTATGCATTTACATTAGTAGTGACAGTAACAGCAAACATTATGCATCGCTTGTTGGACCGCTATTGAAATTCGTCTTCAAAATCGATAATTTCTGAGCATGAAATGTCAGCGATGGATGAAACCATCTTCTGGGTCGACTTGCTTTTTCGGGATTCGATGCTTTGATAAACGGGTTCATAAAAAGCTGACATAGTCACTGTACAGCAGTATTATTGAGTCGACGTCAATTTAGGGGAATCCCCGTTTTCGGCAAGCCCGTCACTGTGAACACTGGCATGTTTCCCGGAATCGTAACCTTAAGGTCGTCCGTCA
Organism: Montipora capitata; assembly: GCA_949126865.1. NCBI lineage: Eukaryota > Metazoa > Cnidaria > Anthozoa > Scleractinia > Acroporidae > Montipora > Montipora capitata. Next base: position 28,957,237 of record OX421456.1, read on the forward strand.
TCGGTTACAGAACCAAAGCTAAAGCGGTAAAAGCCGAAATTCATTTCAAGGACTATCTATCTTGTTCGATGTGGCTCAAAAGAGAAACTTGTGATGCGTTGTTCTTGAGCGCCGCATTAGAGAAGGGGGCTTTCCCACGTGTTTATTGTGAAGAAAATTCTGTTATATTCACTTTGGGAAAACCCCAGATCAGGATGCATTTATTCCTCCCTTCAAGTTATGTGGCGGCACTCCATTGGCTAATAATGCCATGATAAGTCGATTGGCCTTTATGTTTAGCCCCAAAGTAATTTTGTTTTCAACGTTCCATCTACGTTCAGCAACGAAATTATGGCCTCGTTTTTCATTTGGGGAGGACGCTTCATATTTGCTGGACTTATCGTGGCCCAGTGCTTTCTGCTTGCCTCGTATCCAGCAACTTACAAGAACGATTTGAAATGGTATGCTACAAGTCTATCATACGGCCCTTCAGCCCTAACGTGGTTCTTTCTTGTTCTGTTCAATAAGGCCAAACTTTGCAGGCTGTTTTATGTCTGGGGCTTATATGTAGTAGGTTTGGTTGTAAGCACTGGCATCGTGTTTGCAACTACCGGAGACAGTCTTGACAAGTCCTTGGGCCCAAACATTTTGAAGATGGCGCTCTGCTTCACTCCGCTTCTTCTGTTGTTGCTATTGAACACTGCAAAGGATGTTAAAGACTACAAGGAGGTTGTTTCCATGTTATGCTTCCAGATGGTAGTAGATCTCTTTGATGCTGTCGAAATGTTAGACATTGTGTTGGACGAGAAAGAACACAACTATGGCATCCCGAAAGAATTTGGTGTGGTGATGATCGCTGTTGCGTGTATCAGTTTTCTGCTGTCGCCCTGGCAAATGGCCGAAAACGATCTTGAAAATGGGAAGCTGAGGCGACGTACAGCGATGTGGCGTTATATCGTTGAAATGGCTATTGAAAATTTAGTATTTCTTGTTGTTCGTTTGGTAATCGTGTTCCAATACAAGAAGGACGAATCCATTTTCATCGCAAAGAATGGCATCGCCATCATTTTGGGAATAATGGGAGTCGTAAATCTCAGAGAGTAGTGCACGAAGGACCTGGTTACGTTTTTCTTCTTTTGCGGATGTACTATTCTAAAACAACTGTACATACGTTTCTTTGAGAAAGGTTTTAAACCGGATGTTTCTTAGTTAGCAGTTTTTTGAGTTCACCGTCAATTTCCTCCGCTGATCCTCATGCACATGGCTCAAAACCGCGTCTGAAACATCTGTCCTACACAGTGAACTGGTGAGATGGGTTGCAAGTCATGATATCAAGAAAATACAAGAAATTAAATCCAAGAAATAAGACATTAAACGTGTCTCAAAGTATACAAACTGCTGAATTAGTGATTATGTTAATTTATAATAATTAGGTGAAAGCGCGGCGTTCAACGGACGGTATGGACTTTCTAACGATCGTTCGTTGAAGCCTTGCCTTCAATCAAAGAAGAGGGACACCTTTTTATTTTCAAGTTGAAGTTTATTAAAAATTTAAAAACATATACAAAGTAAAATATATACTGCTCGCAGTTAGCTACAGCTATTCGCGGAGAGCAGTGGTTGTAACGCAACGACAAATCGCAACAAATGAAAAAGTATCTTACTTTGAATGACACTCATTATTATATGCAACGTTGAAATGCATTTAATAAGGGTATTTCATGGCGAGTTAAGCAGTCTGGCATATTGTAAAAGGAGGACTGGAGTTGTAAAACATGGATTTGTAAAACATAGATTGTTGCTACCAATTCATACACTGAAAATTATTCGTGTTTATTTTCTTTTTTGCGACGTTCTGCACGCTTTTTCGCGTGTTCGCTGGATCACATTATTCACTTTTTTACGTATTTGAGTTAACGGAAAAAGCTTGGTCCAGATATGGGCAGTTACTATAGCAAATCTGGAAAACGTTTCTATTCCTGCTATGAAGAATTTAAACATTTCAAGGACATAGCGCTTAGATAGACTCCACTGTTTTATTCATCTTTAAAGTAAGCTTTGAACATAATGTCAACAAAGCAGAACCTATCCTTTTGCGAACATGATCCAAAAACGAAACTATCTTGTCATTTCCTAACCTGTCTCGACAAACGTTTACAGCTGCATAAGTAAAGAAGCCTAATGCTTTATTTCTCGACAACACATGCTAAATTAACCTTTACGTCAACCCTGAGGTTGAAGTGTTTAAAAAATCGAATGTCAACAGTGATGAGAAAGCGTTATGTGTCCTAATTTAACAACTTGTAAGAGGAAATTGATTTACTCGTATCACGAGAAAAGATATTTCAATGTTATATAGCTTTATATTAGAAAGAAAACCGACCAAACACTAACAACAATAACACCACTAGCAAATGTGGTTCTCGAAGCGTTGCTTTGAAGCGGCGGATTCACCTTTTAACTTCTTGATGCAAACATGACGCTGCACTTCTCGAATTTTAAAATCCACCAAATAAACGGACCCAAATGTCCCGCTTTTAAGCTCTTCTTTAATTTTTACTGAACTTTATGGCAACTATGGAAACTCAAATGCACGTCGTCTTTTTTTAGTCAGAGATGGAAGCTTAAAAGAAGCCGCCATCTCTTTCCTCGCACAATCACCTATCTTCTCCCGCTCAAAATTAAGATATGCAAAATTATGTTCGTCAAAGGTCTACCTAGAGTGCATTTTTTAAATTCCGGTCTTTTGGCAGTCTGGTCGTTTGTCACGTACACTTTTGTTTGTTCCACGTTTGCCCTAGTAAAATTACCGATTCCCGTAAAACGTTGGAAATCGGTCTGGACCAGCTCCTGTGTATTAACATGTTTATCATTTAAGAAATAAACAAGAGGCCCTAAGTAGCCTATACTCATGCGCTGCCAGGTTATTTGTACTTTTGTTGACAGTTTAATAATAATAATAATAATAATAATAATAATAATAATAATAATAATAATACTGAATAATAATAATAATAATAATAATAATAATAATAATAATAACAATAATAATAATAATAATAATAATAACTTTATTGTACACCACAAAAAAAGGTATATGGGTGTTACAAGAATCTATTTGAGAGAAGTTGCTCTTTATCCTGTGAGTTCATTGACCTATACTTTTCATCTTTATTTGAAAGAGTCTGCCGGTTTTTTTCGATGGGTCCATAGACCTGTACTTTTCAAAACAATTTGAAGGAAGTTCTTATTTTTTCTCTGGGTCCATTGAAATGTAAATTTCTCTCCTCTTTCTTCCAGTTTGCTGCAATTTCTAAAGTAGATTTATGCTTTCTTATTATTTGTTTCCTTTCTATATTTGATAATTCACATAAACATCTAAGAAATGCAACCTCATAGTTTGTTTCAAAACAATTAAATTTACTTTGAATAATAGAACAAAAGAGATCAATAACAGAATCTACCTACATTTGAGAATACTTTTGCTACATTTTTTGGTTCAGAACCATTGTATACAAAAACGTGGTAACTCATCTTTTGCTTTGCATACCACTGGAAAACACAACTAATGCAGTAGCTAGAAATTCACTTCAAAAAGCCGGTGCTGCTTTTCTTATTATCCGAAATGGTAGTTTTAAGCTGTTGTTTACTGTGAACCACATTACAAGATAAATTTCCCTGACATCTTGCTCTATGAATAACTTTTACATGGCCAGCGGCCTACGTCTAATGTCTTTAGAAAATCAGAAATAAAAACATATCCTATGTTCCTTCTGATCCCGTGTTCCCACTGATCCTATGTTCCTACTGATCCTGTGTTCCTACTGATCCTGTGCCTACGGACCCTGTGTTCCTACTGATCCTGTGTTCCTATTGATCCTATGTTCCTACTGATCCTGTGTTCCTACTGATCCTATTTTCCTACTGATCCTGTGTTCCTAGTGATCCTATGTTCCTACTGATCCTGTGTTCCTATTGATCCTATGTTCCTACTGATCCTGTGTTCCTACTGATCCTATGTTCCTACTGATCCTATGTTCCTACTTCCTACTGATCCTATGTTCCTACTGATCCTGTGTTCCTACTGTTTTATGACAATTCATGTTATGACATCAGTCAGGTCGTCGTACACGGGCCATGAGCCCTAAAATTTTAGTTTCAAACATATAATGAAGGAACAATGCTTCCACTGTTGCTTTACATTTTAATAATGTTAACACATTTTAATCTCATAAGTAACAGATGTTTGTGCAC
>OX421456.1:28966469-28973969 GCA_949126865.1 Montipora capitata
TAGAACCGGTCCTTGTGGGACTCCAAATAGTAGTATTTCCTTACCAGATATATCCGTGTTTCTGGGGCCAATTTCAGAAATCTTTTTACGTCCTACAAGATATGAGGCAAACCTGTCATTTATAATTCCACGTATCCCACAATGACTCAGTTTCTGCAGTAGCCGATTGAGTGGTTTGCGGTGTCAAAAGCCTCTGGCTGTAGATCAATAAAGTAAATATACCACATGTGTACAACTTTTTATTCTGATGTTGGCTTGGATAAGATTAATTACGTCTGAAATAGCTTGCACGGTCGATCTTTTCTCACGAAATCCATACTGTTATTTATCAAGAATGTTGAATCTTTCGAGATACGATTTTTCAAGTGGCGATAATACATAATTTTTTCAAAAATCCGATTGAAAATTGAGAGTAGCTTGACTCCTAAATTTGTAAAAAAGACTGTCTTGTTTGTTTAGCATCCGTTTGATTATTTGTACGCCTTCCAGAAATTTTGAGAAAAATGATGTAGAGTTTAGGGTTCACTTTTTTTTAAAGAGCATCAGTAAAGATTAAAATAGTCGTGTTGATAGTGTTTTAGGATAAAACTAGACCGTAAATTGAAGCCTGCGAGTGCTGTTGTACTATTGAGGTTTGGCTGCTGTCACTGCTAATTACGGGGAACTCCCTGTTTTTTGAACAATGCCCCAGCAGTTTCTCGGAATAGAACGGTATGTTTCACGGAAACGTTACGCAGGAATGTCGAAGCGACAAACCGTCTGCTGGTTGGCCAGGGGATCATTTACATATTAAAGACATCTTTACGCATCTTAACCGCTTTCAGCCATGGTGCCTCAGGTTATAAAATGGGGAGGGCGAGCTGTGTTTTTCGTTCTATTATTAACTCAGTGTGGTTTTCTAACTGCTTATTCAGCTCAATACAAAGGTCATGCGTGGTCTTCTGTCTTCATTTCGTACATTCCAGTATGCCTAATATGGTTGCTTGCAATGTACTTGCGTGCGACAAAGCTTCGCACATTCTTCTTCGTGTGGGCTTTTTACATCGTCTGTGCCTTACTGCCAAATGTCATTGTCATTTTTGGATTCGTCGTAGACAGCCTAGACGGAAAGAAATTCCTTGGTCCGAATGTATTGAAGATGGTTCTTTGTATCACACCAATTCTCCTGGTACTGTTGATGCTCACAGCAGACTACGAAGATGAATTAAAAGAAGAAAACGAAAAACGCAGAGAATTAGTCTCCAAGTTGTGTGCTCAGATGGCCATCGACCTCTTGGATACAATCGAACTGCTAGATATAATTCTGGAGGGGAAAGAGCACTATTATGTCATCAGTAAAGGATTTGGAACGGCCATCACTGCTGTGGCTTGTCTAAGTTTTGTGCTGTCGCTCTTGCAAATGACCGAGTTCAAGTTTAATAACGAGAGAAAGCCTGAGAAAACACGCTATAGAACAACAATGCTTCGCACCGCTGCCGAAATGGTTTTAGTCAACCTCACTTTCCTGATAATCCGCCTGGTTGTGTTTTTTTCTTATGGGAAAGACGAGTCGATCTTCATAGCCAAAAATGTTCTCGCAATCTTGCTCTCAGCGTTGGAAATCTATTATCTGTATGACCCAAACCGACTACGGGAATTTTGTGTCATTTTTTAATTTTATACACGAACTTTTTCATGAGAACCTTTTTTTGTTTGGAAGAACGTTCAGGCTGAGATTAACCAAAATTTGAAGAACATTGTGACACAGGAACTTCCACTACATGCATGTTTATTAAGGCAAAGCAACCTGAAAATGTTCTTACAAAGTTTGATATGTAACGAGGATTATTTAATTTCCTAACGTAAAGGAGGACAGGTGATGCTATTACAAGGCTACTGTTCCACAAATATCAGCAGAACACGGGAACACTGAAAGACAGTCCTGTCGAGTCTAGAGGACTCACATGCACCGTGAGAAATACGATCAGTGACCAACATAACTTCACGAAAAGGTAGATAACCTCACCTGATGACTCGGTGACGATGTCAATGACGCTTCAATCACACTTTAAGGCGGATATTTCGCGCTATAAAAGTAACTGAGCGCATGGAATCCACTTACATTTAAAATTATGAAACTCGATAAAGTTCTATGCGAAGTCATGACTGGAAACGTGACATTGTGCACAGACAAAAGAAAACTATTACACTAACAATAGATGAGAAGATTCTTGGCCGATGGCTCATTCTTACCGATTTAAATGTTGATTCAAAACCAATATCAAACAAGCACAAGGAAGGAATCCCGGAGTAAAATAGTCACACTCGGCAAGCTGAGTAGGTCCCAGGACTCTCACAAGTGTGCTTAGCAGGGAGCCCACAATATACGAAGAATATACCCAGAATAAGGCCCCTTCCACACATATCCGGATATTTTTGAATCCGCAACTTTTTCTTTCCGGATCCGGTGAATTCGCTGGCGAACCCCGGAATTTTTTAAATACGCTTTCAACGCGTACCATTTAACTCGAGCTTACTCCCGAAAGTAGTAAGTACACCACCATCAACACTCATTCGAGTCTATACCAATACAAGCGCCTGACCTACGAAGTAACCAGTGCTGTATCCATTCTTCAACCACAATTGAAAATGTGTAGAAAAACCTTCCTGATTGTTGTGTTTGTATTGACGACATAATGGTCTCAGGGGAAACAGATGAAAACCATGCACATGGAGAATCTTCATCGTGGGTTACAGCGGCTATAGGTATGTGGACTCAAGTTGAACCCCAACAAGTTCCATTTCGTGTCAGACCAATTTTTGTACTTAGGCACGACTGTTTCAGCTGAGGGAATTTCACCAACCAAAGAGATGCTAAAGGCCATTAGAGAGGCAGAAGCACCCACCAATGTGCCGGAACTGCAGTCCTTCTTGGGAAGTGTAAACTTTCTTCCCAAACTTTTGCCAGATTTTGAAAGAATTGCCTTACTCTGTACCAGTTACTTCGTAAAGAAACACCCTGGAAATGGGGAAAACTTAAACAAGAAGCTTTGGATAACCTCAAAGCTACTTTGTGCTCCGATTCGTTTCTATGACACTATGATGCGGCTTCTAAATTGGTTTTACAGTGTGACGCATCCTCTGTTGGCGTGGGAGCCACACAACGTCAACCGAGACCTGATGATTCATCTCTATCTGTTTCTATATCATCTTTAAGACACTAAAAATGATTACCAGAAGACATTTTTGAGGTTTGGAGACCATTATTTTATTGTTATTCACATTAAGATTATTTGTGCCGAAATCGCTGCCTCAAATCTACTTTTTTTATACGGTCACTTGCAGAGCCTAGGCTACCTGTAATATTCCTTGTCGTTCGTTTGGTAATTGTATTCAAATACAAGAGAGACGAATCCATTTTCGTCGCAAAGAATGCCATCACCATCATATTGAGGATAATAGGACTCCGAAACCTTAAAAGAGTTATGAACGAAGGACTTAGTTAATTACGTTTTGCTTCTGAGGCAAATACGGTACTGTAATAAAACAAATGTACATAAGTTTCTTTGACAGAGGTTTTAAACCAGACGTTTTCTTAGTTATGGGTTTCAAACCAAAATTAATAGCCAAAGATAAAATTGTTTGACCGTTCGTTGAGTTCACCGTCAATTTTCTGGGATGATCCACATGTAAGTGGCTCAAAACGGCATTTGAAACATCCGCGTCTGTCTTTCATAGTGAACTGATAAGACTAATGCCAGTCATGATATCAAGAAAAAAAATTAAATCCAATAAATATACATTAAATCCAAATGTAAACATGTCTCAAAGTAAACAAATTGGTTAATCAGTGATTATGTTAATTTATGATAATTATTTAGCGGTCTTATTAATCTCTAACGATCTCTAAAGATCGTTCGTGCAAGCCTTTCCTTCAATCAAAGAGGGACACTTTGAATCTCATGCAAACCCTTAAAAAAGACTATTTTGTTTGTTTAGCGTCCGTACAATTGTTTGTAAGCCTTCCAGAAATTTTGAGGAAAATGATGTAGAGTTTAGTGTTCAGCTTTTTAAGGACGCTTCCCATTTGAAAGAACGGACTGGCCAGACCGGGAATTTGGAAGGATTTAGGGCGCTTTCCTTTTGTCAGAACTGGCCGGCCAGAACCGTCAGTTTGCAAAGAAAATGTAGCAATTTGAATGAATACCTGCATGAAGATTCCTCGCATTCTCCTGGAGGAGTATATATCATCCTCGAAGTGTGTTTATTTGAAGGCGTTGTAGAGTTAGTCCTTCCAAATACCCAGACGCGCGGCCGATCAGTTCTGTCAAATGGAAAGCGTCCTAAGTCTACAACGCCTTCAAACTAACCCACTTCGAGGATGATATATCCTTCCCCAGAAGAATGCGAGGGATTAGCATGCAAGTGTTCCTTTAAATTGTTGCATTTTCTTCACAAACTGACATGTTCTGGCCGGACAGTTCTGACAAAAGGAAAGCGCCCTTAGACTGTTCGGCAGAGTTAAAAGTAATCGTGTAGTATTTGTTTTAGAATAAAACTTGACGGTAAATTGAAGCCTGAGAGTACAGTTAGACTATTGAAGTTTGGTTACTGTAATTGCTAATTTCGGGGAATCCCCTGGTTTCTTTTAGCAATGCCCAGCAGTTTCTCGGAATAGAAGTACGTTTCGCGAAAACCTCACTCAAGCATGTCGAAATGACAAACCATCGGCTGATTAGGCAGCTGACATTTACATATGAAAGACATATCTCTCCTAGTCATGGCGCCTCAGGTTATAAAATGGGGAGGGCGAGTTCTGTTTTTCGCCCTATTATTGACTCAGTGTGGTTTGTTAACTGCTTATCCAGCTCACCACAAAGGTCCTGAGTGGTCTTCTGCCTTCATTTCGTACGCCCCAGTATGCGTTGTATGGTTGCTTTCGATGTACAAGCGTGCGACAAAGCTTCGAACATTATTCTTCGTATGGGCTTATTACATCGTGTTTGCGTTACTGCCAAATGTCATTGTCCTTTTTGGATTCGTCGTAGACAGCCTCAAAAAAGAAAATTTCCTTGGTCCAAATGTCTTAAAGCAGGTTCTTTGTATCACACCAGTTCTCCTCGTACTGCTGATGATCACAGCAGACTGCGATGATGAACAAAGAGAAGAAAAAGAAAAACACAAAGAACTAGTCTCCAAGTTGTGTACTCAGATGGGTATCGATCTCTTGGATACAATCGAACTGCTAGATATTATTCTGGAGGAGAAAGAGCACAACTATGTCATCAGTAAAGGATTTGGAACGGCCATGATCGTTGTGGCTTGTCTCAGTTTTCTGCTGTCGCTCTTGCAATTGACCGAGGTCAAGTTTAATGACGAAGGAAACCCTGAGAAAATACGCTATGGAACAACATTGCTTCGCAACGCCGCCGAAATGGTTTTAGTCAACTTCACTTTCCTGATAATCCGCCTGGTTGTGTTGTTTTCTTATGGGAAAGACGAGTCAATTTTTATAACCAAAAATGGTCTCGCAATCGTGCTCGCGGCGTTGCGGATCTATAATCTGTATGATCCAGAGCGAGTGATACGTGACTATGATCAGGAGCTTTGGGATATTTGTGTTATTTTATAATTTCTTATATTCGAAATATCAACGGTTTTTTTAAGGGTGGAGCAGTATTTAAATCAGTGACAAATTCATTTTGAAACTTACATTCAAATGAAACAAACTTTGACACCCCTCTCTCTCCCTTCTACTCAATGCTGGGCTGAAATGTGAAAATAGGGAGCTTAAGCAACGACAACGGTGACGGCAACGAGAACGTCACAAATTTGCATATTTAGTGGGCAAAAACAATAGCTTTGCACGCCCTTCACTTGCGTTTTTCACTTTTGTCCATTTCTTTGCCGTCGTCAGCAAAATAGGGAGTTTTAGCAAAGACGACGGCTTCGGCAACGAAAACGTTAGTCCAAAATATAACTGAGCGCTATCACAAGTATTTCGCGATTAATCCGTCTTGTTCACCTTGTACAATACAGGCGAACTATCCTGGAACTGGATGGGTACGAACGGTTTTAAAGTCAAGACAGAAAATGACCATTTCATTGTCATATGCTCACGTTGTCGTCAAAACCTAAAATTTGGTGATTTCACGTTGTTGTTTTGTGGAGTACGGCAGAGAAATGCACGGAAATTCGTGTTGCACGCGCAGCACGAACATTTTTCCTTTTTCAACCAATAATATTCTTGCTTTGTGGCGTTGCCGTAGCCGTAGCCGTCGTCTTTGCTAAAACTCCCTATTATAATAACAACGTCAAATCGCCAAATTTGAGGTTTCATGAAGAACGTCAGCACTTGAGAATAAATTTTCATTTTCTTCCCTAAATTAAGCGCCGTTCCGGCAAGTGTCATTTTTGAGGAACTACCACACCTTGTCATATTAAAAAGGTTGAAATATTTACAAGGCGATTAAAATCACGCAATTTATATTTTGAGATGACGTTCTCGTTGCCGTCGCCATTGTCGTTGCTTAAGCTCCGTCTTTTCCAAACAGCACGAGTCCTGGCTGAACTAGCCTCCACACAAGGGAGGAAGAGGGGAAGGGCAAACTCGTTGAATTAGTCCTAGAAATACAGTAGTGTAGCTGCAGCTCTCGGTTCAAGAAACATGTCTCTTCCACCTAATGTGTCCATAATTGTTGGTCAGTTAGAAAGCGTGTGTTATCAGTATTTGCGTTTGGTTGATTGACTAACACTGGTGCATGTAGATCGAAAATGAAAGTCCCGTTGTAAAGGACTTGATGCACAGTCATGCAATTAGAATTCACACTTTGTTAACGTTACTGATTTGCGTAAAAGGAGAGTTTAACTTTTCTTTCGTAAGAAATTGAAAACATTTAACTTCTTAAATTTAAGGCCAACTTTAAATGTAATTATTGCATTGCATAGGTTTTTAGCTTATGTTACGCACTTATTTTGTTCATATATATTTTTTTACTCATTAAGACTTGTATAGTTTATAAGTAACTAAAAAGTTCGACACGGTTTGGTGTTACTTGGGCCTTTTCAGTAGCTTATAGATACTTTTTGCCGATATGATCTAATTTATTAATTGTTGTCTATATTTGTTATCATATTTTCTTTTTATTGATTTTAATTGTCATGCGTTTCATACATGAGTCTCCGGCTCGGATACTCGGGGAAACCCATCCTACGCAATGACGATAAATTGATTGATTGATTGAGAATTGACTTTCTTTAATCACTTTAATGTAAGGCTGAGACTGAAACTTAGACTGAGAGTTCCTTGGTATCTTGTTGTTTTCATGGATTCGACGAATGGCGAAACAATGAACTTGTTTCAATGTGCGTGTGATTTTCTAATGATTAACCCTGCCGAGTTTATGAATAGGATCGAATGTCTCTTTAGTAGGTTTTGATCTAGGGTGATTGTCAATTAAACAGGGCATGAAACATGGTGGCATCGAAATGGGATATCTGAAGTCGTGTAAACAAGAGTAC
>OX421456.1:28976469-28983969 GCA_949126865.1 Montipora capitata
TATGTAACGCCCGTCATAGCACTTCCTAGACGCATGTACCAGCCTCACTCAAAGCTTAACTGAAGCAGGAACTGGACCGCCTTGAGAAGACAAGAGTCATCACTCCAATAGATGAACCACCCCATGGGTCAGTGGGCTAGCTGTGGCAGTAAAGAAAAATGGTGCTTTGAGGATCTGCCTTGACCCCCGACCGTTGAATATTGCACTTCGAAGAGAAAGATATAAGCTGCCGGTTTTAGAAGATATACTCCCTGATCTATCCAAGTAGCGAATCTATCCCACAGTCGACCTCAAGTCGGGTTACTGGCACTGTGTCCTTGCGCCAGAATCAAGCAAGCTTACGACATTTGCCACTACCTATGGCAAATACCATTGGTGTCGTCTACCTTTTGGTCTGTCTGCATCGTCTGAGGTTTTCCAGAAACATCTACACCAGGCCCTCGAAAACCTGGAAGGGGTACTCTGTATTGCAGATGAAATTTTGATATGTGCAAAGGGCCAGAATAATGTAGAGGCAATGTAAGATCGCGACAAGAACTTGGAGGAGCTTTTGCAAAGTTGTTTGAAGCAGGGTATTGTTCTGAATGCTGACAAGATGAGACTGCGCCAGACAGAAGTACCTTACATGGGCCTCCTGTTATCCAGCGGTGGTCTGAAACCCGACCCCGCTAAGGTGGAGACCATCATCAAGATGCCGAGACCAGAGGATGTCGAAGGAGTGCGAAGATTAAATGGTTTTCTAAAGTACTTAGCAAAGTTCTTTCCAAAGCTATAGGACGTACATTATGGATCCCATAAGCCGTCTGAAATAGAAAAAAACTCCATGGCACTGCTCCGATGAACAGTACAGTGCATTCCAGAGAACACAACAGATGCTCACATAAGATCCAGTGCTGACCTACTATGATCCCCATGGTGATCTTACCACCCAATGTGGTGCGAGACAAAATGGCTTCGGAGCAGCTTGAATGGCCGACCCATCGAATAACGCGAGCCGTGCATTAACAGAGACAGAAAAACGATACACGCAAATTGAAAAAGAAGTGCTGGCTATTGTTTTCTCCTTCGACCGATTTAACCAGTATACGTTTGGTCGTCATGTCAACCTAGAAAGTGATCACAAGCCACTGGAGATGATTCTTCATGATAACGAGGCTAAGGAAGTACGACTTTACAGTCCACTACGAATGTGGCAGAAACATGCACCTAGCGGACGCGTCATCACGAGCTTATCTCCCGTTTGAAGTTAAGGAGATGATGAGGATGACCTCGAGTTCGTGAATAAGGCAAGCTACTTACCCATTTCCAACAACAGTATCGACGAAATTAAGGCGGAAACTAACAAGGACCAATCTTTGCGAAGCTTATCTGAAACTATTCTCAAAGGCTGGCCAGAAGAAAGGAAATTTGCCCCTGAACTGACTCACCCATATTTCAATATACGAGATGAGTTGACCATTCAAGATGGATTAATTTTCAAAGGAAATGCTATAGTGATCCCTAAGAATCTTCGTGCAGATCTGAAGGCAAGAATTCATTCCTCCCTCTTAGGAATAGAGTGCATCTACTGGCCAGGCATGTCGTCCGAAATGAAGTAGTACATCTCATCATGCGAGATATGCAGAGAGCCTGATTCTTCCTCTCAACCCAAAGAATCTTTGATGAGACATGATGCACCCTCTCGCCCCTGGGAGAGTGTAGGAATCGGCATTTTCGCCATTTGTTTGTTTGTTATTTATTTGTTCGAGCAGGTTTAATTATTGGCAGCTATTCAGCTGATGTGGACCTGCTATACCCACCCACCCATAAACTCACGAAGGACAGCCACAATACCAGGAACTTCATCCCCTACTCTTCTCGAATAGTGTGTGGGTTCTTTAACGTCCCACAAGGAACTTATGAACATGAAAGATATTTGTGAGACGGGGCCTACGGTTTATAGTCCTTATCCAAGAAGACTTGAAAGTCTAACCAAAGACAGCACTTTCTCCTCAGTTATTTTAAGATCCTGTGTGTTGGTCCGGCCGGGTTCGAACTCACGACCTCCTGCATGACAGCCAGGTGCTCAACCAATTGAGCCACCGGTGCGCGGTTGACGGCAACGAATACTTGGTTAATGTTGACTACTACAGCAACTTTTGGGAGGTTGACAGATTAACGGACACCAAAGCCAGTACCGCCATTCTAAAGCTTAAAAAGTCACTTCGCCCGTTATGGTATACCTGACCAAGACGTCAGCGATATTGGCCCAGAATTCGCATGGAAAGAGCTCGCAACGTTCGTTAAGATCTGGAACTTTGAGCACCTAACCAGCAGCCCTGGAAACTGCAGAGCTAATGGCAAGGCCTTGTCTGGCGTTAAGACAGCCAATTGTCTCTTACAGAAGTCCATCAGGGCTGGAACAGATCCGTATACACAAGCGATGACTAGTCCTGCACAACGGCTGATGGGAAGAAGGACCAAGACCCTCCTTCCCACGACACAAACCCACCTTATGGCAAAGGCTACACAGCCTGACATAGTCAAAAGTCAATTGAAAGAACGCCAACATTCCCAAGCCAACTATTACAATAGGAACGCAAGTAGCCCGCGTAACAAGCGTTCCTGTTCGACCGAAGAGCTTGGAAACGATTTTCCGCACTGGCCGCGCGAAAGTTGGGGCAAGAGGTTGAGGGAACGCTTGCAAGAAGACCCCCTATTATTGAAAAACCCGTTCGCCCACGAACGGGGGCTTCTGATTGGTGCGACAAAATCACCATGATTGACAGGTGACAAATTTTCGAGCAAAATATTTCTCATTCTAGCGTGACAAAGACAATGGTGAAAGATGTGGAAGGTTTTGAATCGTGTGTTGAAGCTGAGCGAATCGGGTCTTGGTTTTACATTGAAAAGGGAACAAGAAATGTCAATGCGCCATCTCTTTAACTGCATAGATGTAATGGCCGTTTTGCCAACAGGATTCCGAAAAAGCGTAATTTCTCAGATGTTTACCATGTCATGATATGCGGAGCTCGAAATAAAAGAAAACGAAGAACAGGCTTCTCGAGTATCATCTTGATTTCTCCATTTCAAAGCATCATGCGCGATCATTCCACAAGTAAGTGGTTGAGGTAAATTCTATGGGAATGACAGGCTGTGATTTAAATGAATATCTGGACTGTTTGGACGATGTCCATCAAGGGAAATTCAATATTATTTACGCGTCAGCTGAGGGTGCTATGAACAATTAAGGGTTTCCGTTATTTTTCTAAAAGCAAAAGATTCGTTATTTGACAAAACTTTGGCAGCACTTATTGTCGACGAAAAGTTTGGACTGGACTGAAGTAAGCTTTTCGTTCGCTTGCAAAATATTTACGCACGATGAATTAATAAAATGCCTGGGAACTATCAGAATCCATACGTTTCATGATTAATTAAGGAAATATACTGTATTCGTCAAATTCTCTGCTTACCTTGCAAAATGTAAACTTGCCATATCATGGATTGAGAGAAGATGAACACAGTTACGCAGCTCCCTTGTTAAATCTTCTCTTATTGTAAGAAGAAAGCAGCGCCTTTGTACAGTCGTGCGATCCATTTCACCTACGATTTCGTGACGATTTGATCAGAAACATACTGGAGATTTAGTACGATTCATTTCGTCAACCACTCTGCACCAAGTCGCACTGAAATCGTCGCTAGCTTTAAAGTAAAACCTCTTGAATGGTTTCATGGTCAGCTTCGGTGGAGTTTTGCATTTAACGGCCTTACTACCCATCGAAGTCTGTAAGAATTATGTTCCTAAATTTCGTATTTTTCGAGCGCATCGATTGCTTACTCGTTCTCAAAATTGGCTGTTGTTTTCGACAACTTCTATTCCAACCGCTCTGCAAATATCAGCTAAAATTTATCCGTAAGTTTCTTTTGTTTTCGATGGTTTAAACAAATTCTCGGACGAAACATAACCAGTCGTACGTGGCTGAGACGCTGCCGATTCAAATACAATGGCACTGAAATTCTGCAGTGATCGCTCGGTGTTTCCTCGAGGGGTGCCTCGGTTTGTATTGACGGAAGTCAACGTGTGTTAACATGGTTATCTGTTATTGGCTAATTTGTTAATAAAACGTCAATCAGCGTGAGCCAAGTCAACCATTAAAACGTGGGCCTTTTTCAAAAATAGGGGGTTTTCTTGCAAGCGTTCCCTCAGTCCCAACGTTCGCGCGGCCAGTTTGCGGAAAATCGTTTCGAAGCTTTTCTGTCGAACAGGAACGCTTGCTACGCAGGCTAGAACGCAAGGGATCTGCCAGAACTGAGCAAAGGGGACAAGTCGTAGCAGAAGGCCCTTATGACAGCCCGGCTAGATGAGCGGTCGTATGCAGTGGAGATCGAGAGTGGAGTTGTCTACCGGAGAAATAGGCAACATCTAAGGAAGACACCAGAATCACCAACCCAGCTAACGTAGTCAGGTGGCGTAAGCGACCTTAGTAGTTCCAACTCAGTCATGCCCAGCACTCCCATCTCCACTGTACAACCGACTGACCAACCATCCGTGTCATCGACAGATGAGGCTGCTATTGTTCAGCATCAGAGACCACAGCGTGCTAGGAGACCCCCTGCATATCTGAAGGACAATGTTTGTTTGTGAATAGGGATTCTTACTGAGTGAAAGGCTGGAGCCTTTTTGTTACAGTTTGAAAGCTGATCTCAGACAATTTTTATTTCAATGTTTTGTTGAGTCGGACTCTTGCGAGCGTGTTGTTTTAAGTTTAAGGCACTTTTTGTGTAGTTTCTATTCTTTTCTTTTCCTGTCTTTCTTTCTCATTGTCTGACTCGGTAACATATCTTACCAGGTTAATTTCTCCCTGTATTGTTAAGAAAAAGTATGAAATATTTTAAAATACCATCGTAGAAACTTGTAAAGCATCCGTTTATTGGTTTTGAGTGCAGTCAACGCCGGTAAAAACAGTTTTAAATAGGATCGCACCTAACCATACGGCTGGATCACGGAATGGGGACCTTGGACTATGGAATTAAACTGGATATCAACCATGAAACTGTAACATAAAAATCCCAGATATACTGTGAATTTTAAACGAAATCGGCTAAATTCCTTCGAACAAAGTGTAGGATATCCGTAGTACGCTTTTGTTTGTAAAGGAAATCACATGACCTCTGATACAATTAAAAAATTAATAGGTAAAAATAATGATTTGAAAGTTCTTAAAACATCTTAAGACATGCAATTAGGGAACTTTCAAGACCCTCAAAGAACAAAAACATTCCTTAACTAATTCAGTTGCGTCGGATCTATTATATGACATTACAGGTGCATGTAGGAAAATTTCGCTTTTGTCTTCTTTCCACGTCGATCTAGCGTCTGGTTTTGTGATTTGATTATTTCACTAACCAGAGATTTTCCTTAGTCCAATAATGTAGCACGTGCTTCACTTTAGCTTAGCTAGTTTCGTTTATATTTTAGATGGCCGATTAATACTCTGGTTGTCCGCTATCAAACGAAAATATCTGCGACAAAGTAATAAAGAGAAAGACGGAAAACAAAAAGAAAATTGTGGTTACATTTGTTGAATTCCAGGCTCGGCTTGCACGTACAAGTTACAATTTTTGGCGAATAAATTTTTTTAGAAATGATTCTTTTCTTTGTTTCTCTAGTAACATTTGATGAGCGGTCTTGGAAGTTGCACGCCTTGTCTAGTTATATATTATGTGACAACGCGTTAAATTTATATTTTTTTTGATCCTCTCTTTTTCGTGTTTAATCGTTAAATCGTAAGTTCAATCGGTAAACTCTATTGTGACACACTTTTGTATCTTAGTTTTACACTTTAATAGTATACTGCTTTGCTGTATGTATAGGTGTGATTACTGTAACTTCCTTGTGTGTTATTAAAAATTAAAAAAAAAGAAAAAAAAACCCATCAAATCACTCAGGACAACGCAGAAAATAGTAGGCGAGTGAACTTTATTTATCTGGCTGTTCATAAAATGAGTTTTCGAAAAGAAACATGGCGATTTGAAGTTTTTATGGAACATTTTCCTCGATTAGTTGAATCGGCCGTTACAACTGTCTCAAAATAACGTGACATCACGCGCTCTCGCATCCTTAGCCGGGTTGTCTGCCTGTGATAAAACTTGACCGTAAATCGAAGCTTGAGAGTACTGTTGGACCGGTTATTGTCAGTGCTAATTACGGCGAACCCCCTGTTTTTTAACAATACCCCGTTATTACGGTAGTTTCTCGGAAGAGCAGCATATTTCGCGGAATCGTTACGTAAGCATGTCGAAGCAAGAAACCGTCCCGCTGATTGGCCAGAAGGTCATTTACATAATAAAGACATCTTTACGGTCGAATCTTAATAACCCTTCCAGCCATGGCGCCTCAGGTTATAAAATGGGGAGGGCGAGGTACCTTTCTTGTTCTATTATTGACTCAGTGTGGGTTTCTAACTGCTTATCCAGTTCAATACAAAGGACCTGCATGGTCTTCTCTCTTGATTTCGTACGTTCCGGTATGCCTGATATGGTTGCTTTCGATGTACAAGGGTGAGGCAAAGCTTCGCACATTCTTCTTCGTATGGGCCTTTTACATCGTCTTTGCCTTACTGCCAAATGTCATCGTAATTTTTGGATTCGTCGTAGATAGCCTCAACAAAGAAAAATTCCTTGGTCCAAATGTTTTGAAGATGGTACTCTGCATTACGCCAGTTCTCCTGGTTCTATTGATGGTCACAGCAGACAACGAGGAAGAAACAAAGGACGACAAAGACGTTCGCAGAGAATTAGTCTTCAAGTTGTGCACTCAGATGGCCATCGACCTCTTGGATACAATCGAAGTGCTAGACATTATTCTGGAGGAGACAGAGCACAACTATGGCATCAAAAAGGGATTTGGTATCACCATGATCGTTGTGGCTTGTCTTAGTTTTGTGCTGTCGCTCTTGCAAATGATCGAGGTCAAGTTTAATGACGACGGAAAGCCTGAGAAAACAGGACGTTATAGTACAACATTGATTCGCACCGCCGTCGAAATGGTTTTTGTCAACGTCCTTTTCCTGATAGTCCGCCTGATAGTGTTTTTTTCTTACGGAAAGGACGAGTCAATTTTCATAGCCAAAAATGGCCTGGCAATCGTGCTCTCAGCGTTGCAGATCTATTATCTGTATGATCCAGGGCGAGTATTTTGTAACTATGAACTAGACAGTTATCGTGAGCTTTGCAATATTTGTGTTATTGTCTAATTTCTTATATTAGAAATATTAACGGTATTTTTGAGGGTGGAAGTTTGACACCCCTCCTTTTCAGTTCTGACACTTAGTAGACAAACATCCTCTAAACATCGAACTCGTAACACTTGGTAACGAGTCATTGTTACGTAGGGTGCCGTAAGCAGCCAACGTCATAAAATGGGCAGAATTTTCTGCATTTTCGGTAGCCGTTAGCAACTTGAGTTTACGTCAACCACAGGCAGACAACCCTAAGGATGCGAGAGCGCGTGACGTCACG
>OX421456.1:29001469-29031469 GCA_949126865.1 Montipora capitata
GGTTAGCAGATCATTTACATATTAAAGACATCTTTAAGCATCTTAATCTCTTCCAGTCATGGCGTCTCAGATTATAAAGACACGATTGAAGAGAGGAGGACGAGCTGTGTTTTTCGTTCTATTATTGATTCAATGTGGTTTTCTAACTGCTTATCCAGTTTATTACAAAGGTCCTGCGTGGTCTCCCGTCTTCATTTCGTACGCTCCAGTATGCCTAATATGGTTGTATTCGTTGTACAAGCGTGCGACAGAGCTTCGTACATTCTTCGTCGTATGGGCTTTTTACATCGTCTGTGCCTTACTGACAAATGTCTTGGTCGTTTTTGGATTTGTCGTAGAAAGCATCGACAAAGAAAAATTCCTCGGTCCAAATGTCTTGAAGGTGGTACTCTGTATCACACCAGTTCTTCTGGTGCTGTTGATGGTCACGGCAGACAACGGCGAAGAAACAGATCGCCAAAAAGAGGTTCGCAGAGAGTTAGTCGCCAAGTTGTGCACTCAGATGGCCATCGACCTCTTGGATACTATCGAAGTGCTAGACATTATTCTTGAGGATGCAGAACACAATGATAGAAACAAACTAAAGGGATTTGGAACGACCATGACCGCTGTGGCTTGCCTTAGTTTTGTGTTGACACTCATGCAAATGACCGAGATCAAGTTTAATAACGACGGAAAACCTGAAAAAACACGGTATACAACAACACTGCTTCGCACCGCCGCCGAAATGGTTTTTGTCAACTTCGTTTTCCTGATAGCCCGCCTGGTTGCGTTTTCTTCTTACGGAAAAGACGAGTCCATTTTCATAGCCAAAAATGGCCTCGCAATTTTGCTCTCAGCGTTGCAAATCTATTATCTGTATGACCCACAACGACGATGGAATTGCTGTTAGTTTTTAATTTCGTATATTCGAAATATCAGCGGCATTTTAAGGGTGGAGCAGTATTGGTTCGTTAAAAACCGTTCTTTACCAAACCAAGTGGACTATTTAAAAATGTAATTTTAACTTATTTTACAAAAGAGTATATTTACTATGTTTTAATATATTTGGAAACTATTTCAGAAAAAAAAACTGGTTTCAAATACATGTTTAAACTATTTTTTTGGAAATGTTTTTTGCCTAATTTTAAAGGCTTTTTAACCTAATTTTGACACGGTTGACATCTGTTACAAAACTCGTATTCTCTATTTTCGAATTCCCCATAATACACTTTGTTTGCCCCCCAAATTTTGCATAAACTATTGTTTTCAAATGCTCTTGGGGACACTGCAAAATTTGGGGGGCAAACAAAGTGTATTATGGGGAATTCGAAAATAGAGAATTGCACAAATAAATTAATTAACCCGTCTATTTGAAACTGAGCTATTTTGAGAAAAAATAGCTTCCAAACAGATTCAAAATATGATTTGAATTGTCTTAAAAATAGGTATTTATCACGAAACCCGCATGTCTCAGCTGAAACGGGACTCAAAGTCTGCGTGACGTCGCACTAGTTTGCTGACGCGATTGACGGGAGATAAAATGATAACTGCTGATGTGGGATAGATTGGCCACATTAGGCCCGATCCGCACTAGCAGAAAATTTGTTTATTTAGACAAAATTTCTGTCAACACCAACGTTCTACAAGTGCGGATGGTTTTTTGCGACTTCACAAATTTTGGCCGAAGTGGACAAAACTTCAGACGCACCGCTGACAAAATTTGTCCCGGGTAAAAATTGGACAAAATCGTTTAAGTAAACAAAATTTTGTTTATCTTGTCATTAATATGTCAAAAAGCTTTTAACAGTTTAAATTTAGCGTCTCAGTTGTTTCTCGAGTTGCGAAACTAGATTTTACAATTTTCGCAGTGGACAAAATGAAGCCTAATAGTTCCCATGGCAAGCTATCCTTTATATGGACAGCCGAATTCGGCGAGGCTCTGGAACGTGCCCCCACAACATCTGGCACTGCTTCTAGAACAGTTGATCTTCCAACGTTGAAAACTGGCCCAATACTTTCGTACGAGTTACCGTGAGCTAGACAGTACAAACTAAGCGCGAGAATTTTTTCTGGAGCAATACAGTCACGCAATCTTGTATTTTCTCGAGTTACGGCCGGCCTCAAGACGCTCAACAGAATATCAAAGGCACATCGGTTCATTCGAAGTTGCTTTCTGAAATAATACCCGGGAATCCTTCAGTCATTGTAGTGAATCTCAAACCAAGACTGGTCTGGTCTTGGAAGTCTTCAAAAGTATGGGTTGTGTCGACGTACCCGGCGTCTCTGTCTTCTACAGTGTTCAATCGTTAAGAGCGCCACTTGATTTCGAAGGTATTGATGCCTCAACAACAGGCACACCATAAGGAGTATTTCGTCCGCCATCTGAGCGATGTTTACAAGAAAGAGGAATGCAACAAGTAATAAAATTTGAACACGCTCCATTATCCCGCCAAACTAAAAAATTGAATAAATTATAATGAAATATAATATTGACAGTGTTGACACAACTTGAAGACTTTACCTTGTCAATGCGGATGCAACAGACGAGACAAAAATTGTCGCGACAAAATTTGTCCTTAGATTTGCCACGGACAATTGCGATTTTGTCTCCTAGTGCGGATCGGCCCTTAGTGTGGCTTTTACTTCACCCGACATTAAGAATATTGATATGATCAACATCACGCAATCTCTTAGGTAAAGGTGGGGTTAAATATCCCAGCAGCAGAGCTTGGAGATCACCGGTGACAAACCTAAGAGAACGGTAACGATGCGAGCCTATGACTGACCAACGTTACGTTCAACATGAAAACGATCTAGCAGTTTAAATGATATAAACGGTGGCGGGCAGCCCGTGAAATATACAAATTCAAACCGAGGATGACCGAAGGATTTCGGTCGAAACGTCTTTACCAAGTTGTTTGAGAACGTCGTTTGACGTTCAAATAAGTCAGTGTCCAACATTTCTTATAGTCATTATGCAAATTCCGGACTGCAATTTCAGCATATTTGTTTAAATATACAAATAATTAAAGCAGTCTGAAGCAAGATAAGGAAAGCACATCAGTATCTAGATCTAGGAAAAATTAAAGACAACGTAACCGAATACAATGTCCGTAGTCGTTAGGAGCCGTCGAGATATTCGCTCTGTCCGCCCTTTTAAAGTAAAACAAGAGGCTACAAGTAGCCTATACTCGGGCCTGCAAAAGTACAGTGAGTGGTGTATGGTTAATTTAGCGCTAAAGAAAAGAACAGAGAGAAGTTTGTCCTTCTCACTTCGGCCTTACATTGCGATTCTCATGATGTTCGACTGTGTATGTAGTGAATACCCGGACCCAGATTATCTTCATTACAGGTGGTGACAATGACCACTGGACCATGGAAACGAGGTAAAAATAGTGTATTTATGCCAAAGTGGCTAAGCCTGACATTGTTTTTTACTGATCGATGGGTATTCTTGCTCAGTGTTTGAGAAAGGAAACGCTAATTGAACGGCTTAAGATGAAACGAAATGACTCGTCGAAACATCTTTTGCTGAAAAAAATTAAAGAGAAACGAAGGTGAGATGTGAAAACATCTTTCCAAGATGACCAAACTTTCGTGCAGTGGTGCACGTAAAGGTCACTTTGTCACGTGCGCGACACGTGAAGATGTGCACTATATCTCGACACTTGAAAATACTTCCAGAAGTGCAAAAGTTCCTTGAGGCCATGCCAAATGAATCCATAGCACGAGAATCAAATATTTAAAATATACCATTTGTTGTAATTTAAATACTCGCAGTGATATGCACCCAATTGTCAAAATAAATGTGTTATTTGCCAGCTGGGAGGTCCGTATAGGGAAAAACTGTGACCGGGACCTTGAAATTGCTGCTTTTTCGAGAACGATGTAACAGTTTTTTGCTATACAGACCGACCCTTTGCTGGTAAATAACTTTTTTTTTTCCTCTCCCCCATCCTCTCTGAAATCACTTGTTTTAATTGTTGACTCGCACCGCGCTTGATAGTGAATGCAGTATTAAAGCGACTTACAAACTGAACGTTTCAAGAGAAATTCCATTTCCAAACCTCTTGTCTAATGAAAAATAACCTCTGTATGTAAACGGAGTCGGTGTAAAAAAAATGGAAATTTAAGGTCATCAAACAAGTTCACGCAATTAAGGCTAGGTTTCCGCCTGCCGTGAGCAGGCCGGATGAGAAAATTCCACCCGCTCCCAGAACCAATCAGATTGCAGGATTTGTTGAATTCCGCCCACTCACGCATTGAGAAAAAAATAAAAGAATTATAATTCTCTGTGAGCAAATTTTAGAAAGTACCTATCAAAGACATACAGTAAGCAAAATCTATTGTGCAACTTCCAAGTACATTACCAGTATGACTTGGGCTGTATTGAATCTGAAAAGTTGTGTTGAACGCTATGACTTCTGCAGGTAATTCTGTTAACATGAAATATGTTTGTCTCGACAAGCTTGATAAGGCAGTGTATAGTTCATTTCCTACATTTACAACTGATAATTATGGGGAAGTAATTAATTTCCTATCATAATTATAATTATATAATGGCACATAGTGACATAGTTGCACATTCACTACCAGCATTTGAGCCATACACTAAAACATCACCTTGACAGTTGTTTTACTAGGATCAATAGGATGTGAACCAGGATTTTTCTAGGTTATGTCCCTGCAAAGGTTGAACTTTCCGGTACCAGCAATATGCCATGCGGTGGACTAGACTTTTAACAAGAAACTATTTCAAAAAACAAAACTTGAAGTAGTGTTTCGTTTCCGGAATGGAATACTATAGTGTGGGTCACTTGGCCTGTCATTCTTATTTCGCTTCGTGTATTGAAACTCTCGAGAAATAAAGATAGAAATGTGAACTCAAACTCTCTGAAAGGTGTTCCTTGGTATCAACATGCATAATTAGCTTTTAAACGCACAACGCAAGGAGCAATAGAACGAGACAACAGACGTATTGGCATTTTTTGAGGGGAACGCTGCCTTGCGGCTGGTTAGCCTATGCGACTTCCAGATTGCGTGACGTAGAACAACCTCACTTATCTCCCCAGCACTACGAGCTGAGTGGTAAACAGCACGTGCTGGATCGGACAAGAGTATTGGTTAGCGAGCGATGTACCAAGGCAAATGAGCCAACAAGCTTGGTGGAAGTCACCGTACAGGAGAGGACCCAATTTTAAAGGGGCTAGGTCACGCTGTTTTAGGTAATTTTGTTTAAAATTGTTAGTTATGAGCTCTAAACGTCAAATTGGCAGAGCAAGAGTCTTTCATTTGCAAAATCACGGCCACATAACAATTGAGAATGATTTTCTAGCTGTTTAAATGACATTTTGATATAAACTGATATAAATTTGAAAAAAGGTGGGCCGACGTTTTTCAAATTTACCCAAATGCAATCCAGTTCAATCCTCCCCAGTTTTGTCCACCTTTGTCCCTTCTTAGCTTTCCTGTGTTTTGTTTGAGTTCTTCTATAGTTTTGAGCCGTTATTTTGTTATTTCAGTTAATTCTATGACCATTTGATCAATGCTGAAATTGCCTAAAATTGCGTGACCTAGCCCCTTTAATGAAGGCAAAGCGATATATCCAACCCATCCCCAAAGGGAGGGAGGGGAAAAACTTTAACAAATTGCAAACAGCTAGTTGGTTTACTATAGAAGACAAACTGCCAGGTGAACCTTGGACGGCTGACTGAGGCTTTTATAGCTAGACTCTGTCTATTAAAGTAGCCAGTTGCACAGGTTCTACTATGTAGCAGATAGGCATTACACGTACTCTTTAGCAATAATGAATGAGGCTTTAACAGATTTGGCCAATGCAGGTGTACGTTATAATCTGAGATCTGGGAACAAAGTCTTTATGTCCTCGTTTTATTTACAACAAAACCGTTGATTTTATGACCTTGAACGGCCGACTACAAAGAACGCGAGTACGGTCACGTGTCATTAATCGTATTTTACTGATAGGGCAGTAAAATCTCATTTAAAGAGAAAAACATATACTCGTGCAGTAAAATATCATTTAAAGAGAAAAACATATACTCGTTTATGTGCACAATACATCGAAGAATAAAGTCTACAAATACCTATTGTTCCTTCAAATACTTACCCCTGCATAACATTTCAAATTCCGTTTTCCGTGAATCGTCTCATGATTACGTGTTACATACGAACCACGGCAATTACTAGCTTTACAATCACTGGTTCCTCCTCAATCCAATTTATTACTAGACTTGTTTGCATTACTAATTAACACGAAAAGGGATAACTTGGGAATTTTTAACAATATATCGCTTTCATCTAACCCAAAATCATTCAGATATTCAAAACGTCCTATGCATAATCCATTTCTTTCGCCTTTGTGTTTGTCAGATTATGATTTGGAATATTTTAGGTTTACGTGTTCACAAGTTTGTTTTTGTATCTCGTAGATGTTTAGATTTCCAATTACACACTTGTTTCGATTGGCCACTCTAACTCGCTGTGTAAATAGTTCACCCTAAATTCAAAATAGATACGTTTCGTTTCTGAGAAAACAAAACATTCTTTTACAAATCATACCGGGTATTCCTGATTTCTGCATAAATTTAAGTTTCATTTTGCATTTACCTGTTCATCCACGCTTTTTGGAAAAGTGGTACATACACTGTACCACGTGCTTAGATTTAAACGCATACCTGAGGTAGATATTTTTGTTGTGTTTACGAGGAAGTGATCTCCCTTGCTAGTAATACTATGAAATGTGGATGACCTCGGTACGTTGTTACCCAAATACGTTCCTGCAAGTTTCCTCCATTTTCTGGTGTTATAAAATAGACGTCTCAGCCTTTTCTCTGTAATTCTGCTTGGTTCTCGGGGACGTCTATATCGATGCTCACGCAAATCAAAACAAAAGTAACCAACTTTTGCTTATCGAGACCTGTATTTCTCCTTCGGAATGAAGTCTTTATTATCATTGAGAATCAAATAACTGTACAGCCTTTCCAACTACATCAAAGTTATTTGCTAAAGAGCTGATCACATTTTCCACTGATGACATCAAATCTTGTGAAACTAGAACAGAACTATACAGACAAGATGGCAGTGAACACGATCGCTAATATGGCTATTTGAACAAAGGATATAAGCTAGACCATTACAAGAAACAAACTGTTTAACAATGAAAAAGAAAAAAACGTAATAGACAAAAAACTTATCTCCGTAGTCAATGGTACACTGAGCGGGAGGCTATTTGTTCGCGGTGAAAATGGTCCAAGCGTGGGCCATTTGTTCGCTGTGCAAATGTTTTTACTTTGTCTTCAGAAGATTCCAATATAGCGTCCATTTGTTTGTGGAGTTATTTTCTTTGTCGCTGTCATCTTTAGAGTAGTTCTCAATAAGGTACCCGCTGCTTATTAAAGAATTAGTGTTTTGACTTGTATCACTTTCAATAGTTGAGTCCATTTCAGTTACATTCGAGTATATTCTTGTTTCATTCAGTTCGCGGAACGACCCGTTCCGAAGCTGACGCTTACATCTTTTAGTGTGGGTCTACCGCGAAAAGCGTATGCCTTTCTTTGTATGTGCTTTGAGCGCCCCAAGAAGAAATCAATTAAGTCAACGCAATGGCGGTCTTCAGTAATCCAAACAACGCATCACAGAGCTCTTCATGATCTTGGATTACGTGGTTTGCTTTAAATAACCAAAGTAAACAGCGCCACGTGGCTTCTATTGTGCATTACCCAATCAAAACACCGCCACGTGCTTTCTATTTTGCATTGCCCAATCAAACACGGCCACGTTTTTCTATTGTGCATTTTGCTGCACAGGAAAAAAAAAAAACTGAAATCTAACCTCTTTTATAACTCGAGCCCCTACGGGGCCCGAGTAAATAGCAAATAAATAGCTCACTGTTGTATGCTCACGTTGTCGCTGAAACCTAGAATTTGGTGATTTCAGGTTGTTGTTTAGTGGCGTATGGCAGAGAAATGCACGGAAATTCGAGCTGTACGTGCTGCACGATTATTTCTCCATTCTTAACCAATAATATTCTTGCTTTGTGGCGTTGTTGTTGCCGTAGCCGTCGTCTTTGCTTGAACTCCCTATTGAATAGGAGAAGGGAGAGGGGGGGAGAGGGGAGGGCAAAATCGTTGAATTAGTCCTAGAAATACGATCAATTGAAAAATTCTATTTAAAGATGCATGTCTCCTCCACCTAATGTGTCCCTGATTGTTGATTGATCACTTAGAAACCGAGTGCTCTCAGTATTCTGGCTTGATTGATGGATGAGTCCTGATTGATGGAGTTGTCCTTTTCGTGTGACTTGGTTAGAAATCTGACTTTGCTAACGATTTAAGTTTTTAATGATTCGCATAACTTTCACCTGGGAGTATTCTTTCCTTATTCACCGTGATGTAAGAAATAAATACTGAAGAGTCCCTTGGTATCTTGTTGTTTTCATGGATTCGACGAATAGCGCCAAATTCGAAAAATCGAACTTGCAGCCGAACGAAGCAAAAGATGGGGTGTATATTAAAATTTGGCCGCCACAAATCGTTTAAGCCTTTTTATGTAGCATTGGAAATTTATTTTGTGAATTAAGTTTTGC
This sequence comes from Montipora capitata, assembly GCA_949126865.1. Lineage (NCBI taxonomy): Eukaryota > Metazoa > Cnidaria > Anthozoa > Scleractinia > Acroporidae > Montipora > Montipora capitata. The sequence goes on from OX421456.1 coordinate 29,010,057, forward strand.
TTTATCGATTATTAGTACATCAACTCACATTAAAAAGATCTTTCAATAGTTTTGGGCCTAAAGAGAAAAAACACACAGATTACAGTGCGATTTAAATTGTATAGGAAATCACACGGTCAGTGGAGGTACAATTAAAAATCAATTGGTACAAAATAGTGTTTTGAACGTTCTGAAAACACCTTAAGACGAGCTTGAAGGCGAGTCCAGTGGGAACTTCCAAAAGTAGTCATAGAGGCCTTGATCAGCAATCGTTGGTTTCTGGCATACAAGAAACGTTATTTATTTGTTGTACCTGTGGTTGATTATGATCTATAGGGCCTTTATTGCGTTCGACGTGAGGAGAACGCAACCTAAACTTGTTTCATGAGAAACCTGGGCACCAGCATTTAGCAGAAGGAATCTCGACTTTTTGCTAGGACGGGCAAATACCGGAAACGGAAATTTATCACACAACTTGAATGTGGCAACGTGCACGCGCTCCTAAGGACAAAAGCGGCATTTTCTAACATTGCCTCCGCTCACGTGCATTTAGTCACAACTCACATGCAAATAACAGAAAAAAGTAGGGGGTGACACGTGGTTCAGCTTGTAGAGTTTTTGTAAATAATTTTTAAAAAATTCTACAGGTGTAATACAACGAAGCCTGATTAGCGATTTGTTTACAATTGTTTTAGGAGGGCAAACATTTGAACGCACTTACTAACTCCCTGATTACTTCTAGTTTCCTAATGTGTCACGAAAACATGCGCATTTCAATGTGTTGTCGGCTACGTCCCTAAGACAGGGCGCGATAATGTTCGGAATTCTGTAGGTGTTTGAAGATGTGAGAGGCCTTATCACTGACTAAGTGCTCACGGACGCGTGTGGAAAAATGCCGGGCTGTTTCGCCGACATAACAGGCATTACAGCCCGCACATACAAACTTATAAACCACACGTGAACGAAGCCCGCCAGGGATAGGGTCTTTCACACCAAGCAAGTTGCCTATCTTAAAGGAGAAAAAAAAACTAGTTTGATGTCCAAATCATTGCAGTAGCGCTTGATAAAGTGACGGATCTTTTTCTGAGTGACGGCAGAAAAATGGCCTATGTAAGGTAGCTTAAAATATGTCTTGTAATCTTAAAAGTTTTGTCGTTTTCTTTAAATTTCTGACTTGCCTGTTAATCGAAGAAGAATTCTAAGAATGCGAGTCTTTTCTGCGGTGCCTTAACCTAAGGTTAACACCAATCCCCCTATTTCAGCGGGTGGCCACCAGCTGTTATTTACTCAAATCAGCGGTATTGTTCACTGCAGGTGACTTGCTAGTTGTAAATGTGGTGTGCTTTATCTCGACAGTTAGGTTTTTGACCTGCTCCGATAATTTTGTTCTCGAGTAGCATTCGCTTGTTTACATTCTTCTGGCTTTGATATGCACTGTTAAGCTGTATTTCATCCTCAATTTAGGGGAATCCAGTTGTTTTCGGCCGGCCCTCGACATCTGTTCTCGGAATGATGCATGTTTCTCCGATGTGTAACCCTAGCATGATATATTCAGTCTTACTAAGATCAAGAGCCAAAATCGTTTTAGAGAATGCAAATGTCGTCCGTCGTCTGTTACAGCCCAAAGCTAAAGTAAGAGCGAAAATGAATTAAAGAACGCTACATATCTCATTCGATCTGGCTCAAAAGAGAGTTGTGATGTGTTTTTACGAGAGCAGTATCATTGAGTACAGCCATTTGGAGGGAGGGGGGGGGGGGGGGGGGGGGTGGGGGGAGGATTTTCCCTTGTGCTTATAATGACTGAAACAACGAATTTCAGTTATCTTTGCTTGGAGAATGCATTTATTCCTACCTCCTAAGTTAAAGGTAGCATCCTATTGGCTAATGCAATGATAGGCCGACTGGTCTTTTTTTTTTTTTAATACAAAGCAATTCCATCTACTTTCACCAACGAAATAACAGCCTCATTTTTCATTTCGGGAGGATGCTTGGCGTTTTTTGCCCTTATCACGGCCCAGTGCTTTCTGCTTGCTTTCTATCCAGGAATTTACAAGAACGATTTAAATTGGAATTAAAATTTGAATTGTTCCCGGGATTTTACCAGGTTAAAATATCTTTAAAACCGACGTTTCGACCAGTTTTACTGGTCTTCTTCAGATTTTTTAAAAAATGTTATCAAAATGAGGATCGTTTTTAATCATTCAGCTTGGCGACCGCATATGACGTATGCGAGATGACGTATGACGTATGACGTATGCGAGATCATTCCACCACGTGTAAATGATGTCAAAATGCGCGGGAAATGCGATAATTCACTGTCTGCTACAGTCGTTTTCACGATCAAAGAAGGAGTTGAGGATTGGTTTCCACGTTTCAACATGGTCAAAATTGTTAAGGACTCTCATTCCGCGATGTTTCTGTCATAGTGACTCAATTCCTTCGAGAACTTTTTCTTTGTTTCAAACCTCAACTCAAGTATTTGACAGGCCTCAGACTGCATTTCTCGCGCATTTTGACATCATTTACCGGTCGTGTAATGATCACGATACGTCATGTGCGGTCGCCAAGCTGAACGATTAAAAACGATCCGCCATTTTGATAACATTTTTTAAACAGTCATTTTTATAGAGATGAGAAGTAAAAGTTTTAGGAATACGATTTAAATTGGCATTATCATACAGTCCTCCAGCAGTAACGTGGACCTACGTACCTGGGGCTTGTATGTCCTAGGTTTGGTTGTGATTACTGTCATCGTATTTGCAACTGCCGGAGACAGTCTTGACAAAGAGAGGCCCTTGGGCCGGCCCCAACGAGCTAAAGATGACACTATCCTTCACTGTACTTGTTGCCGTTGAACACTGAAAAGGATGTTAAAGACTACATGTCAAGTTTGTTTCCGCATTATGCTTCCAGATGGTGGTAGAAATGTCGAATTGTTAGACATTGTTCAGTGATAGATAGAACCCATCGGTCACATCCCAAGATAATTTGGTATGGTAATGATCGTCGTTGCATGTATTAGTTTTCTGCTGTCTTCCTGGCAAATGGCCGAAAACGATACTCAAAGTGGGTCACTGAGTGGGAAGCTGAAGTGACGTACAGCTAAGTGGTGTTACATTCTTGAAATGACTTTCAGTATTCTTGTCGTTCGTTTGGTGATCATGTTCAAAGACAAGAAGGACGAGTCCATTTTCGTTTTCTTTTCTTGTTTTTGTTGCTGTTGTTTTGTTTTCCTATTTTCTTTGAACGATGACTTATGTGTGTGCGTGTGCTTGCTTGGTTTTTCTTCATACTTGTGCATCCATGTAACAACTGAGAAAATAATTTTAAATAGTTTGTTAGTTTGCCTCCTAGCCAGATTAGCTCTTTAGTTAGGCGGCTTTAGACCTTACATATGTAATGTTGTCCTTTTTTCCTCTCTCTGTTGTCTTTGTACGGTATAAGTAAATATGTTTGTTGTTGTTTTTGTTGTTGTTGCATGGCCATCATATTGGGAATAATGGGGCTCCGAAAGAGTAGCAAACGAACGATCTACTTGAGTTTTCTCGCCAGGCTTGTTCGTTAGATTTGACGCCTGAATGGTCGCGTCACACCTTTTTAAAAATTTTTACCTCGGAGAGGGGCCTGAGAGTCGCCATATGATCAGAAACCAATTTCATCTATGCAACCGAGACAGCCCATTCAACCAGGATCACGCGAAGAGCCCCTTAAACAGCTGCTCTGCAACAATACTGATTATACCAACTAATTTTATTACTTTGATCTAGACGGAAGTAAGATGCAGTTTATACGACTTGTTTATCTTCATTTCAGCTTCCATGCACAGTAAAAACATCAGTAAAATAAAATTTCGGCATAGCCTATGCCGCTTAAACGAACCGTGTCTCCCTCAGAAGACTCAAAAATGTCGTTTTCGACGTTTCGATACTTGACGAAAGATCAAAATCAAAATCAAGATTAAAATCGAACTTAAACATTGAAATTCGATCAAAGTCGATAATCACAAGAAATTGGGTGATCGCTTTTTATCAGCTCCCGATATTTGTTGATTGGTCAGTATCGATTTTAATCGACAACAATCGATTTTTATCGACTACCGAAATTATCGATTTGTGATAAATTTCTGTACCTCCATGATCGAGCCTGGTTTTGCGCGGCCGGTACTACTGCACAACAATTGACTCACTTGCTGTCTCTCAGAATTCACATCTATCGCCTCTGCATCAATTTACGTTCCACAGTCTTTCTTCCTCACTGTTTTCATCACCAGAGACACGATTCCTTAATCAACGTGCTCTGGTTCAGAGCGATATGGCTCGGCACAGGAGCCCCAAGAATATGAGGATTTGTATGGGAATTCCGACTAAAGACCTGAGAAGTAAATTTTACGAAAAAAATATCAAAGCTTGTTGTCATTGTGGGTCGCTTCCTTCCTGTGTGTGTGTTTTTTTTTCAGATTCGACGCGAATTGAGCCATTATCAGTTCCTCGGTTGGCAACGGTCAGAATAAAATACCAAGGCTGAACACCACAGTCGAGAGAGCCTACCAAACGAGGCCAAAAATATCCCAGACCAGAAAGTCCCCACGGCCACAAATCCACCTAACTGCATTCAAGGGCAAGAGTTTTTCTTTCATTTCAATCCGCTAGCCGCGCAATCGGAGCCCTGCCAACGACGTCAGATGGCTGTTCGTACGGAACTTACGATAGGACGACGACGACGGCTTCGAAAAAACCACAAAACAATGGACTTAATGAACAAAAACAAAGGATCTGCACGCCCTGTACGTGAATTAACTAAATTTGAGGTTGTGTAGAGGACGTGAGAACCTGAAAAAATATTTTTAATTTTCTTCTCAAACAACCACACCATTCATTCCAATTTTATTACCGAAATGTTGGCGAACACTTTCCATTCAGAACGACTTAAATTAATCACGAAATTATTACAATAACAGGAAATAATATCGGCGTGGGCGTCGTCGTAGTCGTTTCGTAAGAGGGAGCTTTAGCAACGACGACGGGAACGGCAACGAGAACGTCATCTCAAAACATAAATTCTCATTGTTGTAATGACTTCACGACTATTCCATGCTTTTTAATATGACAAAGGTATGACAGTCCTTCAGGAATGAAAACGTTATGAGTGGCGCTTAATTTAGGGGAGAAAATGAATATTTATCTACAAGTGTTGATGTCCTTCATAAAACCTCAAATTTGACTATTTCAAGTTGCTGTTTTGCTGACGACGGCAACGAAATGGACAAAACTGAAAAACGCACGTACAAAGCGTGCAAAGCTGCTATTTTTTCCCACTAAATATGCAAATTTGTTGCGTTCTCGTTGCCGTCGCCGTTGTCGTTGCTAAAGCTCCCTAGGGTCTCTAGTGTACCAAAGGAAACGGTAAAACGATGGAAAAGATGCTCGTATACCTTAAACATGACACAGCAACCGTTGAGTACGGCTTAGTATTGTTCTAAAAATTACTGATATCATCGCGTTATATTTACTTTCTAGACTTTCCAGATCATTCATGGGTTAACTGGGCTGTGTTGTCGGGAACATTCTTAAATACTTAATAGACGAGTTCACGCTCTTGAGTGCATCATGGGTAATCAGGGCAAGCTGGAGAGAAATTGAAAGGTTTGGAAGGAAATTTGGGTTTTTTAATTTTCCAAAACAGAAGATATGCGGTCAAAGGTGCGGCAGAATAAATTTGGAGAGAAAGGCTATTGTAGTAATTATTTTATTAGACAAAGTTTCTGCCATACATTTCCTGTAATTTTTACAGAGACTGTATGGAGACAAAGAAAGCAATATTTAGGAATTCCAAAGAATGGATACCAAGTCTAGTTCTCCTAAGTCGTGAACATGAAATTATTTGTTTGGTTTGTGAAGTCGAAAATCTATAAAGTAGAGTCATGTACAGTTTATTTTGCTTTGAATTTCCATGCAAAACTTTGAATTTCCCACCATGTTGCCCTGATCACCCATGATGCACTCAAGAGCATGAAGTCGTCTATTAGATTGTGTTTTCGTTGCATCAGCGTGATTCAGCAGGTTTCTGTCGTCAGTAACCAAAACCGTAGTATGATATAAAGCTGCAATTACTAGTCTCTTACTAATTTCTGGAATTCTTTATAAAGGTATCTAAGTAGCCGGGTAAGAGTTTTTTGTGTTGCGAATGCCAAAGTATACCAGGCCGTGCTTTGCAAACTTCACGGTTTTTTATTCTTATTGATAACTGATCTCGTCCCGATTTATTGATAGACGTAGTAGTAAAAAATCTATGACGTGCGACACACCCTAAATCCTAGACAGCGATGATATATTGACTGATTAATTTGTTCTATTGTCTACATTAAAATCACAAAAAAAAAAAACAAAGATCACATAACGCAAATCACTCTTCTTACTAAATGTCACACAATGCAAATAAAAATATCTCGACACACTCCCCTATTTGCTTCCGTCGGGGGAGCAAATACAATTCGAGTAAAGCTCTTCCAAGTAGATTGAAATCAGTGTTCAAATCATTAATATTCCTCTTTTGAAACAATCTAAGTTCGGCGTTCACATGAACAATGTTTCTTAGTCGTCTTGGTCACGTTCAGCAATATTTTGGACTCGTAGTCTGGCTGCGACAGCGGCATCTCGCATTGGTCTGAAGGCAAGGGCTTCAGGATTAAGTGGAGGTCTCGGCGCTTCTCGAGACTTGTCACAGGACAGCTCCAGTGGAACAAATGCTGCACTGCTCTCTCCAGATGGCTCTTCCCTGCTCGAAGCCTCACAGCTCTCACGACCCCGTCACGTCCCGCAATTAGCTCTTCCAATAATCCAAGCTTCCACGTATTTCTGTCTTTGTTGTCGTCTTTGATAAGGCACACATCTCCCTTCTTAACTCCACAAGGGGAGTCTTTGTGTGTTACGGTGTGACGTTCTCGCGGCCCACGAAGGTACTCTTTCGTCCAACGGTTCCAAATGGCATCTTTGCATTTTTTCAGTTACCTCGATCGCCGTCTGAGTTGTGGGTTCTCTTCATAGTGCACTTCCCTCTCAGGTAGAATATTGGGTTGGATGAAGAGCTTGGAATTCGGTGTCAAGACTGATAACTGTGCGTCGTCTGCAACATAGGACAGTGGGCGACCATTCATAGCTATTTCTACATCTAGGAAGACTTCTTTCAGCTCATCAAAGGTTAGATAGGCGTTGCCGATAGTTGTCCTCAATGCTGTTTTCACCAGCTCTATCGTGCGCTCGAACTGGCCTCTCCACCAGGGAGCTCGGCTTAGGTTAAACTTCCATGTGATTTGGTGACGTGCAAGGAAATCGTTTAGCTTCTCGTCGTTCTGCACTTGCGTAATCCATGATGCAGCTCCAGTGAAAGTACTGCCGTTGTCTGAATAGATCGTACTCGGTCTGGCACGCCTTGCTATTAATCCTTTTTGGCTTAGAAGGAATTCATTGGTCTGGAAGCTTATCGCCAGGTTGAAATACAGTGCTCTACTCAGACTGCAGGCAAACAGAATGAGGTAGGCTTTTCCTTCACGTTTTTCAGTGGCTTTAAACTTGATTGGGCCAGCATAGTCGGCCCCCACCACTTGAAAGGGAGTGGATCCTTCGGTTCGATCACGCGGTAGTGGTCCAGGAGGCGGTACAGCAAGGGCGGTGGCCTGGAATCGTTTGCATCCTGGGCATTTTACGCCTCACTAGTCGTCTTAGGGGCGGGGCCCAGTGCCGTTCTCTTACTTTCGCCATTGTTAACTGCGTCCCTCCGTGTAGGGTAGATTCATGAGCTTCTTCCACGAACTTCTCTGTGTAGAATGCTGTATCTGGAAGATACACCGGGTAGACGCCCTGTATCCTTCCCCGGCATTCAAGGAGTTGATGGTCGTTTAGCTCTAAGTTAAGCTGCAAGCGGTCGTTTTCATAATTCTTCGATTTCATGCCCTCCTGCTTCGCTCTCTTCTCCCAGAATCTTCTTTGGATGCTTAGTTCTTCGGTGGTTAGTGGCTCTGTTTTCCTTTCACGATGTGGACGCCTTGTGTTATGGACAAATCTCGCGACCCATCCGCCAATGCGGAACATGCGCCAGAGGCCGCACTTGTTAAGAATTACATCAAATCCATCCACCTTCTTGGTCAGTAGCGAGCTTGAATAACTCTCGTACCGTCTTTGCTTCAGCTAGTATTTCAGCAATGGCGGTTGTGGTTATGTCGACTGGCCAAGCACTTGGGTGTGAGAGCCATTTCGGACCATGCCACCAGAGGTCGTCATCTTGTACTACAGGCCCTCCACAACTCCCAAGGTCTGCTGGATTCTCTTTGGTAGGCACATATCTCCACGTTATCCAATTCTTATCTCGGATTTGCGCACCCGGTGGTGCACAAACTTCTTGTATTCTCCTTCTCCTCTTATCCAGTGAAGCGCAACTCTACTGTCTGACCAACAGTAAACTTGGTCGACTGGATATCCTTCCAGGGTTTCTCTCACGTTAGTGGCCATATTAGTTGTCATGTGACAGGCGACTAGCTCAAGGCGTTGCACTGTAAGGCCTTGTTTGGCCAATCGAGCTTTAGCTGCCACAATGCCTTGTGTGACACCTGATGGTTGCGACACGACAGTTAACGCTGCTGCTGCCACGCCCACACCACTTGCATCTCCAAAGACATGTAAGGATATGCTGCTGATTGGTTCCTGATCCTGAACCAGGGCCCTCATGAATGTAATTCTCTCCGGTGATCTTGATTCCCATTTGTCCCACTTGGCGGCTTGGTTAGAAGGCAGTTGTTCAGCCTAACCGATTCTAAGGTCGCAGGCGTCACGATGTAGCAGCTTTCCACGTAGTGTGAGAGGAGACGCAACTCCCAGTGGATCGTAAATCCTCGCTATTTTAGCCAAAATTCCCCTCTTGGTATTCTCGGCTTTCTCAGTCGGCACGATGACGCTTAGGAAATCTCCCACCTTATCCCACTTCAGGCCAAGCAGTGAGCTCTCTCCCCTTGACGAGGCTCCCAGCTGCTGTTTAGAGAAGGTCTGGGCCCGGTTGTTCAAAAGCCGATTAACGCTAATCCCAGATTAAAAATTAACCAAGGAGTTTATTTCTCTACTCCCAAATGCTGTTCAACGCTGATATTTGGCAAAACTTTACATCGGAGGAAGTCAATCTTGAAAAACAAAAATAAGAAAAGAAACTTTCACCAAAAAGTGGAAAACGTGAAACAAAGTTTACGCTAATCCTGGATTAAGTTAATCGGCTTTCGAACAACCTGGCCCTGGTCTGCAGTCTGATGGGTTTCAGTGGTTTCTAACTCAGCAGCGTTTGAATGCCATTTATGGAGTTCAAAGGCGGCGTCAGCGAAGATCTCTGTGGCTGCATATTTCATCTCTCTTGCTTTCAATACTGTCGTCCCTCCACTTATTAGGTCATCTACGTACAAATTCTTCTTTATCTCGCGTACTATTTCAGGATGCTTGGGGCTCCAGATATCCAAATGCTGCTCAATAACCCTTCCCAACAAGAAGGGTGAGGGACCCAAACCGAACAGAGCTCTTGTAAAGAGGAGTGTCTCAACTTCCTTGGTCTCGATGTTCTTGTATGAACTTGTATCGGACAGATATAACATTATGACAAAGTCCAGCATTATCCTGTAGATTTACGATCAGCAATTTGAGGTTCCCTCTTTTAACTACGATTTGTTGACACGTTACGTGACGGCGCCAGTTTATGTAGATTCGCAAGTTAAGACACTAACTCCTTCAAACTTCTTGTCAAAAATTTTCACATTTACTGATAATGTCATTAAAACAGAAAAGCAAATTAATTTTGTAAAAGTGTAGTTTACGTACAGTGTTGTAAGCTGGAAGCACGAATACTCTTATTAAGGCGCTTTCCTTTTGTCAGAACTGGCCGGTCAGACCCAATAATTTGCAAAGAAAATGCATCAATTTGAAGGAACACTTGCATGATAATCCCTCACATCCTTCTGGAGGAGTATACCAGTCAAAGTGAAGCTTAAACATCCCCCCCCGGAAACCCCCCCGGGCATTTGAATTTTTGGAAATTTTTTGTTCAAATGCCTCCCTCCCCGGGCCAAAAAGCTGTTCAAAGGCCTCATCATAGGTCCATTTCAGGTGATCAAATGCCTCCAACCCCGGGAAAATGACCAGATTTTTATAAACTGAATTGATTGGTTTTACAGAGTTTCATGCAACGACACTTGAATACAGTCCATACATTCATTCCTTTATTTATACACCTACATATCAATGGTTGCAAATGTATTAAAATATTGATAAATACACCGGGTCGGTTAAAGCAATTGACCTATACAAATCGTATCCGGCGACGTCGGTATTTTATTGAATTATTGTATATATTGTAAAAACAATTTAATATATTTATATATTCAAAGATAATAAAAATTGGTGCTGAATACCTTCAAATACGGAACAAAGTTTGTGTAGGCCTTTGCTTTTCAACCAATCAGCCACGAATGAGGAATCTTTACATTTGAATACATCTAAGTTTGTCTCTGCCATGATTTATCAACCCACGTGGAAAGGTAACATGAAACGAGGCTAGAGATCAAATTCCCCACCCCCTATGAGTGGTAATCAAATCCCCGCCCCCTGGAAGACTAACCTGATCAAATTCCCTTCCCCCGGCCCGGGAAGGGAGTCAAATGCCCGGGGTATGCCCTGGAAGGGGGGGGGGATGTTGAAGCTTCACTTTGACTGCTACATTAGTCCTTCCAAATGCCCGGTCTGGCCGGTCAGTTCTGTCAAATGGAAAGCGCCTTTGTTGACAACTGCAAATGTCTGCTCATTTATCCAGCTTTAAACAAACAAATTCTCCTCTGCTAATAGCCACTGATTCCAATATTTCTGCTGATTAATAAAAGTAGACGGCATCTACCTCTGTCGAACGCAAATATTTCTTGAGTCTCTGAAGAAGTGTGTTCATGCCTGAAAGCGCCTTGAATCTTGTTTGGCCCGAGGGGGAGGGAAATTGAACGATCCAATATTTCAAAAGTTCAAATGCCTGTGATTTGCCCAGGCTGGGGAGGGGGGTGTTGATCGGTGCATTATCTTCCTAACATGGGAAGAGAAGAAGAAAGACCTTGGGAATGAGGTTGTTGTTTTATTTTTTTTTAAAGAAACTTTTGCTGGTCAAAATTCTAAAGTATTTTTTTTACATTACATAAAATTCTAATGCATGCAACTGAGTGTTCAAAAGGAAGAGAATCCCTTCGGAAAAGTAAAAGGCATTGTCAATTTTTATCCAATAATTTGTCATAAGTAATGGTAATAGGACTGAGTGGAGTCCAATTCGGTCTGTAATCATATGAGTGATAACAAAATCGGACAAACGCACAGCTGACCGAATTACCAATTAATGATAAAAATTACAATTTCCGAGAAAAGAAAAAGAGCCAAGTCAAGACTGACAAAGGAGGCGTAAATTGTTTAATTTAAAGTCGTTCTGAAAGAAAAAGAGGAAAAACAAAAGCCCCAATTTAGGAGTCCGTACACTGTTTCTATAGTGATTGAAACCAAGGTTGTGATTGGATCATTGAACTGTCGTCCAATAACAAACTGTCCGATAACAACTTGGCAAGTGAATTAGTGGAAAATAGGAGCTTTTTAAACCAATCACAATCGAGGAAATTGTAATTTTTATGATCAACCAAAAATATCGTTTTTTCGTTTTTGACAAGGTTTAAAGACTACTGCATTCGCTCCTTTCCACCGGGGTTGATTTTCGAGTGATCGTTTTGAATATGGCCGCGCGAAAACCTAGGAGGATCCATCCATTTACATTCGAATGATCACTCAAAAGTCAACCCCGCTGGAAAGAAGCTTCTAAAATTCACCAAACCGCCTGCTACGCAGTTGATTTAATATAATACTGATTTAATCTTTTTCTTCAATACTATCAGTTAATTATCGAACGCTTGTTGGCGAAACGTGCCAGACTTAGGGGTGTAAGGAGACGCGGATAAACTTGAATTTTGAGCAAGCTTTTAATATGTATATATTTATATATATATATATATATATGTACATAATAACGCTAAGATGACTACAAGAATTTAAAAGGACTAATTCAATACCAAAGAATCAAAACTAATTCCGGTAACGGTTAGCCTAAACAAAATGGTCAGTAAACGATTGTCTCTATTAACAAACTCTTAACATGTTAATGCAGTTAACAGATAACCACATTTCGTCACATCCTTCCTCTTTTGAAGAAAAACAGGGAAACAATACATGGGTATAATATTGATAATAGTAAACAAAAGAAAACTTATGGTGCTACAAAGAAGACTAAAAACAAATCAAAGAGTTTATTTCGATTTGCATAGCGTTCAGAGTTAGTAGAGTGTGAATGTTCGCAAGTCAATGAGGAACAAAGTCACTCCAGCGAGCATGGGTCTTGCGGATTCGTGCGATCTGCGAAGGCAGCTGCATTTGTGCAGCTGGTTCGTGATCTTGAAGTACCGGGTCGCAGGATATCTCGGTTGATGGTTCTGGTGTCACAGTTTCCGTCTCGGTGACCTCTGGAATGGGAGGTTTCTTGGAACTGACCAGTTGACTTCGGTTCCGCCGGTGGACCGATCCGTCGAATCTTACTTTGTAGCTACGAAGACCAACCGGACCCAAGCAGGTGCCTGCGCTCCACGCTTTCTGTCCTGGGAGCTTCATGCTGACTGTTTCCCCCTGAAGAAAGGGCTGAAGCGGTTTCGTGCTCTGGTTGTAGTAAAACCGCTGACGCTCTTTCTTGCCAATGATTGCGCGCGACACCTCATCTGTGGAATATCGGGGCTACGAAAGGATATTAGCGACAGGAATCAGGGTTTTGCAGCGACGGCCCACCAGGCACCTAGCATTGCTCGTGCCGACTACTTCGGTAGGAGTGTTTCGCCAATCAAGCAGTGCTAGGAATTCTGACTGGTCAGACTCGCGGCATTTGGTGAAGAGGCGTTTCATTGTCTTAACCGCGTTCTCCGCTTTCCCATTGGACTGTGGGTGGTGAGGGGAGGACGTGATGTGTTGAGGGCCATTGTCAGTGACGATTACGTCAGGGATAACGTACCTAGCGAATACAGCCTTCATTTCTTTGATGACGCTACGGAACGTCACTGAGTTTATGCGATCAACTTCGCTGAAGTTGCTGTATAGTAGTCGGTGATGACGAGCAAGGTGCGGTTGCCCAGCTCGCAACGGTGCAATCATCATGGTGCAAGTAATCGATCTAAAGACTGCCTTTAGGTCAGAAAGCCCCGCACTACATACAGATTATTTTAGCTAAAGAACCTTGATAATGAGCGATAAACATCAAATAAATCAAATGTCATACTAAGTGAAACTACATTTGTTAAGGAAATGTCAAGGCGAAGAAAGTGCTGACCGATACAGTAAAAATTTAGCGTAGTGTTTTAACCAACTTCCGTCAGCTCTTGTAAATAGTGTTGTATCATTTTCGTATCGATCCAGTTGTACACTTCCGTTGGCCTCGTTGCCGCGGTAGTCCTCCTTTTTCAAACGCATATCGCTTAATTAAGAACGAATTATACGTTGTTCGCTAATTAACAACAGTCTTAAGTGTCATCTCGATCTCCCGTTGTCCATAACATACAGTGTTTTCTTTACGAATGCAAGAATAGTGTGTATGTTCTTGGGAAAAGGAAATCAGGCTTTAATAACAACCGCAACATTCTAAAGTAGAACAAATCTCAAACAGGCTAAGGAGAATTGTGATGCCATTTTTGGCGATAAAGATGGACGCATCTTTGCCATATTTTAAGAACAGAACCAAGCGAAGACATAGGAAAACACCGTTTACAGCGAGAATCTGGATCGTTTTTCGCGATATTGATGTCCACTTGTGATATTTCCAATCGCCATCGTCTATCTTTACTTCCACCAGCTGCAGCGGAGAAAGAAAAAAGCTGAAGCAGACAAAGCCAATGAGGGCTTCTTCGAAGCTTCTTGGAATGTTTCGACGGACCACATTTTCATCCAAAATAACCTCCAACATTTCGACTCCATCAAAAAGATCTATTGCTATTTGCAAGGACAAAATCACTATCAGCTCTCTGTAAGACATTGAGTCTGTGGCTGTGCTTAAGAGAAGCAGCAGAAGTAACGGAGATGCGCAAAGAGTCATCTTCAAAATATTTGGACCAAAGAAGATCTGACTGTCGAGCTTGTTCTCGATTGGGTCGCTACCGCCAAAAATAGTTCCTATCAACGGTACTAATCCAATCCAGACATAAGCTAGCCAAACAGCGAATAACCACTGAAGATTTTCATCGTTCCATAGAATAATCCAAAACCATAGGACCAGAGCAGGAACAAAAAGGAGGACTAGTAAATAGAAAGCATTATTGCTTTTGTACTCAGCAGGATACGATGTGAGCGAGTACGTCTGGAGAGCATACAGAGCAAAAAAGGCAAATCTTCCTAAAATAACCAAACAGGAGGCCATGAACACGATCGAAACCTTGTCCGTAAATGGGCTTTGGGAATCGTCTCCAAATCAGCTACGTTCAGTCTAACAACCGGCAAGACTAGCACCTTGCAAGATAAGCGATCGGCGGACGCTTACGCTTACGAAATACACAACGACGATTCTGTTTCCGAGAAAAGGGAATATTATTGACGAAGAGTCGCAGTTCTAGGAAATTACGTCATCTCTGGAAATAACATCTCGTTTGAAGATTACTAAATGTACAAGGATCGCAAATGGCAACTTGTTTGTAAGCTGCATTCAGTAATCTTCAAACCAGCGAAGCATTAAACCATGTCTCATTGTTTAACTGAGACAAAAGATTGAAGTGACCCTCACTAATATCATGACAATTGAAGCAAACGTCTCATGTGTAGATACCTGATAGATTCAGATGGCTCCAACGGAATGTGAACCCATGACCTCTGTGACACCGGTGCAATGCTCTACCAACTGAGCTACAAAGTCACACATTTGCGAGTTGGTCAATTTGTTGGCACATGTGTCCGCGTGAGAGAAACGCACACAGAGAATTGCTTAAATTGTCCGGATAAGTGCGAGGATTGATCAATTCAATCTTTCGTCTGTAACCCGCACTTCAGGTATACACATTTCTTTCCTTCATTGTCCAACTAGTTGCCATGTGAAATTACATTTTGAAGCACATCAACCTTATACCACTGATACTACGCAGACACTTTCAATACAATTTCTTAAAATCTCCTCTACAATCCTGGTCAAAAGACTTTAGAAGACTTGTCAAATTTGGCCGAAAAGTATAAAATTCGGCTGTACATATATACTTTCATCGTTATATGAGCAGCGCGTGTTCTTCTTTCGCTGCCGAGACCGTGAAATATAAACATTGTAACGGGGGAGAGGGGAAAGCGGGAATTGTGCCAACAGTTTTGACCAGGATTGTAGTTCTCTGTGCACTGAACTGAAAGTTTGACACAACCGCTTGACTTTTAAAGGGACCATTGTCAATATCATGCTGATGCTGTGCTACATATCGATTGCAATAGTGAAACATTAACGTCATGCATCGCTTGTGGGATCCCTTTTCAAATTCGTCTTTAAATTGACAATCTCTAAGAACATTAAATCTGAGAAATGGATGAAACCACCTCCTGGGTCGACTTGCTTTTCCATTTTCAGTGCTTTGATAAACTGAAGAATCATGAAAGTCAGTTTAGGGGAGTCCCCGTTTTTGCATGCCCGTGACAAATGGTAACCGTAGTATATTCTTCTTAATTAGGATCAAGAGGTAAAATATTTTAGTTAATTATTGTTTTGGCAAATTCGAATGTCACGTCCGTCGTTTGTTACAGCCCAAAGCCAAAGTAAAAACCAAAAATAATTAAATGATTATTTTATCTTGTTCGATGTTCAAAAGAGACTGTACTTGTGATGCGTTGTTCTTGAGTGCTGCATCAGTAAATT
Organism: Montipora capitata; assembly: GCA_949126865.1. Classification (NCBI taxonomy): domain Eukaryota; kingdom Metazoa; phylum Cnidaria; class Anthozoa; order Scleractinia; family Acroporidae; genus Montipora; species Montipora capitata. Next base: position 29,025,993 of record OX421456.1, read on the forward strand.
AAAGGGGGCTTTCGCACGTGTTGATTTTGAAACAAATTTCAGGTAGCTACTATTCGAGGCGAGCAGTGGTTTTAACGCATGACAAATTTTAACAATCCGACCTTACAGAATAAAAAAGTAACTTACAGTAAATAGCAGGTAAATCAAGAGAAACGGAAACACAGTGACAAAACTAGGACTAATTAGTAACAATTAAAGAAACGAGATTTAAGATCACAGGGAGATACTTAGCCGATTACTTTACAATATTGAGAATAAAAAAGGAGAATTAATATATTATAAGAACTTATATTACTTTTAATAATTAAGTTAAGCGAACATAGCCATAGTACAAAATATAATATACAAGTACGTTTAGATAATGTTGACAAGAGCGGGATGGATTATGCAAATATAACACACTGAGTTTTCAAAATGTTTTCATTTTTTCAATCATATCAAGTGGATCGATGTAATCATCTGCCTCCAAGAATTTTTGAAGAAGTAAATGATGAATTTTGCGTTTAAAATTCGTTCTAGACATGTAACGCATTTCAACAGGTAGGCTATTCCAGACTGTAACACCTTATCTAGAGTCTTGCACAAAGAAATTACCTCTTGACGATGATCTTGTGCTATTGGGGTGAATATTCGATTATAAATGAAATGTATTATTTATGTAGGATGGCCATTATCATTGAAAACATGCATTCATTAAGAAAGCAACTAATTTGAAATAAAGAAGACTGTTCTAAAGATAGTAAATTGGAGGAGATGAAGAAAAGAATTGCGTGAGATTTATAGTCACCAAAAATCATAAGGCGGAGGGCCCATTTCTGCAGGCGTAAGAATTTTTCCAGCTCGGCCCCACACGACTATTCATACAATAGATAGGGTTGGATAAGTGATCTATAGATATGATGTAAAGTATGCAAGGGTACGAAGTGTCTTAGTCTCAGTAGCAACAATAGCAATTGACATGCTTATTTTCGATGCAATGTGAGAAATGTGATGTTTCCAAGAGAGGTTCTCGTGAATACAGAAGCACGCCCGGATATTTGACATAGTTTTTGAACTCCAAAGAAACGCATGAATTCCTGAGGTGGTCAGAAACTTTCAAATCGACTTGGTAAGGTAATTTTTTTCTATCTGGGTCGAAAAATTACGAAATCAGATTTTTTAATATTTAGAGATAACTTGCTAGCTATTAGCCAAATCGAAACCTTAGAAACCTCATTGTTCACTGTGGACTCAAGCGATTTGAGGTTTTTATCTGCATATGATTCAGAATTAAAGATTCGCGTCGTCCGCAAATAAATAAAACTTAACTTGGTTACAGCTATTACAAATACATTTACATAAATAAGAAGATCAGGGGTCCTAGAACCGATCCTTGTGGGACTCCAGATAGTAATATTTTCTTACTAGATATGTTTCTGAGGCCAATTTCACTGGAATCTGTCTACGTCCTACAAGATATGAGGCAAACCTGTCATTTATAATTTCACGTATCCCATAGTTACTCAGTTTCTGCAGTAGTATTCCATGGTTTACGGTGTCAAAAGCCTTCTGTAGATCAATAAATATACCCTATGTGTACAACTTTTTATCCATGTTGGCTTGGATTAGATTAATCAGAATGTCTAAAATAGCATGCTCGCTTGATCTTTTCTCACGAAATCCATATTGTGTTATCAAGAATATTGAATCTTTCGAGACACGATTTTAGGCAATAATACGTCAGTTTTTTGAAACTTCGATTGAAAATTGAGAGTAGTTTAAAATTCAAACTTGTAAAAAAATACCATCTTGTTTGTTTAGCGTCCATTTGATTATTTGTAAGCCTTCCAGAAATTTTGAACAAAATGACGTAGAGTTTAGGATTCACTTTTATAAAGAGCATCGGTAAAGTTTAAAGTAGTCGTGTTGTAAGTGTTTTAGAATAAAGCGCGACCGTAAATTCAAACCTGCGAGTTCTGTTGTACTATCGAGGTTTGGTTACTGTCATTTCTAATTACGAGGAACTCCGTGTTTAACTTTTTTTTTAGCACTGCCTCTTCAGTTTATAGGAATAGCACAGTACGGGGGGTTGCAGGGTGGGCGCAGTGGTAAGAGCACTCGCCTCCCACCAATGTGGCGCGGGTGCGATTCCCAGACTCGGCGTCGTATGTGGGTTGAGTTTATTGGTTCTCTACCCTGCACCGAGAGGCTTTTCTCCGGGTACTCCGGTTTGCTCTCTCCTCAAAAACCAACATTTGACATGATTTGCGTTGATTGTTAATTTCACTTTATTGTGTCCCCAATTAGTGCTTTAGCGCTAGAACGACTAGACGCTTAAATAAAGTTCCTTTCCTTACCTTTTCCTTTATAGAACGTTACGTTTCGCGGAATCATTAAGCAGGAATGTCGAAGCGACAAACCGTCGGCTGGTTGGCCAGCTGATCATTTACATATTTAAGACATCTTTACGCATCTTAACTGCTTCCAGCCATAGCGCCTCAGTTTATAATATGGGGAGGGCGAGCTGTGTTTTTTGATCTATTATTGACTCAGTGTGGTTTTCGTACTGCTTATCCAGTTTAAATAATGGTCGTGCGTGGTCTTCTGTCTTGATTTGGTACACTCCAGTATGCCTTATATGGTTGTATTCGTTGTACAAGCGTTAGACAAAGCTTCGCACATTCTTCATCGTGCGCTTTTTACATCGTCTGTGCCTTACTGCCAAATGTCATTGTCATTTTTGGATTCGTCGTAAACAGCCTCGACAAAGAAAAATGCCTCCGTACGAATGTATTGAAGATGGTTCTTTGTATCACACCAGTTCTCCTGGTACTGTTGATGCTCACAGCAGACTACGAAGATGAATTAAATGGAGAAACAGAAAAATGAACGCAGAAAATTTGTCTCCAAGGTGTGTACTCAGATGGCCATCGACCTCTTGGATAAATCGAAGTGCTAGATATTATTCTGGAGGAGAAAAAGCACAGCTATGTCATAAGTAAAGGATTTGGAACGGCCATGACCGCTGTAGCTTGTCTTAGTTTTGCGCTGTCGCTCTTGCAAATAACCGAGGTCAACTTTAATAACGAAAGAAAGCCTGAGAAAACACACCATGGAACAACACTGCTTCGCACCGACACCGAAATGGTTTTAGTCAACCTCACTTTCCTGATAATCCGCCTGGTTGTGTTTTCTTCTTATGGGAAAGACAATTTTCATGGCCAAAAATGGTCTCGCAATCTTGCTCTCAGCGTTTCAAATCTATTATCGGTATGACCCAAATAGACTACGGGATTTTTGTGTTAAATTTTAATACAAACACGTTTTTATGAGAACCTTTCTTTTGTAATACTTCAGGATGAATTTAACCACAATTATAAGTACATTATGACACAGAAAGTTTCACGACATGTTTATTAATTTAAGGCAAGGAGACGTGAAAATGTACTTACAAAGTTTGATAACGAAGAAGGACAGTTGATACAATTACAATACTCCGAGTAAACTATTATGCCACAAATATCAGCAGAACACAAAAACATTGATTGGCCTGTCGAGTCTAATGGACTCACATGCACCACGAGTTAACTAAATACGATCAATGACTAACATAACTTCAAGAAAAGGTAGATAACATCACCCGATGACTCGGTGACGAAGTCAATGACGCTTCAATCACACTTTAGGGCGGATATTTCGCCCTATAAAAGTGATAAGTTCGGATCGGCAAAAGCGCATGGAATTCACTAGCATTAAAAATTATGAAACTCGATAAAGTCCTATGCGTAGTCATAACTGGAAACACTGTGCACAGACAAAGAAAAACTATTACAGTACCAGTAGATGAAAAGATTATTGGCCGATGGCTCATTCTTACCGATTTAAATGTCGACTCAAAACCAATATCAAACAAGCACAAGGAAGGAATCCCGGAGTAAAATAGTCACACTCGGCAAGTGTGTTTATCAGGGAACCCACAATATACGAAGAACATACCCAGACTAAGGCCCCGTCCACACATATCCGGATATTTTTGAATCCGCAACTTTTTCTTTCCGGATCCGGCGAATTCGCTGGCGAACCCCGGAACTTTTTAAATACGCTTTCCACGCGTACCATTTAATTCGAGCTTACTCCCGAAAGTAGTAAGTACACCACCATCAACACTCATTAGGGTCTATACCAATACAAGCGCCTGACTTACGAAGTAACTAGTGCTGTATCCATTTTTCAACCACAATTGAAAATGTGTAGAAAGACCTTCCAGATTGTTGTGTTCGTATTGACGACATACTGGTCTCAGGGGAAACAGACGAAAACCATGCACATGGAGAATCTTCATCGTGGGTTACAGCGACTATAGGTATGTGGACTCAAGTTGAACCCCAGCAAGTTCCATTTCATGCCAGACCAATTTTTGTACTAAGGTACGACTGTTTCAGCTGAGGAAATTTCACCAACCAAAGAGATGGTAAAGGCCATTAGAGAGGCAGAAGCACCCACCAATGTGCAGGAACTGCAGTCCTTCCTGGGAAGTGTAAACTTTCTTCCTAAATTTGTGCCAGATTTTGCAAGAATTGCCTTACTCTATACCAGTTACTTCGTAAAGTAACACCCTGGAAATGGGGAAAACTTGAACAAGAAGCTTTCGATAACCTCAAAGCTACTTTGTGCTTCGATTCGTTTCTATGACACTATGATCCGGCTTTTAAATTGGTTTTACAGTGTGACGCATCCTCTGTTGGCGTGGGAGCCACACAACGTCAACCGACACCTGATGATTCATTTCTATCTGTTTCTATATCATCTTTCACGCACTAAAAATGATTACCAGAAGACATGTTTGAGGTTTGGAGACCATTATTTTATTGTTACTCATATCGAGATGATTTGTGCCGAAATCGCAACCTCAAATCTATTTAAACGGTCACTTGCAGAGCCTGGGCTACCTGTAGCATTTCTTGTCCTTCGTTTGGTAATTGTATTCAAATACAAGAGAGACGAATCCATTTTCGTCGCAAAGAATGCCATCACCATCATATTGAGGATAAAAGGACTCCGAAACCTTAAAGAGTAATGAACGAAGGTCTTAGTTACGTTTTGCTTCTGAGGCAAATACAGTACTACCCAGGACCAAACAAGACACCTGTTTCTACTAAATCTGACAAACGAAATCGTCGTTGTCAATCTGATCCTTTACACAACATCAAGATTGCACATCTGAACATCCGTTCTTTAAAGAACCCCGTACACTACATACTTGCTAAAGAAGCTGTACGTGCAAACAAGCTAGATATTTTCACTGTTAGTGAAACATGGCTTGACAGCACAGTCTCCGATTTAGAAGTGGAATTTCCCGGCTTTCATTTTCATCGACTCGACTGAAACATCCAAACTGGTGGGGGTGTTTGCATTTTCACAGAACAAGACAAGGCTGTTCTCCATATGTTGTGGGTGAAAATTCAGATCAGGAACTGGAGGTCTTTCTTAGTGTGTCC
>OX421456.1:29036469-29051469 GCA_949126865.1 Montipora capitata
CGGAATCGCGAGGTCACAGGTTCAAACCCCGCTGAAGTCCTGAATTTTGCAGGCTTCTCTACGCAATTGCAAAAATTGCTCTCATAACTTCGAAGATCATAGCTTCACTTGAAACTGTTGTCTGTTACACTTGTTGTCATGGGTTGTGAACATTAAATGCTGTACCAACTGAGCTATGAAGCCACACAGTTGGGAGCAGGTCAAGTGTTCCTGTGATAGGAACACACAATTTAAGCAATTGTATGTGTGAGGCAATTGCTTAAATTCTCCTGATAAGTGCAAGAATCGATCACTTCAATCCTTCGTCTTTTACCCGCACTTCAAATACATATTTCTTTCCTTAATTGTCCAACTAGTTGCCATGTGAACCTACATTTGTTTTGCATGCACCATTTGGAAGCACCTCATCTTTTTATCAACAGATCAATGATACGCGGGCACTTTCAATATAATTTTCTCAAAATTTTATCCAGTTCTCTATGAACTGAACAGATTCTTAACGTAACCGCTTGACGGTTATTAACACCATTCCAGTCAGTGTAAAACGCAGACTGCAGACTGCAGACGGCAGACCGGGGGTAAAATGCACACTGGGGGTAAAATGCAGACTGAGGGTAAAATAAATAATAATAATAATAATAAGCAACGAGTCATAAGGATAAAATAAAGAGTGTTTGAAAGACAATCCTATTTTACATCTTGGGGACTGCTGTTAAGAGTCCATGGAAAATGCGATCGTTGAAATCATCTGTGCTTTGTTTTTGAGCTTCCAGATGCGTTGAAATGTTCAAAGTTATTTCTCACACCGGTACATCGAGCGATATCGATCGAAAAACCAACAATTATTACTTGGAATACCTGAAAGGTGTCAGAGTTATAATCCCGGTTGTCTTTATTTCGGTGCAACGAAATGCACAAAGAATTTCATGTATTCTGAGCAATTAGGACGCGGGGATTTCATTGGTTAAGCTATGCGTAATAACCCATAGGGAGAGGTTGTACTTGAAAATATAAACATCTTCCAGATGCAAAACAAACGAACTTGTGAAATAAACATAACGTACACGAAAGCGAATGAAAGGATCCTAATAAGAATTTTTTACATCTCATTGATACTGGCTTAAATCGACTGACGTTAAATTGTTAAAAAATCCATGTAGCCATGCGTGTCAAAATAAATTGAATTATGGGTAAATTACTCGGTGACTTTGTTCGGTACAGCAAAATAGACAGTAGAATTGAGGGGTGGTGATTTCTCTGCCGAACAGCAACTCACTTGGCGAAACTATACTTTTTCAACAACAAAAAGCATTCAAACAGCTTCAATTCTTACAGATCTAGAGTTCATGAGAGTTCGATGAAAAATCCGGATTTATAACATGCGTTGGGGCAACCAATTGAAAGCGATGGGAGCTGTGTTTGGGTTTCATTGTGAAAGTACAAAAGGGTACGAACAGTCTTTATTTTATCAATACGACTAGTTTTTCATTATCAATATTTCATTTTACCCGCAGTCTGCATTTTACCCCTGGTCTGCAGTCTGCAGTCTGCATTTTACCCACAGTCTGCATTTTACCCCCGGTCTGCGGTCTGCAGTCTGCAGTCTGCGTTTTACACTGAGCAACATTATTCAGTGTTAGTGAAACTAGTAATGCCATGCATCGCTTGTGGGTTCCTATTGAAATTCGTCTTCAAATCTGCAATCTCTAAGAATGTTGATATGTAAGAAAAGGATTGCAACCATCTCTTGAGTCGACTTGCTTTTTTCAGTTTCGGTGCTTTGATAAAGAGATTCATAAGCACTGGCTAATTCATTAGTTCATCGTCAACTTGAGGGGAATCCCCGTTTTTTGCATGGCCGTGACATCTGCGGTTCTTGGAATTGAACGGCGTGTCTCTTGGAATCGTAACCCAGCATGATATTCTTCTTAAGATCAAGAGCTAAAATATTTTAGCGAATGCAAATGTCAAGTCCGTCGTCTGTTACAGTCCAAAGCCAAAGTAAAAACCAAAATTTAATTAAACGATTATGTATCTCGTTCGATCTGGCTCAAAAGAGACTTGTGATGTGTGTTGTTCTTGAGCGCCGCATCAGTAAAGGGGGCTTTCCCACGTATTTAAGCAGCTTGGGAAAAACCCCAGATAAGAATGCGTTTATTCCTACCTTCAAGTTATGTGGCGGCATCCCATTGGCTGGTGGTGTCCGTTCAATTATTTGTAAGCCTTCCAGGGATTTTGATAAAAATGATGCAGAGTTTAGTGTTCAGTGTTTGTTAGACTTTTTGGTAGTTTAAAGTAATCGTCTTGTATCTGTTTTAAAATAAAACTTGACCGTAAATTGAAGCCTGAGAGTAGTTTTGGACTATTGAGGTTTGGTTACTGTCATTGCTCATTTGGGGGAACCCCCCTGGTTTTTTTTAGCAATGCCCAGCATTTTCTCGGAATAGAAATACGCAATCATGTAAAAAGGGGACAAACCACTGCATCGGCTGATTGGCGAGCAGATCATTTACAAATGAAAGATATCTTTACTCTTCAAGACCTCTTCTAGCCATGGCGACTCAGGTTATAAAATGGGGAGGGCGAGTTCTGTTTTTCACCCTATTATTGACTCAGTGTGGTTTTCTAACTGCTTATCCAGTTCAATACAAAGGTCCTGCGTGGTCTTCTGTCTTGATTTCGTACGCTCCAGTATGCCTTATATGGTTGCTTTCGATGTACAAGCGTGCGACAAAGCTTCGGACATTCTTCTTCGTATGGGCTTTTTACATCGTCTTTGCCTTACTGCCAAATGTCATTGTTATTTTTGGATTCGTCGTAGACAGCCTCGACAAAGAAAGATTTCTTGGTCCAAATGTCTTGAAGATGGTACTCTGTATCACACCAGCTCTCCTTGTACTGTTGATGTTCACAGCAGACTACGAAGAAGAACAAAATGAAGAAAAAGAAAAACGCAGAGAATTAGTCTCCAAGCTGTGTATTCAGATGGCCATCGACCTCTTGGATACAATCGAAGTGCTAGATATTATTCTGGAGGAGACAGAGCACAACTATGGCATCAAAAAAGGATTTGGAACGGCCATGATCGTTGTGGCTTGTCTTAGTTTTGTGCTGTCGCTCTTGCAAATGACCGAAGTCAAGTTTAGTAAGGAGAGAAAGCCTGAGAAAACACGGTATAGAACAACACTACTTCGCAGCGCCGCTGAAATGGTTTTAGTCAATTTCACTTTCCTGATAATCCGCCTGACTGTGTTTTTTTCTTACGGGAAAGACGAGTCAATCTTCATAGCCAAAAATGGTCTCGCAATCGTGCTCTCAGCGTTCCAGATCTATTACTTGTATGACCCAGAGCGAGTAATATGTGACTATGATCATGAGCTTTGGGATATTTGTGTGATTTTCTAATTTCGTATATTCGAAATATCAACGGTATTTTTAAGAGTGGAACAGTATTTCAGTCAGTGACAAATTTATTGTTGACACCTACATTTAAACGAAATAACGGGGTTCGTTTTACACTGACCAATATTACTCAGTGTTTACGTATCTGCAATAGTGAAACTAGCAATGCCATGCATCGCTTGTGGGTTCCCTATTGAAATTCGTCTTCAAATCTGCAATCTCTAAGAACATTAATATGTAAGAAAAGGATGGCAACCATCTCTTGAGTCAACTTGCTTTTTTCAGTTTTGGTGCTTTGATAAAGAGATTAATAAAGCGCTGGCTAATTCACTATAGTTCATCGTCAACTTTAGGGAAATCCCCTTTTTGGGCATGGCCGTGACATCTGTTCTTGGAACTGAACGGCATGTTTCTTGGAATCGTAACCCAACATGATATTCTTCTTAAGATCAAGAGCTAAAATATTTTAGCGAATGCAAATGTCAAGTCCGTCGTCTGCTACAGTCCAAAGCCAAAGTAAAAACCAAAATTTAATTAAACGATTATGTATCTCGTTCGATCTGGCTCAAAAGAGACTTGTGGTGTGTGTTGTTTTTGAGCACCGCATCAGTAAAGGGGGCTTTCCCACGTATTTAAGCAGCTTGGGAAAAACCCCAGATAAGAATGCATTTATTCCTACCTTCAAGTTATGTGGCGGCATCCCATTGGCTAATGGTGTCCCTTCAATTATTTGTAAGCCTTCCAGGGATTTTGATAAAAATGATGTAGAATTTAGTGTTCAGTGTTTGTTAGACTTTTTGGTAGTTTAAAGTAATCGTGTTGTATGTGTTTTAGAATAAAACTTGACCGTAAATTGAAGCCTGAGAGTAGTTTTGGACTATTGAAGTTTGGTTACTGTCATTGCTAATTTGGGGGAGGTCCCTAGATTTGTTTTTTAGCAATGCCCAGCATTTTCTCGGAATAGAAATACGCAATCACGTCAAGGCGACAAACCACTGCATCGGCTGATTGGCCAGCAGATCATTTACAAATGAAAGATATCTTTACTCTTCTTGACCTCTTCTGGCCATGATGACTTATGTTATAAAATGGGGAGGGCGAGTCAATCTTCATAGCCAAAAATGGTCTCGCAATCGTGCTCTCAGCGTTCCAGATGTATTATTTGTATGACCCAGAGCGAGTAATATGTGACCATGATCATGAGCTTTGGGATATTTGTGTGATTTTCTAATTTCTTATATTCGAAATATCAACGGTATTTTTTAAGGGTGGAACTGTATTTCAGTCAGTGAAAAATTCAATTAATTCATTGTTTTTTGACACCTACATTCAAACAAAACAATTCCACAGTTTGGAACTTTGACCTCCCTCCTCCCCCCCATCCCCCGCCATTCATGATCAATGTTGGGCTCAGAAATGTGACGTTTTTTACAGAGCTCGACTCCTGACTCCTGAAATTATGTTCTGTTCCATCTAATGGGTTCATGATTGTCAGTCAGTTAGAAACCGGTATCAGTTATCGTATTCTTGCTTGGTTGCTTGATGATCCCTGAACGAAATTCCGCTGTGCAGTACTTGTTGCAAAGCTCAGTCATGCAGTTAGAATTCTAACTTGTTAACGTTTTAAGATTTTATTGCAAATTTGCATGAAAGGAGAGTTAACGTTCAGTCGAGAATTGTCTTTCTTTAATCACTGTAATGTAAGAGACAAATAGAGTCCCATGTCGTTATTTTATTTGTTTTCATGGATTCGACGAACTGCGCCGGAAAAATTGAACTTGCAACCGAACGCACAGGCAACCCAGACTCGGGGGTAAAAATTTATAAGTATGATCGTTGAAAGATGTACTCGTTAGAGCAAAACTCTGAGGGTTCTTGACTGGTGTTTGGCCACGTCATGCGAAGTGACCCTTGATGACTGACGTTTTATGACACCGAAAGTGTTTACAGACGGAAGTCAGTTCTGTTGCTGACCGGTTTCATCTGAGATTATGAGTTAAAGGACTTGCACATAAATGTATTGTTATATATTTAAACGATCAATCATACACAACATAATTTGTCCCTTTTTAAGTCAATCCTTTAGTTCTTCGTTTAAGGATATCAGAGAAATTTGACGGCTGATATTTCCTTGCTCCGTTTGACGGTTGACGGAAAAATAGGGAGCTTAAGCATGTGCGTTTTTGCGACGCGGACGGCAACCGGAATTGAGCTGCTTTGCCTTCTAACTTGTCTTCACACAACCACATTTACATTACTAAGTATCTTTTCTCCATTAGGGATGATTAGTATAAAAATCCGGGAGACACCACTGTCCTGGCACTCTCTCTTCCGGTTGCCGTCCACGTCTCAAAAACGTGCGTGCTTAAGCTCCCTAATTATTGCGTTTTTGACGGTTGACGGTTAAAATTTTTGGCCGTTTGAAGGTTGACGGTCAACCCCATTAACACCCTCACCTAAACCAGTTTCGGTTGAAACGGTTGATCTCAATAGAACACGAGCTAAGTTATAACAACGTTTACTGCTTACGTTAATCGGTAATATTGAATTACAATGATTTAGTTCTCCGCATTAATTACTGTGCCTTCACTTGCAAACAAAAGTACGTCAGCTACTTAGGCACAGGTATGGTTTTAAATCAAGGACAAAGAAAAACTGTTACTATGGATCATGAAAGAATGGATAGACGGAAAATGAAATTAAAATTTAATTTGCCAACGAGGCATGCTGAGAACGATTCACTCAGCAAATGTTTTCCTCAGTCTCATCCACTGAGATTCTATATAGCAAAACAATTCATGCGCCTTATTGTCAAGGGAATGTTGAAGTGTTTGGGTTCAATGCGGGTAGGCAGTGTCTAGCAATTTCATTTTGTGCTCTCATATATAGATATTAGAAGCCGTCGATGAGTTCCCAAACAGACTTGGGGAATACAAAGAATGTAGAAAATGAGTTGGGACACTGGTTTATCAAGACTATCAAGACATACGCATCTTATGTTCACGGATTTACCAACAGAAGTCCAGAAGTCAGTTTTGAACACCACTTATCAGATTCAGTGTAGTCTAAGACGGTTACAGTGGGAGTGGGGGTAGCAATGACCATGAGAGTTGTGCAATAGGATCTTGCCTCCTCCATACAGCCCCTATGAGTCAACCTTTGCGCGTATCTTTCTACTTTTAGAACGCCACGAGTTCTTTGGTTCTGCACGCAATGTTTAGAATGGCCAATCAAAATAAAGATATTGTCAAACGAAGGGTCTCTCTGCAAATAGCGGAAAGCATTGTGTTTTTGGTCACTTGGGATTAGTCTTTATTTGGAATTGTTTTGTTTTCTGTCTTCTGTTTCTTTGCTTTACGTAATTTCTGCTCGGGTACCAGCAGAAGCTGTCCAAACGAAGACAAAACTAGACGCTCCGTAAGCGTACACTGGGTTGCCTGTGGTACGTTCAGCGTTCCAGGCAAGTTTTTTCAAGTCGGGAGTCATTAAGACCATTTTTGTGTTATGCACTGGCACAATGGATTTAAATAATAGGCCCGGAATAATGTGAGTGTTTTCAGTTTACGTCTTGAGTATAAAAACGTCCAAAAATTTGAATACTCGAGTCAGTAATTTAACCCCGATTTCGCCGGTTGGACCCAGTTTTCATTATCAGTGTTCATAATCAATGTTGGGCTCATATTGTGAAATTTTCCACACAGCAAGGCTCATGACTGAGGTAGCCTCCACATAACATTGAATGGGGGGTGGGAGGGGGAGGGGGGGAGGGAAGGGAATGTTTGGTAAAATCCTTGAATCCTAGAACAAGTGAAAAATTATGTTCTGTTCTATCTAACGGTTCATGAATGTCAGTCAGTTAGAAACCGGTATCAGTTATCAGTATTCGTGCTTTGATGGTGGCTATGAGCCCTTAACGAAAGTCTACTGTTTAGGACTAGGTGCAAAGCTAAGTCATGCCATTAGAATTCTAACTCGTTAACGTTTTATGATTTTCTTGCAAATTTGCATGAGAGGAGTGTTAACTTTAAGCCGAGAATTGTCTTTCGTTAATCACTGTAATGTTGGAGACAAACAGAGTTCCAAGTCGTTATCTTTTGTTTTCATGGATTCAACGCATAGCGCCGGGAAAAATTGAACTTGCAAACGAACGCCAAAGAAAATCATACCGTACGCAACTTTGACCACCACAGGTGTCTTAGTACTGTGCAGAAACGCGCTAGAGGCTCATTAGCTAGCACCTTTTTTAGGAAAGCTTCGTTTTTCGTATTAGTTCGCTCCTCGTGTGAATATGTGCAACTTGAAATTCATAATGAATTGGTGATTTTGACGTTTTTTTACAACAAGTCTTTTAAACCAAGTTCAGATAGAAGTCTTAATTCACATGTCAGACTCCTTAGATACAGAAAAGAAATTTCTAGAAAGAAAAAATCCTTTATGTAGACAATACCAGTATACCTGCTTTGTGTAATTAGTTCTGGTTGTTCCATGTCAATGTTGTTTGTGAGTACACAAAGGATATTTCGTTTATTTCTGAGGAGGTATTCTTAATGTGTCCGAATGGATTGATGTGCTCTCAGAATGCAGGAAAATGACTTTAATTTTCTAGGGGGAGCATGCCCCCAACTCCCCCCTTGGCCTAGTTAAGTTGGAGCTCACAAGTCAGTGAAAATCACTCATGTAGAATACTGGATCCACCCCTGATTATACCGGCATCTAGTGTTGGTGATTTTTGGCAAAAACTGAACCGTGATGTTTGAAAACTGTCCGGACAGAGTTTGTGGATGGCAGGGAGCATTATCCATAAACAGAAGGATATCTTTATCGTTGCGCTTATACTGGTAATTTGACTTCGACATAATTGTTCTCATGATCTCTGTATTCATCCAAGGGGGTAAGGATCCATGGGGGTTAGTACCTCTCTGGTGGCCAAACGATCCAGGCGTCCCAGACTGGTCCCCAGTCCCCCCACATCCAGCGGCATGGGACGCGGAAAATATGGCCAACTCGTCATCAGCAAGTGGCCACTCCATCTAGCCTCTCCCATGCCGAAGACCGTCCGTAGTGGCTCCACGTGCCGCCCCTGGCCTTTTAACAGAACTCGGCGGATCTAGGGGAGAAAACCCCGATAAATAACCCCACCATGCTGGTGGCAGTGCTGCAGAGTCAGGATCCCCGATCGTCGGGGCTCTCCCTGCCATTGGACTCCGGACCTTTGCCTGCATAGGCACCGTGTGCTTGCTGCTGTGCAACAGTACTCCCACGATAAAAGATTTCCCGCACAAGGCGTCTTCCAACATCTACATGCAAGCCCACACAAGTCCTTCGGGGATCGGCGAGAGGCGACGGGGACAGGATTAGTGAGATCTGGAAGTCCCTAGTCTCAAACCGGCACGTTTAGGCGGCAGAGTTCCGATTCAATCGTTTCACTCTTGGATAGGAACAGAAGAGTGCCTCGGCAGCTTTCTCTGCGACTGAGCAGCCCTTTTTTAGGATCCACTCTGCTCACCCTATAATTGGGAGGGTGCTAGAAAAGGTGCCCTAAAAATAGCCTGTTCCACCTTCTCCTGGCTGGTAAACCGCATCCAGCAGGATCACCGTTATAGCGGTCGAAATACCTACAAATTACAATTTGCAACTTGGAACGTTCGTACGCCCCTAGATAACCACGAACATACTGACCGTCCTGAAAGAAGTACTGCCTTGGTATCCCTCGAACTGAAGCGTTTTAAGGTTGATATTGCTGCCCTTCAAGAAAGCCGAAGATCCGGAACTGGACAACTAAGTGATCATGGGGGAGGATATACCTTCTACTGGCAAGGAAGACCAGAGGGCCAGCCCCGAACACATGGTGTTGGATTCGCAGTCCGGAGCGGATTGACCAAATATGTCAGCTCTCTTCCCCATGGCGTTAACGAACGCATCATGAAAATGCGTCTTTCCCTGGATAAGGATGAAGGTGCTACTGTCATCTGCGCATATGCACCAACCCTAGACGCTGAAGAGGAGAGGAAGGAAGTCTTCTATGCAACACTCAATAGCATCCTAGCGGACATCCACAAAGATGACAAGATCATTATTCTTGGTGATTTTAATGCAAGGGTCGGAAGAGATAACGCTCTCTGGAAGGGGACCATCGGCAAAGAAGGGGTCGGGAATTGCAACACTAATGGAGTACTTCTGCTTACTTTTTGCGCGGAGCACCAGCTAGTTATCACGAACACCATATTCCGCCCAAAGAACAAATTTAAAACTACCTGGCAACACCCAAGATCTAAACACTGGCATTTGATTGACTTTGTCATTGTCCGAGAACGTGACCAGGGCGATGTCAAAAAATTCTCGGCTGTCACATTTCCAATTATCATTTTTTTTACCTGAAGACTGTGCAGAGAACAGAGATCACTGATCCACTTAAGGTGTTCGATTCCTTCTCTGTATTTGTTGAACCCATAAGTTACCAGGGAATTTTCCATTTGGTTTCAGTGTACTACATAACAACACACTTGGTAAAATATTAGAAATACAGCTTTCTGATTTCGGCTCGACGGGCGATAGTTGTTGTCGAAGTCCATTACTCCTCGCTTTTAAGATTCCAGACATTTATTTTTTCAGCGCCTTGTCTTCCTTATCCAATTGAAGTTCCATTCTTGAGCTCCATAACGGTATATTTCTTTAAAGATGCACTAAAACGCCATGCGCGTTACAATGACTTTCCACGCCGTTGCAGGTTTAATAATTAAATGTTTTCCTGTGTGCACCAGGGAAATCTATGCATTACCCCAGCCCCCTCAAGCCTAACAAAATACGCGGAGAAGACTCTATGTACAAAGACACCACTTAGCAGGGGAGTGACAGGCTAGACTTTTCCCGACACGGAAAAAAAAACAAAATTAAAAAACCACGAAATGAAACCCAGATTCCGACTGGGTTTGGCAACCCAGTAAAAATTATTTGGCATTCACAAAAGACCACTAAGGCACCACGTGAATAACCTGTGTAACCGGAAATACGTCGCCATACAGGTTACCATGTGCACAAACGTACATCCATCATTTCACAGGCAAGACCACCCCTACTTCAGTAATGCTTCTTTTCAGTTAACAATAGACCCTTTGCATAAATGGCGCCCAAATTTGAATAACAATAATTGATACATCGTTAGCCTCACATTCATGAGAAAAATCCTTTGTCTTGAAACATTTATGCAAAGGGTCTATTAACCAGAAAATTTGTTTTTAGCGAGTATTCAGGGAAATTTTCCCAGCAAGCAGTGGAATTTAATGGTGCTCAGCCAACCAGGAAAAATTAAATGCAACACAACCAGCAAACAAAAGGGTTGATGCGATGGAATGCCAGCCAGGGGAAAAAAAGGAGGAAGAGCGGTTTTTCTTGAAGAGCGATTCGTTGGGTACTCCTGAGCAACGGAAAAACTTTTTGATCTGTTGCAGACTGGCTTGGCACAATGCAAACATCTATAACTTTTTTCCTGGTCACAAATTTAACCAACGTCTTTAGAACGAGAGCTACAGTAGTCATCATTGCGAGCTATTGCTACACAATGACAGGGCAAATCGGTTGCATTTTAATAAAGGAAACAATTGCCCACTCGTTGATCCATTACTTTACATGACTGGAGCGGCACGGAAAAATTTAACACTTTTTATGACAGTTGCTTTGAATAGAAATGCACTATCTGATGTATGCGGTTTAAATTTACAGTACCATTATAAGACAGTAAGCAGATAGTCCAAAGTTTATTCTGTTGGCCCGAAGAGAAGATTATGGCAGGAAA
Organism: Montipora capitata; assembly: GCA_949126865.1. NCBI lineage: Eukaryota > Metazoa > Cnidaria > Anthozoa > Scleractinia > Acroporidae > Montipora > Montipora capitata. The sequence continues at coordinate 29,047,664 of OX421456.1, forward strand.
AAAAACCAACAAGCGAAACCGTATTACAGGTCAATTCTTTCATTAGAGGGAACCATGAATATTAAAAAATTTGCACGCCGGAGATAGGCGATGAATATGAACTCAAGCGAGAGCCACTTAAAATGGTTGATCACAACGCTGTAGCAATTGTCCGCAAAAGAGAGAAGGTGGTAGGTCTTGGAGGAATTGCATCCACGAGAATTAATTAAGTGGCGAAACAGTTCTTGGACATGTTCCCAAGCTTATGGCCCTATGGCTTACAAAATTGTTCAAGAGGCCAACAAACAAAGGAAGAGCTGTCGTGAAAGGCAAGCGCGTAAACAGAGCGGCCGGCTATGGTTTAGAAATTCCATGGAGTACTGCTTCACATGAGACGAGTTCTCAATTCAATGGTTAAAATCAAAACTTGAGGAGCAAGGGTCTTTGTAGATTTCCATTAAAGTAGGAATAAGGTTTTCCCGTACAGATTTTGGTCGTAACAAAACAGTGGGTCTGCTCTATCTATTGTTCGCTATTGTTATGTTTGTATAGCGCCGGATGTCACGAAAAGTTTTCACGTGTACGCGGCTTGTGACATGTTATAGTGAAGATTAAATTGCACTTTTTGTTTTCTTGTTGTCATGAGTTATCACCTTATATCATCTGTCACTATTTCGCTTGGAAAGATAATTTGCTGGCCGCTTAATGGAGGTAAAAAAGAATTATAAGTAATACACTTGCGACAGCAAAAGGGTGGCCGCGGCCGCTTAATACAGATATTAAATACAGCAGTTTACTGACAAGTAAATAGGGACTTTTCCAAGTGGCCGCTTAATGCAGGGTGGCCGCGTAATAGGTGGCCGCTTAATAGAGGTCGGACTGTATCAATATATTTTTAGTCTTTATCTATAACATTTAGTCTGTTGTATATTTTCGTTGACTGTCATATTTAATTGTAATGAGACTTTGATGATTCCTTGTATTTTTTTTAGTATAATCTGTCTTCACTGAATAAACGCTGGTTTACCCTGTACTTCAGGCACCCAGCACAGTCACACACGATTTGTCGTAATGTCGTATTATTTATTGCCTCGCTTTGCGAGCTGTGCACAATTGTTTAATTCCAGGCTTGCACGTGCAAATTACAATTTTCACTGAATAAGAATTTTTAGAAATGCGAGTCTTTTCTGCGGTTCATAACCCCAATCGCTATTTATATTTCGAGCTTTATCTTGAAAATTAGCTCGTTGATTTACCCTGATAATACAACGGCTTCAAAATTTGCTTCAACATCCGTTCGATTTTGTTGAATGATATTTGAAGATGTTGACTGATAGGGTGGGAAAGGGTTTCAACATATCATTCAACATTCGATTCAACATCAGTCCCCAGGCTGCAGCCGTGGTTGTTACTATAGATACGGATATGGATACGTCATTAAGTGACCGAACAAAGTTGAAAGAGGAGGGCAAACAGCTTCAACTTCATTTAACATTCACGAAAACAAAAAAAAAGAAGTTGAATGGTTGGTGAAGCAAAGTTTAAAGGGACACTGTAATGCTAAATTTGATGCTTTTAGAATAAAACTGGGTAAAAATCTAAATTAGTACTTTAGCTCACATGTGCAATATTCCTGACAACCCACTGACAAGATATGGAATATATATCTATTGCATAAAGAGCTATTCATATTTAATTCATGGCGACTTTCTGCGGACACCAACTGGCGAATTTTTTCAAGTCTCAATCTATTTCCATCCTCTCCATCCATGGGTACAAATAACAAAGAATAGCTTCAGTACACTTAAGTAGTTATTGCCAACAAAACTACGCCGTCATTTTTTGGTCTTGATTGATGCAAAGACGTATTTTAGTGTTTTGAAGTTCGACTGAAATAACGTGACACTGTCCTTTAATTAAAGGCTTTTAAACTCATTCAACATCGTTTCAACTTCGTTTCAACATATTTCAACAAGGTTGAAAGGAGGAGGGGGGGGGGGGGGGGGGAACAAACGGTTTTAACATCGCTGTTCAGCAAAATCGAACGGATGATGAAGCTAATGGTAAAAACCGTTGGCCCGGGTCTTAATTGTTCGCATTCTTGCCTCCTTATCATTCTTTGTGTCAGTTTTACTATCGATCTCAGACGTCCGTGTCCACGTGGCGCGAGTCACGTTTACACTTGCTTCTTATTTCCTCGGAAAAGGCTTTTCCTGGGTTACCCGTAATAGCTTCGGCCGGTTTTACTCGCCGTCAACATCGTTTCGCATTTTTCTCTTTGGGGAGAGCAACAGAAAATAGCGTCACGAGATCAGTATTTTCGAAACCGCAAAGCCACAAAAATTGTTATCACGAGATCAGAATTTTTTAACCGCACACTGAAATCAACGGTTCATGAAGGGCCAACTGGAAAACATAGACTGGACTCTGGACTGGACTTTGGACTGGACTCTGGACTGGACCCTGGACTGGACTTTATTAAACGAAGTTTATATTTAACCAATAGTATAACGATTAACCGTTTCTATTTAATTGTTAACCAGCGAGAATGAGAATGAGAATAGATGTTTTTTTCAAAGGGAACATAAACGAAAAATCTAACAATGCTGCCCAGTAACTTTCAATCAAGTCAAGAAACTATTACGTGAACACTGTGACGACGATATATCTCATGCGTGCGCTGTCTAAAGATTATAAGGAATGTAGTCCAATTCAATATATTCGATATGTTAAGCGCGATCGCTTTGCGCACTATTTCTACAATTGAACCGGCTAGAACTGCAAACTAAGCACTTCAGTTGTTTACAGCGGTAAATTAACGTTTCAAACCCCGCCAATTATACGCTTTGCTACGATTGCTTTAACCCTGCGAAGTTTGAAGTCATCACGTGACAGTGTTCACGTAATAGTAGCTTGACTTGATTGAAAGTTACTGGGCATCATTGTTAGATTTTTCGTTTATGTTCCCTGTAAAAAAAAACATCCATTCTCATTCTCATTCTCGCTGGTTAATAATTAAATAGAAACGGTTAATCGTTATATTATCGGTTAAGTAATGATCCGTGTAAGGTGGATAGCAATTTCCTTTGTTATGCGGCAACGGGGCTTTCCCCACATAGGAATGTTATCATTTTTACACAGAGAATGCATAAACCTACAGGAAGGCAGTTTAACGCAATAAAATTCATTTACAGCCCACTCTGAAAGGGTGTTTTTTTGTGTTAAAAGATTTTGACCAATCACAAGAGTTGAAAACAAAAGCCAAGAAACGTTTACAATTTTACATGTGCCCCACATACGATTTCTGTGGAATTCATTTAAACTGAGACCAGATGAAAGATGGAAGATGGTTGGAAAGTAAGGATGAATATAATACTGCTTTATGAAGTTTTGTTAACCGTTTGCTGTTTAAGCCAATCAGAAGTAAGTACAGACAATAGAAAAGTTATCACCTTTTTGCATACCAATTGAATTCCAACATGTTCGTTGCCGTTGTTGCTATCGTTCTTATCTGGCCCGTTTCTTAAATATTAACTTCGTTTAATAAAGTCCAGTCCAAAGTCCAGTCCAGAGTCCAGTCCATGTTTTCCAGTTGGCCTTCATGAAGTGGGCTGAAAAAAAGCTTTGTCTACGGACGTCTGAGATCGATAGTAATTAACTTAAAAGCACGGAAGTGACGCAAGTCACGCAACGCGCACTGGTTGCTTTCTCGTACTGAACAGGAGGTGTCCGTCACTGTAATCTCTTTGTGGAACGAATCTTTTCAGGTACAGCTAACTAACACTTGACTGAAGAAAGATATTTGTATAATGGTGATTTGTGTAAGT
>OX421456.1:29058969-29076469 GCA_949126865.1 Montipora capitata
ATAGACTACGTTTAGCCTCTTATCGTATAATTTGATCTTTTAACAGATCTCAAGTATCAAGACAATTCGAGACTACAATAATGAATTCAGCTGATTCAGCTTTGCCAAGTTCTGGAACTACTAAACTACTGTCTACCTTGTGGGATGTTGTTGATCATTACCTATTGGCAGTGATGCTGGCGGTTTCAGTGGCCTCGTTTGGTTTGCAGACCACCCAAGACCGTTTGATATGTATACCTGCTGTTAATTGTTCAGCTGTTGCAGGATCAAGCGATGTGTTCAAAGTTTGCAAGAATTTAAGTCAGCAACTTGCGTCTATTGTCCTAACAGTAATGTCTGATCGACGGCAATATGATTATGTTGATAACGAATGCTATTCGAATATGAATTGCTTTGCGAAGTTTTATTCGTTAATTTTCCTTGCTGAGACTGTGATTTTGCTAGCCATATCTAATTTTTGGCAAAAGTATCCCAACACTCGATCTGCAGTGGCTCTTTGTGAACATTTACTTTCGGAATTTAACAAAGGAAACTTTGTGTCATCCGGTGCAACTGCCAATCTTGCATACAAATTAGAAAAAATCTTTAAACAGCGTTACGGGCGATCACGTTCGAGCAAAAGCAGTCTAAATTACCCTTGCAAAGCTTCCAGTTACCTTTGTAAACATTTCAGTTCTGTAACTTGGCAGTACAGAGTTCGAGGTGTGCTAGGCTTTATCTTCACTGCTGGCTTTCTAATTCTTAATGTTTGGGCGTACGTGTCGAGCGGGGTTAGCGCCAGCTGGACTTCTTGTCGTCTAGAGAGCGTTACTTTTGTTAAAGAGCACAGCTACTTTCAGTGCTCTCGATCCATTGGAGGGTTCTATCGCATTGTTACAATTTCATTTTCTGTTTTTTTTGCTCTGCACATGTTTTTTGTTGTCGTGTCTACTATATGGGCTTGGTGGTGGGTGGGAGGAAGGAGGCCTTCATTTAAGAAAAGTAACTGGATCGTAAATCCCGCCAATGGGATAGCCTTTGAATTAGATGGAGATGCGGCATTTCTGTTTCATATTATGAATGCTTCAAATAAGACTTTGTTGGACACTGTCATAGCACAGAAATCTGAAGAGAGTCAGGTGTAATAATTATTGTGTACAAATTGTAAGTTTATTGTAAATTCCGTTCACCGCTTTCGTTTCCCTTCCGTCAAATATTTAACAATTATTCTTTAGTTTGAAATCGAGGTGACAAGCGGCGAGGAAAATATTCTCTCACTATTCACCGAGACTGAAAAGAATAATTGTTTTAGTATACACACTTGAAGTTAACTCAACAACATTTGCAGAAGAAAACCATTTAAAGTTGATTTAATTGACATCTCAATTCATGCGTGGAAACAATCCCGTTCCCAGAGGCTACGTTCCCGGGCGTTCACGGACGGGAACGAAGACCTCTGGGATAATCCATTTAAGAAATGGAATTCATTGGTTAAAAATCTGAGCATGAGCAGTTTAACCGGAAGGCGAAACAACAACTCTCAGCCAAAACGAAGAGGGTAACTGGTCTTGACAGAATGTTCGGTTAAGATACACAACCACAGGCAAAGGAGCGGAGGGCGCAATGGTATCGAATTCAAAAGGCGTTCAGGGATAAGGCCGAAAGATATGATTCTCTTCTCGCTTTCTCGCGAGACAAAAAAGAAGTGTCAGTACTAGCTGAGTGATATTCGTACCTCATTGCCTTTTTGATGGCCTTTGACTTGTTCGAATTTGGTTCTATTGTTATATTGTATCTATTAGTTAATTGTGGTTCATACGGCCGGATAGTTAGCTATTTGATGGCCACAACTACTTGTCCTTTTAACCAATTCGCTCCCGAGCTATGTATTACCGGTGTACCATATTATATTTCCTGTAAATACGATCTTCTTATTCCTTATGGAAATTTTCAGCCTGAATCCTCTGGAATGCTGAGTTGATTAAATAAAATAATGTGGTATTTGTTTGTTACACGGACGAAATTTGTCACATACAGTCAACTCCCGCCTTGCGGACACCTCGCTATTACGGACACCCCGCTATTACGGACAGCAGCTAAATCCCCGGCGAAAGTTAAAGACGTTTGACTGAAATAAACTCCTGCTATTACGGACTCTCGCTATTACGGACTTACGGATACTTTATTCGGTTCCAACGTCACAATTTTATTGTTTTCTCTCTCGTTATAGCGGACACCGAGCAGCATCTTGGAAAATTTGCACACATATCAAGTATATTTTTTCTGCTTTTTTGATTCATAGAGGGGAGTTTAAGATTGCTAATGAATTTAGTCTCGTTAGCGACAAAGTGGGGGAAGTTGCAATTCAAAGGACAAGTACACAGAGCCGATTGGAACGATATTTCAAGGCAATGTGATAGCTGATGCAATCAATAACTGATGTTCAGGTTTTTCCTTGAAAATAATTTAGAAATGTAGGTTACTGTGCTTCAGTACAGTAGGAAACCAAAACGATGATGGACATTGCTGCAACATACGATGACTGTTTTTTACGTACTTAGTACTGTACACAAAGGGTACGTAACTCCTGTTCTGTTATGTTCTGCTCTGTTTGTAAATAAAGTTCTGACGCTCTTTGCGTGCGACAACGGGTCTGAAAAAGGTACTGGAGTTAATGAAAATGAACACACATGTGACCTCCTTCTGTAAATATGGTTTAAAATTTTCTCGCACCCCGCTATTACGGACACCAAACCGTGGTCCCGAGGGTGTCCGCTATAACGGTAGTTGACTGTATCGAAGACAGGAGCTGAAACATAAGCGAGCTTTATAAATATAATACAATTACTTTTGAAAAGATGCCATCATAATAGATGTCATACTGAGCATTATTCAAATAAAAACTAATAGTTAAGATGTAATGGCAGAAGGCGGATATATGAAATACATTTATTGTCATCGACAGATTTCAATTCATCGTTTTTATTTTTTGAACAGGTATTCAACATGCCCAGTGACCTTGTGGAACATTTTCCATAATTAATATTATTATATTCAACTTTTCTTCAATTTCAATTTAAGTTTTTCAATTAATCATGTATTTTAAGAATCAATATATTAGTTTCACATATTAGTATTGAGTCCTATTTTAGTGAATTATTCAACCGTAATACCATGCGTTCATTACGAATAATACAAATATTTTGCTTGTGCATTACCAGCAGAAAAGGGATGATATCCACTTCAAACTAAACTTGCATTTTTCATGCCACATGTTGCTTTGTTTGCCAAGATGAATTATAACTCTGTCTTAGCGATCTGTGTGCTTTTCAGTTTTTCTGAAAAAAATTGTGAAGTTGAGGAAACTGGCAGTGACTTCTGCATTAAAAAAAAGGTTCTGATATCCTTTGAGATGTGAATTTTCATGAAAAGTGCAAGTTACGGTGGCTTGAAACACTTCATCCTGCAACAATGAGATGCAAAGAGGAATACTGTGCGCAAATATGCCTGCACTTGCAGCCACTCAACCACGCTTAGCTTGTGTAAGTTACTACTGTTCATCTGGAAGGTGTATACTTTGTTCAGTTTGGTTATAAGCCACCTAAACCTCATTTGCTACCACAAGGATTTTCACCTAATATTTTGCTAATGAGCGCTTCAGAGGAGGCCATATTGCAATCTGATATTTGAATAATTTATAAGAGATGTGGTAACATAATTCAATATTCATTTGGCATAGAGAGGCTTTTCAGAAGGGCCTTACACAAACAATGGACAGGAATACATTACTGTAATTTTCACCAAGTTTAAAATAATATTAATTAGCACTTGCCCATAACAGAATAAATAAAATCTGCTTGACTGAATGGCTACCAAAACCAAAGGAAGGCTTGGTGTTGTAGTGATTAATAGAAATCGCCCAATACAAAGTATGGGGAAAGAATTTATTACTATACGTTATCATTGGATGATCAAAAAGACCCTAGACTTGGTTGAGGGACTTGAAGACACAGTGAATTATTGCTTTATATTTCTTGCACAAATTTGTCGTACGTCCTCTTGGCCTGGATGTCAAATTGACTCTTTATAGTGGGGAGAGGAACCCATTTTTCTCCCTCCTCCCTAATTTTTTTGACCCCTTCTCCCCCCTCCCCAATATTTTCCCTTTTTCCCTAAATTTTACATAATTTGGACTTTTACAGCTCTTTATTATGTAGTACTTCATGTTTAGTCAGTCAAAACTCACTCAACGTCCGTGAAAATGCTGCCATGATATTTAATTTTTTTTCTGAGTGTCGCTGATGGTTTCGATGCTGATGGCAAGAGTCCTGCAAGGTTGCCTGGCGTTCTGCCTCATTTTTTCAGGCTTACTAAGGCTGATTTTCTTGTCGTAGGCTTCACATGCAGCATTAAGATTGCTCGTGTGTTTTTGAATGGCCTTTTCACCTTTATTTTGAAGACTCTTATATCGTCAGCAAACATCAATTCGAAGAAGGCCTCTGGGTCTGGGTTTGCTTAGCTATTTTGTGACCTTGTCCATGTAAATAGGGTCTAAACCATAAAGAGCAGGGTAGACAGTACACAGTCTTGTCTTACTCCGTATATCACTCAGAATCAGTCAGTGAGGCCACTTGTCCGCGTTTGAACACAGCTTTTAGATTCAGCACATACTTCAGCTATGAATGATGTACGCCAACTTCGTGGGTCAATGTGATGTTAATCTTCCTTACCAACAGCTTCTTCGCGAATCTGACTAAAAGCAAATTAGTATGAACAAGCTACTTCAACATTTTTACGGAACACTTATAATTCTTTGTAACACATACCATCACAAACGCCTTCCAAAATATTTTGCGTTTTTCCAAAATAGCATTTTCCGCCAAAAATGGGCTTTTCAAGGGTAATTGAGAGCTAGTTTCCGCAAAAAACTGCCTTTTTTATCGACATAGTAAAATTAAGGCACAAGAGTGGTTTCATTTTTGTCAAAACACACGGAATCCATTCTTTTTTAAGGGGAGACTTTTATTGCAAAACTTATGGATAATGAAATAGTGGCTTGGAAAAAAATGCAAAGTTTGGGTTTCTTTGCGGACTGTTAAGTTTACACGAATTGTACTGACACAATCTATCCTTATTTCACTGACATAAAAAATAAATCCCTCAATTGTATGCATATAAAAAAGTCGGATGGACAATCATAGGAACTCCTATACCCTTTATTTTATTACAAATGTTTCTGAAAGGCAGAAAAACGCAACGATTCAGAGGCATGTCTGCCACTGTTACAACAAAGACAGTAGAAAATGAGATTACAAAACTTACTTAACAGGATAACTAGCCATTGCATTAAAAAAAACATCACAAATAATGTATTTCTCAAACTGCTTCTTTTGCTGAAACTATGTAACCCAAGATGCCGCATGCTGCAGAAATTCTGCAGCCCAAGATGTCCCAAGCTAGGCTGTTCCTAGTCACCAAGAATTACGATTCAAGAGCGTTCAAGTACTTACTCAATTACAATTTAAACTAATTTAACCTTATTACATTTAATTAATTGTTCCTGCTCCATACCTCGTGAGCGACACAGACCAAGTGTTTGCTGCTTTGATCTTATTCTTGCCATTGAGCTGAAATTTCAAGACAAGTTTGAACCGCCTTAAGTACTCTGTTCGAAATATGCCTTTCATTTCCCTCTCCTTGAACTTGTCCAACTCTAGAATGCCCAGATACCTGTGTCATCAACTTTATCGTCTGTCCATTAATCAACTTAATAACCTCCCATTTACACTCCTTTCCCCGCTTTAGCACCACAACACCACATTTCTTTATCCCAAATTCCATTCCCATGTCTTGGCTAATCAAATGCATTGTCGATACAAGGCTTTCAATCTCTGCTTTATTCTTGCCATAGACCTTCAAGTCATCCATAAAGAACAAGTGATTTATTTGACATCTCCTAAGGTATATCCAGCTTTGAAATTTTGTAGGATCTTGGTCGAAGGTACCATGCAAACAACGAAGATGAGGTAGGACAGGCTGTCTCCTTGAAAGACACCCCGTCTTCCAGTTTACCATGGATTTCTGCAGAAAAGTTATTATATTTTCCGCTACCTGTGCCATTTTTAAGCTTTCAATAATCCAAGAGTGAGGCACCATATCGTATGCTTTCTTATAGTCTACCCACGCCATAGCTAAGTTCTCGTGCTTTCTTTTGCAATCAGCAAGGACCATCTTATCAAGCAACAACTGATCTTTTGTGCCGTTGCTCTTTCTCCTACACCCCTTCTGTTTTACAGGCAAAGCATCGTTTTCTACAAAGAACTCAACATACTATCAGTTATGATCCCCTTCATCAGTTTCCATGCAAGTGACCCGTAGACAGGATATGTGTCGATCAGGGCCAGGTATTATTATTATTATGCAGTATGTAGTACGTAAGTATGCTTACAAATATAAGTAGGAAAAGGCACTATTGTGTAACAATCCCTACTGTTAAACCTATTTACAAACCAATTGGTGATAACTAACGAACCAACATTTGAGAAAGGAACAAGAGTTTATATTCCTTAATAACTCGTCGAAACCTTGAATGACTTTGCTATGTTTAGGGTGTACGATAAAACTGCCTTCTGCATATTAAACAAAACCTGGTTCCCTCTATCCAAACCTAAAAACTTCCGAACTTTCTCCGCCGTCTCCATGGAGTAGCCTCCTAGTACATCAACTATCACATTAAACTGTGTGATAGTGTGGCCGGGGAACTGTTGGCGCATCTCCCATCTCAACGGCGCATACTTGTCAGTTTTCTCCTGTTCCTTCTGTTCTCTGTTGGAAACCCAAGGGCAGCTCATCTCAATAAGGATCACCTTCTTCTCCTTTCTGTCCACAATTCTCGCATCAATTCTGTTAGCCCTAACTTCCGTATTTTCAGCGAATACTGGCACATCCCAGTACGCGCACGCTCGGTCATTCTTGTACTCGGGTTTAGGTGAGACTGGAGAGTACCAAGGGGGGATACACTGGATAAGATCTAAGTCTTTCAGGAACTCGAAGAAAATGATTTTCAAGGCTGCATTGTGTCTCTGCATGTACTTAGTTTGGGCCAAGGCACCACATCCGCTAATCACGTGGGCCATAGATTCAGGCCCTTTTCCACACATACGACACGTGGTATCCGAGGTGGTCAGCGTCTTCGTCTTGCTCTGGTGGTACAGCTTAGTGGGGAGTAATTGCTGATATAACTCATAGATTCCAGCAACAGTATGCACAGGTGCAGACTTCCACTTACTAAGCCAAGTGAAGCAGTCAATAACTTTGTTATCATTCCATCTTTCTCCGAACAGCTTTCCTTGCCACCTCTGCTCTCTTACTTCCCTCATGCTTCTCTCTTCTTCTCTCGCTCGTAATGTTCTCCCTACTCCTTTAACATGTGATTCCTCACCTGAGTCAGTTTGCAACGCTTTGGGATCTGGGTATGCAAGGTCCAGGGTAATGTCCATTTCCAAAGCAAATTTCTTGGCATCCTTTACGAGTGATCTTCTTCCTGCTCGTTCGCACTTCTCTTCAAACTCGCGCACTAAACTCATCGTTCGATCTTCGTTTGCGTACAGCTTCATTGTGGTCTTGACTTTGGTCTTCTTATACAGGCTCTCAAATGACTTCAGTCCCCGGCCTCCACACTTCCTTGGTAGGTATAGCAACTCGGTTGAACCGAGTGGATGGTAACCTCCATTCTCTTTGATGATCTTGCGAGCTTCGCGATCGAGGTGTTGTAGATCAGCGAGCGGCCATGTTAGTGTCCACATAGGGTAGGTGACAACTGGTAGTGCGTATTGATTAGATGCTAAGACTGTGGAAGTCCGATAGGGGGCTCGACCATATAATTGACAGTCTCTGCAAGCAAACCTTTGAAGCTCCCCACAGAACAGAGCTGTCCTCTTGCTTAGAATTTTCTAAAACTCCCAAAAACTTATAAGTCTCTCCCTTCTTCAGATTTTCTATGACCTGCCTTTCTCCGATGACAGTGCCTCCCAAACTGCTGTCCAATGAACCTCTCCTTACGTGAGCTGTAGAACACTTCTTCTCGTTCCACTCCAAACCGACATCTCCCATGGCTTCTTTAACTGTCTTCATTACTCTCTCAAGTTTATCCTTCGACGCTGCATATATCTTCATATCATCTATGTATAGCAAGTGCGTAATCTTGCCACTCAGTGGTCTTGACAGCTTGTATCCTTCCGATGCTTTCAACTTCCAAGATATCGGGTTAAGGCATAAAGTGAACAACCTCGGACATAGGGCGTCGCCCTGTGGAAGGCCTTTGTTGAACCTTATGACGTCAGAGATTTCATACCCTTCCTTTGTTCTGGCCGTGATCTTCGTATTCCAGCTTTCACACAGTCTCGCCACTGTTCTGCACATCCATAAGGGGAATTTGTGCATCGTCATCATTTCTTGCAACCAAGCATGGCTTACAGAATCGAACGCCTTTCGCACGTCGATCCAAGCCATGCTTAGGTTCCTGCTTCCATTTCGACTATCTCGACAAACCATTCTGTCAATCATTAAGTTGTCCATGGTCCCACTGCACTTGGTCCTGGCTCCCCTTTGCTCTTCTTCTAACAGGTTGTGTGTCTCCAGATGTTCGTCCATTGGTGACAATAAGCAGGTGGTAAACCACTTATACTGCGTGTTCAAACAGGTTATAGGCCTCTGGTTCTGACTGGAGAGCTCGCCCGGCTTAGGGATCAGAGTGGTTTTCCCTCCTGTGAACCAGCTGGGATATCCGACTTCGCCCGTTAAGATGGTATTGAAGCTAGCCGCAGTCCCTTCATGTAAAGTGACAGCCCTTTTCCACCAGTAGTTTGCAATTCTATCGGGGCCCGGGGCACTCCAGTTGCGTTTTTTCTTGATCGCCTCTGCACACTTCGTCTTGTTAAGTTGGAAACTGTCTTGCCGAGGGACTGGGACTAGCTTTTCAAACGCTTTTCTCACTTCCACTAACCACCCAGGTTTAGTATTCGCAGTGGAGCCACTCGTCTCCCAAAGATGTTTCCAGTAACTACAGGCGTCTTGAATACTTTCAAAAACCCTTTCGTCATCCTTACTCGTTTGCTTAGTTGTTTTATAATTGGGCTTGTTGTTGTCGGCGTCTTGCTCAACCATTCTGCTAAATTGTGCAAAGACACCACCAGGGTCAGCATGGAAACGGGTGTTCAAATCTCTTGCCTCCTCCTGCTTTTTCTTTCGCATAAACGCTCTTTTCGCTTTACGGAGGTCTGACTTTTATTCTCTCGATGTATGTGACAATGCTCGCCGCTGACAACTTTCCACACTCCTTCTCGAGCATTGATCTGTTCTTTTTTCCCTTGTTTGTGATCTTTTTATTTCCCTTTATCCTATCCAGCTCCGCTACTGCAACTGAGATGTTTTTCCTAACCTCGGTAGCTTGTTTTACAAACGCTTCCTTAATCCTTTCACTAGGTGTTTTCCTTTTCCTCCGTTCCGTTGTCCCGGGTTCTTTCTTCCATCCCTTGTGTATCAAAAAAGCGACCACAACAGAATAAAGGATGCAATTAGTCAGCCATAAGTACCCAAAGGGATTGCGAATAGGGTCTAAAGTATGTCCTTCTTCACGCCTCCTGTGCTCATTAATCACCGTGTTGATGGTGTTGATGTCTGATTGCGTCGGCCTTTTTTTCACTCTCGTGTCAATATCTCGGCTACTAAAATCACCGGTATTTGAGTTAACTGAAGCGAAAATCGGTATCGCGCCTTCCAGGATTTCACGTGCGTCAAGGTTTTTATTATTATTATTATTATTATTATTATTATTATTATTATTATTATTATTATTATTATTATAATCGATCGATTAATTTCCGAAGGGAGGTGTATTCAAAAACACCTCTTCAAAAACACCTATTATTATTATTATTATCATTATTATTATTATTATTATTATTATTATTATTGTCTCTTTTATCACAGTCTTGGCTGGTGTCTGTTTGTGCGTCAGCCGGGCGCAAACCATGCACCTGGAGCATCAGGCAAGCAAGTCAATTATTCTGTTCATAAACTAAGCACCTTTCTGAGGATTCGCGCAGATCACAGTATGCAGATCTTTTGAATCTCTGTCACAGTTGCTCTCTCTAATACTTTTCTCATGTTTTCTACCATCCCCTTCTTTACTGTACCAAGCGCACCAACAACCACAGGGGTCACTATGGTTTTCATACGCCGCATTTTCTGTATTTCTTGTTTAAGGTCTTTGTACTTGCTTTTCTTTTCGACCTCCTTCAGTACGATGATTCCATCTGATGGGACAGTTATGTCAATCAGTTTGCAGGTGAAAGTCACTGAATCTTTGACGATGATGTCTGGTCTATTCACTGTTATAGTTCTATCAGTATTGAATGTCATGTCCCACATGATGGTGATGTTGTTGTCTTTATTTTGCACCACAGTCTTTGGCTCGTGTTGGTACCATTTGCCTGTAATCTCGATATCATGATCTTGACAGATGCTCCAATGCAGATATGCTGCAGCATTATTGTGCCTGGAGATGTACTCTGTTTTGGCTTATACCACACATCCAGATACAATATGGTCCACCGTCAGTTCATGTTGCGAACACATTCTGCATTTGCTTTGGATATTGCCCTTCTTTGTGCTTCAGATATCATCATTATTATTATTATTATTATTATTATTATTATTATTATTATTATTATTATTATTTGTACTATTATTTGTACTATTCTGACTTAACATATACCCTTCTATCGATGTAATTAAGTGAATTATTACCAATAAAGGTTAATTTAACAAAAACACAAACAAACAAACAAAAAAACACATACCTTGGCTGATTTTCTTGATATATTTATTGCACATGTCTGTCTTGTGTTAAGTTTTCATTACGACATTATAAAAGGCTGAACGGCAACGACATCAAAAAACGCCACCCCAAAATAGAACTTAACGCTTTCGCAAGTATTTCGTGATTATTCCGTCTTGTTCACGTAATACAATGTGGGCAAAGTATCCTGTAACTGGTTTGGCACGAATGCCTTTAAAGCAAATGAAGATATGGTTCATTGTTGCATTCTCACGTTGTCGGCGTCAACTGAAAACATACCATGAAAGCCCTTTACGGAAAAAAATATTGAATATGCTTATATCAATGTTATGTTGCATACATGAATGTCATGTGCAATAAATCTATAAGCATTTATGTCCGATGTAAATCAAAAATGCCCAATACAACTACTAAAAGGTGTTTGATATAACCTAAAGATGATAGATATCCAAATCCGCTAGGACACCGGTATCATGGTTGGCAAGGTAATTGCTCGGAGATATATGCTGTATCAGGCTATTCTAAAATGTGAGGGTAAATATAGATATCTATGATATGATGATAGCCTAACTTCCATTTAAACCAGTATAGCGTCCCTTGGGACCTTTGTTTTCTTTATGAAGTTAATGCACTGAGTATTTTTGAGACACGCTCAGTTCTCTTGTTGTGGAATAGGCTTCTACTGTAATTCCTTCGAACTGACATCGTTGCTCGTTGAAGATGCCAAGTAGTTGGTGTAAGTAGCCGATTAAGCAAATTTTTTGAACATATGACTGATTCTCGAAGTTCATAGAGCACTTAAGGTGATTCCTCAGTGTTGCCCTACGCATCCTGTACTGCGCATATGATGTGTCAATATTTAGAGATTGGATCGAATTTGCAACATTGTAAATATGGCATAAGTCGATCACGCATGCTGAAACAGTTCTCAAAACACACGTTGAGAGCAGTTGTGAATGACCCATAACTCTTTACGAATAAGCGCGCATTCCGAGAACATGGCGAATTTTGTTGTTTCGATCTACGATAATCGAGATAGACAGGTACGTCACATACGATGGTGACCTATATTTTTTTTTTGCATAATTTTGGTGTACAAATTATCCCTTTTAAATGAAAACAAAGAATGTTTAAAAAATTATCGGAATTTAAGGAAAAGTATATACTCAAGTGAAGCTATGATCGTCGCAGTGTGAACTCAATTTTTAGCCATTAGCTAGAAGCCATTTAGAAGCCTGAAAAAGTCAGGACTTCAATGGATGCCGGTTCGACGCTCTAACCAACTGAGCCGCGAAGCCACTGATGTTGGGAGCTGGTCATTTGTGGGTTCATATGTTCCCGTGATGAATGAATCAACGAACAAAATGATATATGAAATGATAATGCAATCATATATTAAACTGCAATTCCTAAAATTGCGTGCATAACTTCGAAGATCATAGCTGCACTTCACTACATATCCGCAGTTCAATATTTGATTCATTTCATATATCATTCGCTCGTTGATTCATTCATCGCGGGAACATATGAATCCACAAATGACCAGCTCCCAGCATTAGTGGCTTCATAGCTTAGTTGGTTAGAGCGTCGCACCGGCATCGAGAAGTCACGGGTTCAAACCACGTTGAAGTTCTGAAATTTTCAAGCTTCTCTACGCAATTGCTAAAATTGCGTTCATAACTACGAGGATCATAACTTCACTTGATTACATATCCGCTGTTCAATATGTGATTCATTTCATATATTATTTTGTTCGTTGATAATATATATAGCTAAAAAACTACACAAGGCCCCTTGCCCAGGGAAGTAATTTACGATCTTGAAAACAACGACTCGAGAAATGTTTGGAGTCGACGTCGCTTTAAGATGAGTAATTTTTCCATAAACTATCTGGTGTTTTTTCAAGTGTTACCTTAAAACCCCTCTCGCTTAGCTACCGCAAAATGTACCCTGAGCCGTTGAAATAACGCGCGTGATTAGTATCAGTACAGGCATCAATGGGGTGACTTATCTTTCGTTCGACAACTTTTTTTCTGAGGAATCACCATATTCTCCCAGTCTACGAATTGAATAAAGAATGAAAAGAAAATCTAAGGGCGCGTTCTACTGACCGTATTCCGTAATAAGAATGCATGGAATATAAAGTTAGAAATCCTTCGTTTTTACGGAGATTCACATTAAAATTGTCAAACACCCGCTAAAACGCTATTTTAAACATATTTTTAATTATCCTTGCTGCTTCGAAACGCGCCAAACATACCGTTTTAATCATCACTCCACGTATTCTTATTCCGGAATAGGGTCAATCGAACGCTCCCTAAGTGAGTGACTGTAGCGTTTCGTTGTAGCGGTGTTTTTGTAATTATTGCACTTAATACCATGAAAAAAGTTTTTGGGTTTGGAAGCCAAATCGTACATTTAGCTCCAGCAGATGCCATTTTGTATTCAGGAAAAAGCCCTTCCATTTTCGAGGGGCCTGGGTACGTGGTGACTTTGTGTTGATACAGACCTCACTGCTTTGATCATGAAAACTGTGTTTTTGTGGTTCTAATACATTAGTCTACATTAACATTAGAAAAGCACAAGGGTTTGTATCAAAACAGGGTCACCAGCAGTAAAAATGGTCTATTGTTCACGCTTATTAAAAAGTCATCATGTGATAATGGATGATTTTATTCTTCCCAATATCTCTTGGATTGACTGTAGGTTTCACAAACTCACATAACACCTCCAGTGCGGCCTTCTGCCGGTGATATCCACAAAAACCATTCATTATTCTAAATGAGCAGTGTACCAACTCACGAAAGAAGTGATTTAAGCAATCGTCTCTTGTAGATACCTGAAAAATTCTCACTGGTGGATCAAATAGGATTCGAACCCACGACCTCTGCGACGTGGTGCAGTGCTCTAGTAAATGAGCTAAGAAGCCACTAGTAAACTGTCCCTTTTTAAACACAGGTACCAACCAGCCGTTAATAGCACCCGTAATATTCAAACGGTTACTCAGAAAAGATTCAGTACCATTTGCCTGGAATCTTTTGTCAAGCCTTGGAAATCGAGGGTATTTTTTGAACTATTGTTAACAGGGAATTCGAAACGACTTGACGATGATCTTCTGAAGTCTACGTTAATCCTTTGGAGCGGGTACTAGATTATCTTCATTGGCAACCCGCAAAACAGCATAAATATTTGATAAATTTACCCGTCTGAATCAATGATTGATTGATAGACCATGAGATAAAGCCTATCTCCTGTGGCAAAATTGAAACTCTCATATTAAAGCTGACTCACATGGTAATCCTACTTGCTGTTGAAGGCTTCAGAACTGTCCTAGAGTCTGGTAAGATCTATGTATATATCAGCTTACTTTTAATTTTGTTTTCCTTTTCAGTATTTTGGACGAAAAACTACCTCTTTAGCTTATACATTTAGTCCATTCAAATGATGCTACATTTATAAACTAAGCCTTATTAGGTAAAATCTAATACAGTCTTTTTTTTACAAGAACGTCTAATTTTAGAGCTGAGGCTAGACGTTCTCGTGCATCTATTTTTGCGATGTGAGACTGAAAATGTTC
Source organism: Montipora capitata (assembly GCA_949126865.1). Taxonomy (NCBI): domain Eukaryota; kingdom Metazoa; phylum Cnidaria; class Anthozoa; order Scleractinia; family Acroporidae; genus Montipora; species Montipora capitata. The sequence continues at coordinate 29,073,387 of OX421456.1, forward strand.
TTAAGATGTTCGTTACCGTGATGTATCACCTGATGACGTTGATGGTTGAGAAGTTATTTTGGGACGATCATAAATAAGAACTGCTCACCATTACAAACTGAGATGTGTATCATTCAATAAGAAAACCATTGTTGTGATATATAAAAAAATAAGTATTTGGGTTAATTTACATTAATTTACGTAACCGTTATTTTATGCTTTCATGTAAAATACAAATGAGAAAAATAAAAACGTACGTAATCGACTCTCTCAAGACTCTCATGCAGCCTGAGGAATGTACTTAATAAGTTCTTAAAATCTTGATTTTAGTCTCAGCCTCAACCTTCTTATAAAAAAAAGGTTCTTATAACATAAAAATAGTGTATTTGTAAAAGTTAAAACATCAGTTTTTACATTGCACAATACAAATGAAAAGAAATCCCATTTGTTTTTGTTTGTTGTAAACATAGATAGACAACCTTAAATCCCGTACTTTTCTATTAAAAATCATCCCAAAATCCAGTTCTCAGACAACAAGTTTTTAAAAGGTCACGAAATCTTCCCTACGCTTAGCTTCTGGCGTATACGCTCACTTGATGCTGAGTCAAATCAAAGGGGATTATGTCGATGTTCATCAATTTCCCTAAATTTGGAATGATGACGGCTAGGAATATGGCCGAAATGGATTTGGGAACTTTGCCCATCAATTTCGTTGGACCATACGGGTTCGGTTCTTAACAAATGATACGCTTCGCGTACAAACACCACAGCGACGACAACATGGAAATAATAACTGATTTATTATGCGATGGTAGGCCGTTACTGATCGACGTTTCACAACAAGTCACAAAACTACAAGCAGAAGCCGGTGGCCGGTTACTTTACAAGGCTTAACTCAAAATAGAAGCGAAAGAAACTAGAGAATTGAGTGCGTATCTCTCAAAAGATAATTGGAGGTCAGGAAAAAACCTTAAGAAAAACCAAAAACGCTGAAAATAGCGGGAGAAAACAGGAAACCTGAATAGGGACCATGCTCAAGACTCCGGCCCTTCCTAATGGGCGAAAAAAGAGAAAAAGACAGCGTCGGATTAATACAAGCACGTAAGATACGTAAAAAGTAAAGAAACTAAACATAACATTGCTCCAGCAAAGATAAGCAGAGTAAACTTCAACCGGTGTAACGAACGGGAGGTGACTTGCATCAGTACTAAAGAGCATTCTATTTACACTCAAAAAACCGCGCGCGAAAAGAACGCACGCCGTAAACACGCTCAAATTCGGCCTAACAATTCATCAAACACTGACATGCGCTTTATCTAACAATAGCGAACAGAAATCAATTCTCTCCTAATGCGATGCAAACGAAGAGAATAGGCCATTTTACAGTTGTTTGCTCAGTGACAAGCCTATGAATGGCTGCGAGGCTGCCGGGGACCTTGTATTATTGGTACAGACGTCACTGCTTTTATCATGTAAATTGTGTTGTTGTAATTCTTATTAGTCAACAAGGGTCACTGGCAGCCTCGCTTCCATTCTTAGGCCAGATAACTCAGCTACAACTGTAAAATGGTCTATTAGCAATTCTGTTCTTATATAACAACATACGCTTGGCTTACAAACACCACAGCGACGACAACATGGAAAAAGTAACTGATTTATTATGCGATGGTTAGCCGTAACTGAGACTTAAAACAAAGCTAGGTGGAATATCAAAGGCCTAGATTCCTTGACACTGACAAGCTTTTCGAAATGGGACCACTAATATATCTAAATTTGGGGCTTTTTCGAAAGCCATCCAGCATGCTTGTTAATAGAGACACCATCAAAGCCACAAGCTGCAGGCGCCGTAGTTGCACCGTCCTTTAAGCTGTGAACTGAAACCGAAGTTAAAATCGTCACCAAGAAATGGTTTTAAGCCTTCCTTAAGAACTTCACGGGCTCTCGTATACAAAATGCCAGAAGGGCTAGCCTTGGGACCCCTCTTCGTACTTACCAGCCTGAAAATGAAATGTGCATCGCCCTTACAATGACCCGCCTTCGCAGTAAGCCTCTCCGTCTTGACAATGAGAAAAGCAACTCATGGGTTCCTACCACTTTCTATGAGTATGGTGCTCCGCTTGGTGAGCCTTCGGGTCGCTGGAGCTCCGATCTAACTATTGTAGAACCAGGCAGATTTGTTTACCCTGTGCAATAAGGCGTACACGCGTAGGAAACATTTGACAAAATTGATAAATTCACCCACCCTTGTCGGCAACGGCCAAGCCCCTCAAGTCCGTTGACTACTTAATTAAATAACTATGAGAGGTAGGTAAGTACGGGTACGTCAGTTTGAATTATGGAATTACCCGACCCTTTGTAAGTGTTTGCAAAAACGTTTGCCGCCGACGTAATGATGTGATTAAGTGCACGGTCGTCTATCAAGCTTAGGGTATGCATAACGTGTTATTAACCATCTTGATTGGTGTTCAAATCCTTAGCTGTGACGAAGTAAAGGAACATGAAATTGCTTGGTCTACCTGCATTCGCATTTCTGTGTTTCCTCCATGGAATTGTGGTAGACGGCCAGCGCCACCTTAAAGGCAGCAAACCTAAGGACCTCCCGGATGACGTCACGACCACCATTGACTGGCCATTATACTGCAGATGTTTCCATCTAGCCACGACAGCATCCACTGATGAAGTTAGGCAGCAAGCAAAACAATGTTTTCTAGATTTCTTTCAAAGTGAAGAACAACGAAGAATCTTAAGACTCCATCGAGGCAGACGGGAAGAGTGTTTGACGCCTGCTAATGATGGAGACAGTGAATGCAAGGTTTGTTTAGAAAAAATATATAAAAAGGATACTTCAGATAACGCGCAAATCATCAGTCCAGGGCTCCCTAGTTCTATGACTAATTTTCGTGGCGGTTCAGTTCATTTTATTTAAACTTTATGATATCATTCAAGTAATACATATTTATAAAGCAACTGCTTAAGTAATAAAGGGAAAGACAAAATGGCCTCGGGAGAAGTGTACAGTGATCAGAGGAGCACAGTTTTCGAGCTGACCACAGCGGGAAAAGACGTAATGAAACTGACGGGTACCCTGGCTCTGTGAAAAATAG
>OX421456.1:29081469-29083969 GCA_949126865.1 Montipora capitata
AGTTGCTGCAAATAAAACAAAGGTGCTGCAAATTAAATAGAGTTACTGCTGCAAATTCAAAATAGTTGCTGCAAATTGAAACATCAAAAGCATGCGCGCGCACTGAAGGAAGGACAGGTACAAAACACAGGTCACAGGTCCCATGCCCAGGTCATTGATTTTACCTTTATTCAACCTTTATTCAAAAATTTATAGTCCTGCAACGGGTTATACCATCACGCAAGACGCCTAAATAAAGTGAATAAAAAATTCCATAAATAATAATAATAATAATAATAATAATAATAATAATAATAATAATAATAATAATAATAATAATAATAATAATAATAATGATAATGATAATAATCATAATCATAATCATAATAAGCATCAATCATTATGCAATATTAAAATTCATCATTGACTGAAATACTCAAATAAAACTTTTTTAAAACGATCCGCGGACTTGATGTTAACAATTTCGCTTGGCAACGCGTTCCAGTCCTTGACAGTTCTACAAAAATAACTATTCTTATAAGTCTCAGTCTTTGGCAGCAGTTCAATAAACTTGTTTTGGCTAGAGTTCCTTAAAAGTCTTCTGCGCTTCGTAACATAGTCTGGGAAGACCAGGCCGCCATCACCATGAATTGCTTTGTGGAACAAGGTTAAACGCGAGATTGTTCTTCGCTCCTTCAGGGGTATCCAGTTTAATTCGTTCAAGAGGTTTGTAACTGTTCCTGGTTCCCGCGTGTAACAGTTTTTAACGAAGCGTGTGGCTCTTCTTTATACTCCCTCTATTTGTTTAACATGTTTTTTTAAGTGTGGGTCCCAAACTGAGCTTGCGTATTACACGTGAGGCCTCACAATGGCTTTGTAGGCTGCCTCTTTCACTCCCTCGGGACAACTACTCAGGTTTCGCCGAAGAAATCCGAGCAATAGATTAGCCTTCATAACTTTGTTATTTACATGCTGACCCCAATCGACAATTGACAATGGACAATTCTACGCCTAGGTAAGGATGGTGGGTGACCGAATCTAGAACAGGAGTTTGCTTCCTCGATATTCTTAAGACGTGGCATTTGCTGGGGTTAAAATTCATTTGCCATTTCTGGGCCCATTCTTGGAGTGCTGTTAGATCTGACTGCAGTTTGGCGGCATCATTACAAGACTCAATAGAGCTGTAAATCAAAGTATCATCAGCGAAAAGACGCATCCTAGAGGTACAATTTTCTTCTAGGTCGTTAATGTATAAACGAAACGAGAGGGGACCTAGAACTGTCCCCTGAGGGACCCCTGATATAACTGGCACGTCCGAAGAGTTATACCCATCAACGACAACTGACTGGCTTCGACACGTAAGCCATCGTGTTAACCAGGTGTTAAGAATACCGCTTATGCCATAGTAGCGCAGTTTCATTAGGAGGCACTGGTGCGGAACCGAATGGAAAGCTTTCGAAAAGTCCATGATTATTAAGTCAGTTTCCTCACCTTTATCAAGGGAGCGAGCTATTTCTTCTACTGTACAAATTAACTGAGTTTCACATGACAGTTTTTTGCGAAAGCCATGTTGATAGTTAACTAGCACTTGGTTTAAATCAAGGTGGGACATCATTTCATGAAAGATAATGTGTTCCATAATTTTACAAGGCACCGACGTAAGAGAAATCGGTCGACAATTATCTACTTGGCTTCTGTTGCCTTTCTTGTGTACGGGTACAACAGACGCTTTGAGCCAGGCCTGAGGAACCGAACCTGTATAGAGCGACTGCGTGAATAGAAACTGTAGAAAAGGAGCTAATTCAGCAGCAGCCTCCTTTAATATGTAGCAAGGGATTCCATCAGGTCCATTAGCTTTTTTGCAGTCCACCTTCTGAAGAAGTTTCGTTATCCCCGCCGTGCTAAAGTGGATCGGTGGTATGTCAGCATACGGGCTGGTAGCTTTAGGGGGCATGTTTTACCAATACAGAAACACCCTAGTTGCTTACAAATGCTAGCGTTAGGACTAATTAGGCCTAAGGTTAGCTTTAATTGATGTTTTGGATACTTTCTGTGTTGTTCAAACAATGTGTTTTCTTGTACCTGCCCTTCCTTCAGTGCGCGCGCATACTTTTGATGTTTAATTTGCAGAAACTATTTTGAATTTGCATGCAGCAACTCTTTAATCTGCACAGACTTAACTGATTAGAGTGTAATGTGAAGCGCTAAGTATCTGCCCCATAAGAACTATGTGAGCGTTGGCCCTACTGATGGAAATGGGCCCACACAAGGACAGAGAAAAACTCTGACCAGGGTGGGAATTGAACCCACGACCTTCGGGTTAGATCACAGCTGCTCTACCAACTGAGCTATAAGGTCACACGGGATCAGGCCATAGGAACTGAAGATGTTAAAGTCACGGCAATGAATATGTACAAGTACAAGGAGGGGATTACCTTTTCACATGACGTCACGGCGGCCATGTTGGTGTTCCAAAACAAAGGAATGGCGGCCATGATTGTGTAACAAGCTTATCCTCTGG
>OX421456.1:29088969-29108969 GCA_949126865.1 Montipora capitata
CCTTTCAGGTTCGGTACGTCCATAACCTTGCAAAAAAAGGAATTCGAATTCCCGGCAATTTCCTGGCATAGAAGGAAAAATTACGCTACTAATACTAATTACTATAATTTACTACAAATGATCACCACTGACTGACTTTCAAAATCAAAACTCTTTTTCTGCTTTTCCGCACAAGATCAGATGTGCAGAAAACTTAGCTAAGGTTTTCATTTGAAAGTTTTAAAGTCCTTTTTGCTCTTTAGAGTAATAAAGAAAGGTAATATATAATTTCAGAAAATAACTCAAAAATTGAAATTGCAAAGCCCTTGTTCTCTCCTGCTTAAGGCAGAAAAAAAAATTAAAGTTGCCCCGTATAAGGCTGAAAAGCTGATTTCAGACTTCATCAAGCCGGTGATTTCCTTTTTCTAGGAGAGTGCGTCTTGTTCGATTGTCCTGAGTGTACACAATACATTCTGAAAGATGATTCTCGATCGACCACCTACAAAGAGGGTTACGACGCCTTATGTGATGAAAGTCAGAAAATTGGAAACCCCTATACAATATGTCCATCCAATCCACTTCCCAAAATATGCAAAATAAGCGAGAACCAATGTCAACCTCAGGATAAACTCTACCCAAGCATATATTGTCGCCGGAGTTTTCGTATTGATGGTTACGAGTCAACTCCAATACCTGATCCTGGAAACACAGACATGTACATCAAAGCAGAGGTATTCGATCATTCCATATATACCGACGCAACTGCTTAATGAAACTTCTACTAATGTTCAAAAACTATATCCTCTGAGCTGTCAAAATTTAATTTCAACAGGCGTCCATTACCCAAGAGTGAGAATCTGGTTCAGGTTTGTCCTCATCAACGTCAGAATGACAGTGTGTATTTTTAAACTACAATTGTAGGTTTCGCGGGAAAATAAACAATACACCAAATCGGCTGACTCAATGTTGTGTATTATAATGTAGCATTCACATTAAAATGATGTGGAAACACCTGGAACAAGACATTTTAATTCCAAACGAATTAAATTGGGTACAACATTGAGTTAGCCGATTTGTTCTATTGTAACAGTTTATTTTCCCGCAAAACCCGGTTTAAAAATAGACACTTTTCTGACGCTGATGACTACTAGCCTACCGGGCCTATTTGAGGAAATGTTACTCTTGGGTAATGCACTCTTGGTTGCCACTCAGACGAGTAGCACATGTTATAAAACAAGATTCAGCAATTTCACAAAATGTGGAGTGAGGTCTTCTTTCTTTGAGGATGACCGCGATTGGACAATAGGCCATTTTAAAGTTGTTTGCTCAGTGACCTAGCCTATGAATGGCTGCGAGGCTGCCGGTGACCTTGCATTAATACTGACCTCGCTGCTTTTATCATGTAAATCGTGTTGTTGTAATTCTAATTAGTCTAGTACATTAACATTAGAAAAGCACGAAAAGGTCACCTGCAGCCTCGCTTCCATTCTTGGGCCAGGTAACCTAGCTACAACTGTAAAATGGGCTATTCAATTCGCTGACACGACGGTAAAAGTGTCATACACGGGACGGTGAAGTAAAACAAGAAACCAAAAGAGAAGTAAGCCAGTCACAAATGACTTTTTCTTTGAGATTCAAGCCAATGCGCTGAAAAACGCACGAGCCCCTTTAATGTGCATACAAGACCTCAAGTACGTCGATAGAACACGTCATGAACGTGAAAAGAAATGGGTGCACTTCGATATATTTGGCGCACTACCATACACTTGGGCTGTCTTTTAAAAAAGATATGACCTTTTCCCATAATCGATATCAAGTTCTTCAGTCTTTTAAATTCACAATAATAGTAACAGTAATCGTAAATTGAAGATACAAAATGGGTTATGTCAATAGGCCGATATTCAGGCACGGCTATGAGGCTTTATAGTCAAATTTCGCGGCTAAGACCGGCTCAGTTCTATTTTCTTTGTCTCACAAGTCTCAAGGGAGATTTCTAAAAATAATATCCAAATTTAACCATATAGCCTCGTAGCCATTTGAAAATATTGATATATTGAACGTGGTCTATTGAAAAATAGTTTAATTCTGGACTCAGTGGTGACAAATCAGTCATTACAACACGAAGTACAATTTACATAAAGCAATAGTTACAGTCTTGTAGGACTGTCGAGAAACGGTCACGCCAAAACGCAGACTGCACACTGTGCAGACCGTGCAGACCAGGAGTAAAATATGGCGTTACCCTCACTATTATTGAGAGCTAACCGTAAACAGGCTAACCTGAATGTCATTTAGGCCTAATTAGGCTAACCGAATTTTCATTTTACAGACGGTCTCCACAGTCTGCAGTCTGCTTTCAGTGTCCCGTCGAGAAAGACTAATGTTCGCTGAGAAATTCTAAATACGAAACGGGGAGTTGTGGCAAGGTCCTTGTGCCAATTCATAACGTCAGCACCCTACTATAGCTACGAATTAGTGTACTGTAATGAACATATTACGTTGTTTACACAATGTATCTGATTGCGGCAGGTCTCCAAAATTATTAATATCCATAAAACAAAAGAACAAAGGGGACATAACAGTACCTTATTAGCAAGGCCTAATCGGAATAAAAATGGTTCTTTTATTTGTCCTCCGCCATATGAAAGTCTACCCCTGATAGCTGTTGTGCCCTTACAAAAGCCGTACAGGATGGGCATTTTGTTCACACAAGGAACGCGATTTATGCGCAGGAATCGCCGCTGGGTCGCCCCGGTCTGGAAAGAGGAACACTTTAAGTCCGTTTAAACGACGAAAAAATTAGGTGCTGATCCGTGAAAAAAGAAGTACGGACCTCACATTTTTGCTCGTGTAAACTATGCGTATGACGTTTTTTGGGATGGGTGCGGTCTCGTGTTTTTTCAGGGAAAAAGACGTCTATGGCTCCAAATACCAAAGCAAATTCGGATCGCTACCATTTTTCCTTTGACGGGTCCGGTTTCGATTTTTATGCCGAGTTAGGGGTCTTAAATGGATAGGTTTTCGTGCGCCTCCAGGCATAGTATGTGTAGGCTCAATGAGCTATGTTTTTGTTTACCCTTATTAAGTAAAAATGTTATTTCCGTACGCGGTACTCTACAAATGTCTATTTCTTCTTAGATCACCTATTGCTTGCTAGGAAGAACTGGAGGGTCTTCAGTGGGGTATAAGCGGTCGTCGGCCAGAACATCAAGAAGATGCTGCCAGGGAAACAATTACTTCTCGGAAGACGCAGACTCTTGTTCACCTTGTCCCAGTGGTAGCCCTAATCTCCATGCATATTATTGTGAACAAAATGCAAATGCGATGATGAGTTAGTGAAGAGACGGTGGTTATAATAGCGACTTAAAGATCTATGACCAGGTCGTCGGCGAGAACCCCACAAAACAAGACTATCATTGCTTAAAAGAGGAATGATGATCGTGCTGCACGTGAGGCACGCATTTTTAGCACACGTTTGCATTGCTCTGCACAACAACGACTTGAAATGACCAAGTTTGAGGTTTTAACGACAACACCGGGAGCGTAAAAATACAATCCCTTCATTCTGTATTTTTACTCTAAAACGGCTTGAATGTATCGATTTATTTTTAGGATAACTCACCATCAATATAGGACGTGAACGAGATGGAAAAATTGGGAAAGACATACAACAGTGCAAAGTTATATTTTGAGGTGACCTTTTCGTCGACCTCGCCGTCGTAGATCTTAGAGTCCCTAATGGTAATTAACAATTAGACCCTTCGCCCTCAAGGGCTACGGGTCAATAGCCCATGAGGCGAAGCCGAATGGGCTATTGACCCGTGGCCCTTGAGGGCGAAGGGTCTAATTGTTTTAGTATCACCCAACTAGTCGGACCGAAAAGGAAATAATAAAGTTAGCAAATGGAAGTTGAAGAGATATTTATTTGGGAATAAAACGAAAGAAAGCGTCACGCTTTGCACTACTCGAGGACTATTATTAATAGTCCTCTAGTAGCGTAGCCAATCAAAATGCAGGATTTGCATTAGTCCACTAGTTGGGTAAGACTAATAAGAAGAAAGTTGATGATGACGACGAATCGTCGTAGATGATAATGATGAAAACTGAATTACAACAACTTTTTACAAGGAAAGTCCCAGTTATCAGAGGTGATTTACACGGACTCCTTTGACCTGTAGCAAAAAAAATTCAACAGATTGATTAATCAAATTCCAATTAAGAATTTAGGCTTTTGATCTGAATCACTTCTTTATAATCCATGGTTAAAAATTAAATTAACAAAAATTAATAAATTGATAAACAATTAAATTAATAAAATAAGATTAACAGGGGTGTTTTTTTAAAATAATGGCAGCAGTTTCACTAGCAACCTTTGTGGCTTCCTTAATGGTGTTGCGGACAAAAGAATCCCCCTTACAAGAAGGGGTTCCTTTCCACTAACTAAAACATTCACTAATTAGCAGGTAGTTTTGGGGGAATATTGTGTGTGTGGATGGTGACATGATGATGACGATGATGGTGAAAACTGAATTACAATAACTTTTTACAAGGAAAGTTCCAGTTATCAGAGGTGATTTACATGGACTCCTTTGGCCTATAGCAAAACATTCAACGGATTAAGAATTAAGGCTTTTGATCTGAATCACTTATTTATTATTAATAGAATATGAATTAAACTAATAAAAATTAATAAATTAATAAAGAACTGCTCGCGTTGCTCTAAGCAAGGTTAGCGCTGCTAACACAGGTTAAATACCATGACAACCCATAGGTTTTTATAAGACTTAACCGATGGTTAGCGTTAACCAAGCTTCGAGTAACTCGGCCCAGGAAGCGACAGAAGAATAAATAAAAATCTTGTGTTAATGATAAAATGTGTCAGGCTTTTTGTTGTACGAGTCTTAACAAAAACAAGGATACTCTACAAACAGAGATTAAAATACACGGAGATAAAAACACTTTATGGAATATAAAACAAAAGCCATGTTGATTTTTTGTTGGAAATTCATGGAAAGGCACGGCCGAGGCTGCTTCTCTTTGAAGCTGCTGTCTGTCCAAGCCACCTGTCCAAGAGATGTATAAAAACGCAAGAGAGAAAAAAAAAAGGGCACGTAGGGGATCGGAAAGAGTCTGGCCGGTTTAGGCCGGTTTGGGTGTCAGAGGGTTTTACTTATACATTTCAGCATGCTAACTTATAACAATTACAATGTAATTCAATATGAAACAATGATACTTACCCTCTGGTATTTGAAGAAAGTATTAAGGGATAGGCAGCTGAGACCCATATGGGAAAAGACTATGTACACTTTTGATGCAGATCCCTCAGCAAGCAAAAGTGCAAGACAGAGAAGAAAATTACCATCTGGTATTGAATTTCTGTTCTGGCATCACAGGCTGACTGTCCCACGTTTTCTTTGGTTTGGGGCATTTGGGATTGGAGCAGGTGCTTGTGACTACTGCTTTAGTTCCAACCTGATGCACATCGATATCTACCATTGGATTATCAGTTTTACAGCTATGGTAGAAGCCAAAGAGTAACAACAACTAGGAAAGAAATACTATGTGTTTGGGTTCTGTGCGTAGATTTGTGTCCTTTACTGAGACCCTGTAACAAAAAAAGTCACGGGCCAATAATTTATGATGCATGATACCGTCTAAATGACAGGATTCCAAAGTCCTTTTTGTTTACCAATCAAACTAACCTTTTAAGTTGACATTTATTGAAGTCACCATCGTCATCCTCTTCCGATTCAATCTCTGTGATAGGTTCGTTTTCTGTCTCATATGAACTGTCATCAGTTCCTCCTTCTTCTATTTCTCTATCACCGTCTTCAGTTTCTGGATCATTTTCCTCACCACCATCATGTTTTGAGTTGATTGACAAGTCATCCTGTCTTTCATTCCTTATTAAACAAAAAAGAAATGGAGTAATAAGAAGCAAATCAAGAAAAAAAATGCAATTGATTGGAATTAATTGTGGTAATGGCAGCAACTGACTTGAATAGGCTATCGGAATTTTGGAAAGCACATTGATCAAAACACATCTGAATGTTTAAAAAGTAACTTATATGCTTATATTAAATGCTTGCGTATTACACTTATTATATATATTAGACCTTCAAAGCAAACGAAGCCCTTTCTTTCCATGAACCAATCTAAGCTTGTGCAAAAACGTTCGCATAAAGGCTACTCACAGATTACAACAATGAACTACTCAAACACAATATTTCCCGCCAAATTTTGCACTCGCCGTGAAATTCATAATGCCGACAACAAACACAACATTACAATAAGCTTTGCATGAATACGTTTATAAATGATCCGGCCATGAACTGGGTCTACCTTCTAGTTCCTTCGTAAATTTGGTCACTTCATTTCTCTTCTCTTTCAATTTTTCTCGTAAATTCTTCATTTGGTTGCTGAGCTGCCTCTTCTCGTTCAGAAGAACACTACACCTGGCAAATTCACAGAGTTCCTTCGACGCTTCACTCGAATCTTCCTGCGTCGCCTCGTACAAGATCGTAGTCTCCTTAACATTTTCTTGTGGTGTTTCTTCCGCTGTTATAGAACGTTCTACTGCAGTAATGTTATTCCTCCCGCGTTTTCTCTCTGGTTCCCCGTTGACGAGTACATCAGCACTTTAAAAAGCATATTTATTCCTCTAAATAATAAAGAGAAACACAGGGATTGTAGATTCAATTGAGAAATATGCTCATCTAGAAGGAGTTCTTATGTGGTAAGCTGAATGTTTCATAAGGACGTGTACGAAAGCAAGATGTATCAAATAAGAGGGAATTCTCTCAACAACAATTTTCTCACCTTTCTAATGCTTCGCTTGCTTTCAGCCGGTTTTACAGTCTCTCCTACACACTGTACAGCCCGAATATGGACAGTTGGAAAGACGCAAACTCCAACTTCATCTTTTCGCAATCTTCTTTGAAGATTGTCCCCAGTAAGATCTAAAAACTTCACTGTGAAGTTGTCGTCTCTTAAGTGCTTCGAACACACATCCGATTAGTTGGTTGGCTTCCAATGTGCCCGCTTCAGTTAAACAAAGTCAACCCACTTTTTTCTTCTTTTCCTTTTCTGGGGGTCTTCTGCTCCATAAAAAGGTATCGGATGAAGTCCAATACCGTATTTACTCGAATAAGCGCCGCGGCGCTTATTTATTTTTTCGCGCCACAAGTGCTGCGCTTATTCGAGGGTGGCGCTTATTTAAACATTGTACCAGACAAATTTACCTTTTCTATATTTTTATTCAACGGTACACTTTCTACCTGTTAGTTTTCCTATGGACTGATACTAAACTGATAGTAAATCTAGAATTACGAGAGAAATTCACGCGTTGAAAAAACCCGAGAGTTTCATGATAACGAGAGCGAAAATATCAGCGGTGAGAGCGAACTCCTTTGTCGTTGTGGAACAATTTATAGTGTTTTTCCTGGTTATACGAAATTCCTCGAATAAGCGCCGCATCGGCGGTGCGGCGCTTATTCGAGGGCGGCGCTTATTAACTTTTTTGTCCCAGATGCGGCGCTTATTCGAGGGCGGCGCTTATTCGAGTAAATACGGTACCTTCCTTCCGATTTGGATTTAAATGACGTCACGAATGGTACTCGACCCAGACCCAATTTGATAGTTTTTTCACTCGGTAATGTTTCAAATGGGGGCGTTTTATTCTTACTTTGAAAATTCACAAGAAATCGAGGTTTCAACCAAACAAAAAAAAGGGCTTTATAAAAATTTACTCCGGCCCAAAAAATTTTTCTGGTTATAGGCACTTTAATGTTCGTGGCTATAAGATGTGCCACAATAGACGGCTGCGTTCTAAAGAGTAGAGTACCGTCCTCTCCTTGGAGACCGATAAGTTTACCCTGTTCCAGGCTCTCAGATAGTGGAGGCGAGAGAACGAGAGCGAGCAAAAGAAATCGAGCGGGGTTTGGGGGGAAGGAGCGGAAGGAGAGCATGTAAGACTCTCTTTAACGACCCTTTTCCGCCCACATTTACTTTGAATTGGATTTAGCTGTCAAGGTATCAATTTTAACTGAAATCGTTCTCGGATTTCTTGCCCGAATTATCTGCGTAATCGTAAAAGAATATGTGGCACTCTCGCGGCACGTCTTCCTGCACACCGACAAAAAAAGGGTCCTCTTCGTCCGATATCGAAGTCCATCCTTCAAAGTGTTGCAGATTTTGCAAGAAATCTCTTACTGGGACAAAGATCCCTCGCGTTTCGTTGTTTGCTGTTAGTAAAAACAAGGAATTGTTTTTTTGTTTTTTTTTCGGGGGTGGATAGGTTAGTATTGGCCGTATTATTGCTTCACTTGGCCACAAGCTTGCAAGGCACGAAGCGCTCTCACAAGTAAGTTGCCTTACTTGTGCCAGAACCATCGCGCGAATTCAGGTCACCTTTTTAAAGCTGGTGGCCTCTTCAAACGAAGGAATTCCAACATCAAAGAGACTTTCGACAAACTCGCGTTTAGTCCGTGAAATCGTTTGACCTTTAAAGACCAGATTTTTGGCTTTAATTAACTATCATTTCGACTCCTCCTCTTTTTGTTAATTCACGAAGAAATTTTTATCATGTTATTTGCTTTACAATTTAATATCATTGAAACACTTGCAACAAGGAAGTTTAAACGTGCCTTCTTTGTAACCAGAGAAACGCCTAAAATTCAGGATAACATGGCAAAAAACATTTAAATGTTAAAGCAAGCACTTATTTTTGTTTGTTTTTCAAAGGAACTGTAAACGCTAACAAAAAAGTCGTATGTCCAATTTAAGACCACACCCAGATTTTTCAGACAATCATAGACAAAAGTAGTTGGGAAGGTTATGTAAATGAATTGCACCAGAGCTGTACTTACAGCCGTTTCTGTTAAAGCGCAAAAGAAATAGTTTCGCATTCTCTTATATAGCCCCACTCTCCCCCTATTCAATGTTGGACGTTAACAAAACAATTTGTCACTAAAACCATTCAGTTTTGCACAACGTTGAATAGGGGGGAGGGGAGAGAAGCAATGAAGACGTCAAAAGTGCTGACCTTCCCAACGGTTTTGTCTATGATTGTAGCCCTCTCCTATGCTTTTTAAGCGTCAAGAGCAAGTTGTCGGTATTCACATACAGGTCGCGCACCGGCGGCTCAGTTGGTTGAGCACCGGGCTGTCACGCGGGAGGTCGTGAGTTCAACTCCGGCCGGAACCGGCACCGGAATCGCGAGGTCACGGGTTCAAACCCCGTTGAAGTCCTGAAATTTTCAGGCTTCTCTACGCAATTGCAAAAATTGCGCTGATAACTGCGAAGATCATAGCTTCACTTGATTTCATATCTGCAGTTCATATATGATTCATTTCATACACCATTTCATCACTAATTTAAAAAAGTCTTATAAAGAAAACAGAAATCGGGGAAATTGACCGAAGGAAGGATTTGTTCCGCTGGTGTCTTGCGCACTTTTCTTAAATGTAAACTCCACGCCAGACACGTCAACCCAAGAAAGGCCGTTGTATCCGCTGTCAGAGGGTGGCCCGGAGATTTTTGCTTCGATTTGATAATCGGTGTGTTTTTTCACATCAAGTGGCGTGTCAAAAACAATTTTAAACCCATCAAAGTAAATACCAACTTTATATTTCATTTGCCGCTGTGACCTAAAGCTACCCGTCTTGGTTTTAACAGTGGAATGGCTGTGAAGATCCTTGATCTTTAATTCAACACGGTAGTTGTAGTTCATACTGCCAAATAAACACATTCCATGCAACTTGATGTTGTTGCTCACGCTAAAAATAAGGCAGTCCTTTGATGCTCCTTCGTAGTCCCAACGTACAATGTCTCCTACGTTGTTAAATCTATCACACATGCGAAACACAGGGGATAAACATGACCGCTTTGTCTCTGGAAATCCCACTGGGTTGGCCTTCAAAGCTGAATTGAAGAACTTTACGAGGTTGATTACTTCGTCTGGAGTTAGGATTTTTGCATCAAGAACAATGGTTGCAAATTCTTCTTCCTTCATCAAGGGAAAGCGGATTTTTTTAACTACTGCTTCCCCAAGAATCCCTCTTTTTGCTTCACCATTTGGTTTTAAACCTTGCTTTTTGCATTGCTTTGTCGCCCACAAGTCAACAGCTTTAAACAGGTCGATCTCTTTCATGGTAAGGGTGTCTCTTGAGATGATTGCCTCAAGCAAGGAGCGTTGAATTGTCGCAAATCCATCTGACGTCACGACTGCTTCCGACTGTGTGTCGATCACTTTCCAACATCGATCTACCAAGGCTTTGTCGTCGTACTTTTCAGCCAATGGAAGGATGCTGAGCACATTTGGTGGGCGTAAATTATTTTGCACATATTCGCTGCATTTATCAACCAGTGAAGGCACCATGTACTTCTTCGCCAAATAAAAAACCTCCATAACATTGCTTCCGCTTAAATTCACGTCGTCGCTGTACATGAAACGAAACAACTCCAACAGACTGTTGTATTCACAGTCAGGCAGTTCAATGGAGCCACTAGTTTCCGCTAGCTCACCGTAAAACATAGCTTCAAACACAGGACTACCAATCGACAGCACAAACTTGTGAGCTGGAATAACTTGCTTGCTTTCACTTTCGCCATCGCTGTCAGATTTACGAACCACAAACTTCACATCGCTGAAAAGATCGTTGTTCAGCATAAACATGGTTCTTTCTCGGACTTTGGGCCTCTTTGTTTGCCAGTTTTCTCGGGTAGACATCTTCGTTTTGATGGGGAATTTACAAATGTTCACGATACTTCGCTTCCTTCGTTGTGTCCCTCAAGCCGATGTCAGCAACGTGACTACTTTTCAGCGTATGACTCATAGGTCACACACCGCCTCTTCCTGTGTGATGCATAAATGCTTCCTGATTCAAATCTGGCTTTTTACGTGACGTCACAAAAAAACTAAAGTTAAAAATTTTGAGTCCTTTCCTTCATCAGGTTAAAGGCACTTAAAATAATATATGTGGCGTCCGGTCCGATCACCATAACTTTCCAACGATTTATGGCAGTGTCCTGACTATTTTGTTTTCTCGTGCTAGCCGCATAAGTATTATTTATTACTAAAAATCACTTTCCCAAGCCTTTCATAAGTGCGGCATAATGCGAAACACCGTTTCCTTACATGTCACGCCTTGTAAAAGTGCAGGAAATTTACAATTCAGTTTTGTAAAAAAACGGTCCGACAGCTATAATTTTCCAACGATTAATGCCAGTATCCTCAATATTTTGTTGTCTAGTGCTAGCCATATGGGAGCGATTTCAGAATACCCCCTCACTGAGGAGCCTTAGTGCTCAGATGCCGAGGTCCGTGGTCCGCTGTCTGGCAAGGAAGGACTGGCTTCGTGGAAAGCGCTACGGTCTACCGCGGTCCGAGGTCCCGCAGTGGGCGACTAAGTGTTTGTGGAAGTGCTACCGCGGTCCGCAGTCCCGCAGTGGGCCACCAAGAGTTGTTGAAAATGCTACCGCGGTCCGAGGTCCCGCAGTGGGCCACTAAGTGTTTGTGGAAGTGCTACCGCAGTCCGCAGTCCCGCAGTGGGCGACTAAGTGTTTGTGGAAGTGCTACCGCGGTCCGCAGTCAAGCATATGTATTATATGCATATGTATTATAGCATATGTATGTCCGCATATGTATTATAGCATATGGATGTGTTTGTAGGCGACGAGGTACAACCATAGACAAAAGTAGTTGGAAAGGTTATGTAAATGAACCGCACCAGAGCTGTATTTCAACCCGCTTCTGTTAAAGCGCAAAAGAAATAGTTTCACCTTCTCTTATCCTCCCTCTTAGAACCCTCCTCCCCAATTCAATGTTGGAAGGCAGCTTAACAATTTCCCACTAAAACCATTCAGTTTTGCACAACATTGAATAGGGGGGAGGGAAGATAAGCAATGAAGACGTCAAAAGTGCTGACTTTCCCAACGGTTTTGTCTATGATTGTATGAGAGTAGGAAATCTGCTTCGAACGCTGATAACTCTCGTAGTATTTCATGTGGCTACCATTTCTTGTTCTGGAAATGTTTTTACAATGTACTCTCCAATGCATAATTATAGCCTTTTGCAGACTCTCAGATAGTGGAGGCGAGGGAGCGAGAACGAGCAAAAGAAATCGAGCGGGGTCTGGCATGTGAAAGAAGGAAAACCTTAAATAACAATGACCAGAACCAAGGTTTTCTGAGCCCGCGAGACTGAGCACCCACATCAAAGGATTGTTTTAACGAAAACCGCTGGTCAGCAACCTTGTTCTGGTCATTGCTGTCTAAGGTCTTCCGTGAAAGAATGCTTTACTTCCAATAACCATGAACCAATAGTCTTAACCCAATGAGCAAGGCAACTAAACACCCCAGACTCCGCTCGATTTCTTTTGCTCGTTCTCGTTCCCTCGCCTCCACTATCTGAGAGCCTGGACTGAACAGGCTACGATAAGTTCGATTGGTTCAAAAAAGCAATAAACGAGCGGATTTTGAAAAAGACACGGAGAACTACGCCTTATGTCCATTTATACCAATGATATGAGAAAATATGATGCAATAGTACAACTTCATTTAAGTGTTCAGTCTTGAACTGAAGACTTCATGTATTTCTGAACCCGACGGAACCGACCACAGGTTGTTATTCTTGGTGCTGACCGTAAGAATCTTAGCTCCTGGCTTCCTAGCATGTATCGACCGGCCTTACTCATAAATCGCGGCCAATAGGATATTCTTTGTCTTTGTGCTAATTTGCAGTCATCCTGGGTTGGCGATTTGGCGATTTGGCGATTTGGCGATTTTTGAAACTCGACATCTTTTTCGTGTATTCTTTTTGGCTTTCAAATTTCAATTCCCTGTCGGCGCCACTTTTAGTAGCGCAAAGTTTGTGGGGAAAATTATGACGTCAATGAGTTGTTGGCATTTTTCACAGTCCAGTTTTAATTTTTCACAGTTCATTTTTAATTTTGCACAGTCCAGTTTTAATTTTGTGAGTCGTCACCAGTTCTCTCACAGGTCACAGGTCATTGTTTTACAAATACAGAAAGTATCCTAAACATTCATAAAAGCTAACCTTAGGCCTAAAAGTTTTTGTTTCGGCTTAATTAGGCCGAAGGTTAGCTTTTATGAATGAGAAATAAAACTGAAAAAACACGAGAATTTAAAAACAATGCTATTCCATGCAAGTATTTTTGCACACAAACCAACACCTAAGTACGCACAACGAGTGTATATAGCTAGAGCGACCAAACGGAAACATGAAGAGGTGACAGGAAAATGTTCATGCCCTATGCAAGAGAGGATAATCGGACCCATTCCAAATATCGTCTGTTGGCCTAAGTTATACTTTAATATCTGTACTGGATAATTAATTAAAAGTGACATTATCTTGACGAAAATTGGCAAATTTATTGTTGTATATTTTTGCTAAACAGGTCATAGTTTCTTCCCGATTTAACCTTGAGCTTACTTTCGATTTAATGCATTGCCTCTGAAATGCTTGAATAAAGTGGTGCATTGTATTTTTTTGATTTTTGCTAGTGCAGAAACCTAGCTTGGGATCGGGCAGTTAATATGGAGTATAGACATCGCCGTTGATGCATGAAGTGGTACCTACAGTATTCAATTCAAACAGTCGTTATTGTCAATGATTATGAGTGAATAGGCCCGCAAAGCGTGCATACGGTTACTTCTGTGCACAGTGCACTTGAAAGTTGCTACATGGATTAAAATTTAATATATACGATTAAAATTAATTCATTTTCCGACTGGATAGCCATATGGCAACCCGGTAATAATACGAAACCAGCCGTGTAAAAATTTGCCCAAGCAATGTAAAATGTGTCCTAGAATCGATATCGCACGTTTAAAACTTGCAAGATCCTTTATATCACGTATTTGATTTGACAGTTGGTTCCAAGCCAATGCACCTCGATAATTAAAAGAAAGAACGTTTAAGAATTTTCGTTTTAGGTAGCGGTAATGGGAGGTCATAGATCGAACCCCTCAAATTATAATTGTGAACTTCAGAGGTTCTATGTAAATTCCCCTGAAGATACGTCGTAAAATTATTATTGACTACTTTAAACACGCATAACCCTTAATTCCTCGATTCGCTCTGACGAAGGGCTAATGCTCGAAACGTTAGCTTTTAGAATCTCTGTACAGTGGTCAATTTACATTATCAACTCCGTTGATAAAACCAAATTTTTGTATACCACTTCCCCACCGACGCAGCACCACAGTTTTTTTAGAAACTACCCCCTTCATTCCTTTGTTGTTATAGCTTACATTCTCTGATGTCTTTGTCATGTTGACGCTGGAACTTTTTTCAATGCTTAGACTCTGGCAAGGCTAGCGTTACAAGCCCCGCGAAAAATCCCTGCTAAATTTAACAAATTGTTACTATGTCCGTTCCCCCTGAGAAATGCGTAGGTACATAAGCGTAATACCACGGCCATGTCCCCGATACTCCCTCGCTGTGTCCTGGGGGTGGGAGGGGGCGTCGTTTCAATTGACTAGTGCATAACAACAATGCACGTGGCGTCGTTTCGGTCTCCGCTTAACAGGCTCGGTTTCTAGAGTTAGGGCAGTTGGTATTAGACTTGTACGGCGTTAGAGCGGTTTTCAATTGAGTGTCGAAAGTAATTAGCGAATTACTTTGGTTTTGCATCTACTTCACTGAGTGATTGGTTCAAAGTTTTCGCGCCACTTTTTCAACCAATCAGAAGTGAAACCAAAACCAATTGTGGCTCGCGCGTGCACATTTTCCCGCCTTTTGTGTCGGCTACGTGTAATTACTTCGAGTTTTGATTGGTTTACTGGATTGTCTCCGTCCTTTTTGATTGGTTAAAGTAATTACTATGGTTTTGGTTTTACGACACTCATTTCAAAACCGCTCTACTGTATTGTGGACAATTCTAATTAAACACCAGACTTCAGAGAAGCCGAGCACTCATATTTTTGGTTTTCCAGATGTTGCCGCACCAGTTTTTCCTTTTCTTTTTTTCGCGTACGCAATGCATGAAATTGGTCACAGGCAACTACTGAAAATCGATATGACTTTCGAATGACTATTGCAACCAAAACTACTCAAGAAAAATTTGCCGATGTCAAATGTTGTATATCCCTCAGCGACGCATATAACGTATTTTCTAGCTTCAAACATTTTTAGCCTGCTACCGTGCTGTGAATTGCGACGGCAGAACAGGATCGATCATAACACTGATAAGCCCTTTTCCCACGAGTTTAGTTTGGCATAGAAAAGAGCTTTTGCTTTGTAGACTGGTCATTTTTCAGCTTAAAGCACAGTTCCGAACGGGCTTTCTACATCCAATATTACTTGGGTATTATTTTTTTGCTTTTTCTGATTGAGCGGCAAATTTGCATAATTTGCACAGTGTGGATTGCTCTGATAAGGTTTTGACTACGCAAAATTGATCTTAAGAAAAACTTTCTGTTTCGTAAAACGTCATCGCGCTGCGCGTCTGTAAATGTTATTGTAATCACCAAAGTTTGCTGTATTCGATAAATCTCACTTCGCTTGTGCAAAGACTTTGTACTCAATAGAACCAGAATCCACATGCAGTCCGTAGACTGTCAGTGTTTGTTATGTTCCGATCAGCCTATGATTTGTCGCAATTTTCTCATTTACGCCACTCCAAAAGGGGTTTTGCTAAAAGCGCAGGCCCGCGGCCCAGCGGCCCGGCGGCCCGCAGGCCCAGCGGCCCGCGGCCCAAGATCCGCGACGGCCCGGCGGCCCGGCGGTCCGGAGGCCCGGTAGCCCACTCCTCATTTTCCACGGTTTTTCTGTCCAGCGGTAAATCCACGCGCATGCACAGATCTGCATCGGGTTTGGGCGTGCAAAATGGACGACGGTGAGTTTGAATTCGTTTACCATTTTAATCATTTGAATCCTTGTTTCTGTTTGTTGTTGTAAACAGACGAAAACAACAGAGAATGACAACATTTTTCACTTAGCAACATGCAACGAAAGAAAGGATCGAAAAGGATTGAAATGATTATTAAAATGGTAAACGAATTCAAACTCACCGTCTTTCATTTGCGCGCCCAAACCCGATGCAATTCTGAGCATGCGCGTGGATTTACCGTTAGACAACAAAACTGTGTGGGCCTCCTGGCCACCGGGCCGCCGGGCCGTGGGCCGCGGGCCGCTGGGCCCTCGGGCCGCCGGGCCGCTGGGCCGTGGCGGGCCGTGGGCCGCGGGCCGCTGGGCCGCGGGCCTGCTTTTAGCAAAACCCCTCCAAAAGGACTAAACGCCCGCTACGTTCTTCCTCGGTTCAATTTAGACTTTCTTCCTCGGTAGGTAACAGTATTTCGGCTTGAAACTCTACCAAATTAACGACAACTGATGTGCGGCTGCCATTTTGAGAATTCTGCCAACGCAGTAACGTCATAAAAACTTCCGGTGAGCGAGTTTTTTAAACCAATGTCCGGGAGCCTCGCATTTGAAAGATTTACAGTTATACCCACTTTAAACATTTCAAGAAGACTATTATGTAAAGTTTATGATCAAAGTTGTTTTTCGACCGAATTTCCCTTTAACATGAACAAAATTCACTTTAATTCTTGCTCTATAATGAAGCTGGTTGGGCTAATTAGCACAAAGACCAAAAAATAATTTATTGCCCGCCACTTAAAATAGGGTGTGAAGTCCATTAGCTCGAACTAACAATTCTCTTTTACTTTTAAATTAACTTTCATGAAGTAATAGAGCGGTTTTCAAATGAGTGTCGTGAGACCAAAACCAAATTTATAACTTTGGCCAATCAAAAAGGACGGAGACAATCCAGTAAACCAATCAAAACTCGAAGTAATTACACGTAGCCGACACAAAGCACAGGAAAATGTTGACGCGCGAGCCACGATTGGTTTTGGTTTCACTTCTGATTGGTTGAAAAAGTGGCGCAAGAACTTTGAACCAACCACTGAGTGGGGTTTAACGTGTCTAAACATGATCATTATCCACTAGCCTAACGAGGCAAGCAGCTGGCAATTGCTTATCTTTTATTAACGTATTTAAAGAAAGGTGCCCATCACATTGACAGAAGGCTAACCGTTCTCAAATCGGTGCTGAAACCTACATGCTTTAGATGGCTCTAATTTCTAGACTTGTTGAAGTGGAGCTCTATTCTGTGATTATGCTATCCTATAGAAGGGATTCTCTTTACGATGATGCGCTAGTCCCAAAGTGGAATATTAGGTCATGAAAGTAGCTAGATAGGCTCGATTTTCCAGCCGTTTCGGGAGCCTGTGTTCCTCTGGACGAAGATGACAACCCCGACTCCCAAAACGGCTGGAAATCAAGCCTGGTAAATGGAAAGATTTAGAACCGCGTTTACGGCAAACGGCAAACGCCGCGATAAAATTTGCTGATTCCCAACAATTCATTAAGCTTATCTCTTGCCTTTTAGCCAAAGCAATCCAGCAAGTTATGGAGGCCCTTTAAGGACAAAATATCGAATGCGCTTATATCAATTTTATGTTGCATACATGAATGTTATGTGAAATAAATCTATAAGCAAAGATGCCCCATATAAATAAAAGATGCCCAATACAACTAAAGGATCAATGATGAAATGGTATATGAAATGAATCATATATGAACTGCGGATATGAAATCAAGTGGAGCTATGATCTTCGCAGTCATGAACGCAATTTTTACAATTGCGTCGAGAAGCCTGAAAAATTCAGGCTTCTCTACGCAATTGTAAAAATTACTAAAGGATGTTTGATACAACTAAAAGGTGTTCGATATAACCAAAAGATTATCTATATAAAAGATGAGGAAGCGGAAATGATTTTGCACAATGGAAGTGTAATTACGTGCCCAGGCTCCTCGAAAATGCATGGGCTTTTCCCTGTGTACAAAATGGTGTCTGCTGAGGCTGCGTGCACGATTTGGCTTCCAGACACAGAAAGACTTTTCATGGAATTTACCTGCAGTAACTACGAAAGCACCGCCCTAACGAGACACCGCAGCCAATGAGTTAGATTCTTTCAAGGTATTTGTGCGTAGAAGCGGTTGAGCTCCGGGCTGCCATCACTCAAGGTCTCTAATTATAAACTGAGGAGAAAGCCGGGCTGCCTTTGTTATGACATCTGCAAAATGGTTAGAGTCTAGTATTGGTCTAGTCTTCACGGATAAGGACGATAAACCGTGGGCCCCGTCTCACAACCCTTCAATGTTCATAACTCTGTGGGACTACTGATAAAGAATGAACAAATAATCGAACTAAGCGGCTGTGGCGTTTCGCTGTTGCGGTGCTTTCGTAATTATTGCACTTAATTCGATCAAAAACGTTTTTGTGTTTGGAAGCCAAATCGTACAAGTATCTCCAGCAGACGCCATTTTGTACACAGGGAAAAGCCCATGCATTTTCGAGGAGCCTGGGCACGTAATGACACTTCCGTTGTGCAAAATCATTTCCGCTTCCTCATCTTTTATATGGATCATCTTTTGGTTATATCGAACACCTTTTAGTTGTATCAAACATCCTTTAGTTGTATTGGGCATCTTTTATTTATATGGGGCATCTTTTCTTATAGATTTATTGCACATAACATTCATGCATGCAACATAAAATTGGTATAAGCACATTCGATATTTTGTCCGTAAAGGGCCTTCATAGCAAGTTTTTAGAAGAGGGAAATAAGCTGGAATAAGATAATTTGCACGACAGTCAGTTTGCACCGTTTTGTGACAAGCACTAGCCTGCCTACTGCCATGTACATCCCAAACGACAATGTTAGTGATGGAAACAACTGTTAGCCTTCGTGTAGCCATTATTTGACATTTTTTGGTCCTAGCAGTATTTTGGATAGTTGTCACCTGTATCTAGAATCTTAGACAAGTTAGGGACCTTACGCAAGCATGACGACGACGGCTACGAGAACGCCACAAAACAATGGGTGTAAACCCCCGTGCAAACAGACGCAACAACTCCAACATTGTTGGAACCATGTTGACCAACAATGCTGGGTTCGTTTTGCACGGGGCTAAAAAGTTTGATCAGTTTCAAAGTTGGTGCAACAACTCCCAAAAACACGCAACAACATGAAACAGGGTGTGCAAACGGACGCAAAATGTGACACCCAACAATGTTGGAACAATGTTAGCCAACAATGCCGCGTCCGTTTGCACGGGGCTAAAAAGTTTCATCCGTTTCAAAGTTGGTGCAAGAATTCCCTACAACACGCAACAACATGAAACAGGGTATGCAGGGACGCAACATATGACACCCTAACAATGTTGGAACAATGTTAGCCAACAATGCTGCGTTCGTTTTGCACGGGGCTAAAAAGTTTGATCCGTTTCAAAGTTGGTGCAACAACTCCCAACAACACGCAACAACATGAAACAGGGTGTGCAGAGACGCAACAATGTTGGAACAATGTTAGCCAACAATGCTGCGTCCGTGTGCACGGGGCTAAAATGTTTGATCAGTTTCAAAGTTCGTGCAACAACTCCCAACAACACGCAACAACATGAAACAGGGTGTGCAAACGGACACAACATGTGACACCCAACAATGTTGGAACATTGTTAGCCAACAATGCTGCGTCCGTTTACACGGGGCTAAAAAGTTTGATCAGTTTCAAAGTTGGTGCAACAACTCCCAACAACACGCAACAACATGAAACAGGGTGTGGAAACGGACGCAACATGCGACACCCAACAACGTTGGAACAATGTTAGCCAACAATGTTTCGTCCGTTTGCACGGGGCTTAAGGTGGCTTCATATAGTGTCCTAACCTCGCGCAATCTGGTTACTAATGGCGCGCGGTTTAAAGCTCTCGGAATTGTCGCGGGGCTCTCCCACGCGGAAAGTAAACAAACATGGCTTCCCAACTTTGCAAACTCTTTTTTCGTCAAAATTACGTGGACGTATCATCTTTTGGAAATGTTTACCTTTCCGTAAGAAAGCTGAAAATTCTTTGGAGTCCAACATAAGGTCAAGTTAAAAAAGATCATTTCCCACTGTTCTGAACAACTTATCTGATTCTAACAACCATC
>OX421456.1:29116469-29136469 GCA_949126865.1 Montipora capitata
TGGGCACCCTACCCTAACTAGCATGATATAATGTTTGTATATGGGGTTGTTGGGTCCGTAGTAGCAGACACCCCAGCCTAACTGGCGTGTTATGTTTTTGTACGGGGTTTTTTCGTCCAAAGTTGTGGAAACCCTAGCCTAACTGGCCGCATATGTTTTGTACGGGGATTTATGTCCAAAGTTGTGGACGCCCCAGCCTAACTGGCCTGATATGCTTCGTAGGGGGATTTTTGGTCCAAAGCTGTTGATACCCCTGCCTAACTGGCCTAATATGTTTTGTACGGGGATTTTCGTCCAAAGTTGTAGACACCCTAGCTTATCTGGCCTGATATATTTGTGTACGGGGATTTGTGTCCAAAGTTGTGGACTACCCTGCCTAACTGGCGTGACGTGTCTGTACATGATGATTTTCGTCTAAAGTAGTGGATATCCCAGCCTAAACGGCACAATCTTGTTTGCATATAGGGATCGGTCCAAAGTTGTGGACCCACCAGACTATGTTTTAGCTGCATGCTTGTTTCTTGGTTCTGTGACACGCATTTGTATACGTGAGATATTTTGCTCCAGAGTAGTGGACAATCTATAGAAACACTCGTCAAATACCTATTATAATATGTTCAGATCTGCTTTGAGGATGGACTCTTCACAAGTTTCCACATGGACAATTCGCACAAGTGGTCGGCGACAGGAGTGTATACCCATCAACAAACAGTTATTGAGCGAGTTAGGTATATTCTTATTCACGTAATGTTTGGGTTGGTTCTTGCCAGGCCCTCCCCAAATAAACTTATTTGCCTATTAGCTGTGTGTTTCATTCGTTGTGAAGTGGAGACAAAATAGGACCTTTTCCTGCTGTCCTATCAAAGAATCAGTGAAAGCGTACTTGTGGTGTCCTTTACTGTTTCTAAACAAATAAAATAAAGAAAAAGTTAACATATTTTATGATTGTAACGTTTTATGCCGTATATTAAACGTTAAAGAGAAAGAGAGAGCGAGCGAGCGAGCGAGACGAGTGCTAGTCTTGTAATGCTTTTTAATTCAGATCGCGTCTACGTCGAGCAGTGCAACAAGGTCAATTTACCGTATTTATTCGAATAAAGAAGATAGAAAAAGTTAATAAGCGCCCACCTCCAAGGACAAGATTGCGTGACATCCATCCATCAAGCCCTAACAGCATCTCGCGCGACTGACCCATTTGCGGATGTCGAGGAGGCAGCACCAGAAAGTTCACTTATTGAGCTCAGCGACGATGACATTGAAGTTGATTGAGAATTATGATGGCTAAAGAGACTTATGCGCAGACCGAACAATGAGTTGTTAGTCCTGGGCATACGTAAACCGAACAATGAACACTTACACTTTTTTATTTTGTCATGCTTTGTTACAAAATAACTTTTTACTTACTGAAAATGGTAAAAATGTAATAACCGCCCAGCCTCGAATAAGCGCCCACCTCGAATAAGCGCCCACCCTGAAAGTCCAAAAATTAAATAAGCGCCCTGGGCGCTTAATCCAATAAATACGGTAAATTGTGTTCTGTTAAGCACGAGGTACAATCATGCATGCTATTATAAGTCACACAATGTCACAATCTTGTATCGTTACATCTCCCTTTTCTTAAAGTCAAGTATTCATGACATAATCATTATGCCACGCGGGTAGTTTCCGGTTCGGGAGGACCTCCGTAATTGTACTGTGCTGGCTTAGAAGTCACGGCTGCATGCTGGTCGTTTTGCTAGTGTTAAGAGTGAAAGGACAAGTTTTGCATCGTGAGCGCGTGCATTTGAAAGTGCCGGGGTTGCTCGTTAGTTCTGAGCGCGCTTGTAACTAAAAAAGTTGCCTACGTTTTTGTCGCGTTTGAATGAAATAAGTGGAGGCTGCGAAAGATTCTGCCAGTCTCGGGATCATTTTGGAGTAATTTAAATTTATTAAGAATGATACTTTTGACTGCGTGATTATGAGGATGAAAAGCGAGGGTGAATGGAATTCTGTCATTCTTATCGATATATTTTTGTGACGTTTGTAGTTATGACTGTTGATCAAATTGCTGGGTGCGATGATGGCCCGCTTTGACCACAGAGACAGGATAGCCACGTTTTTCTGCCATATCTTCTCTGATTTGCTAGAAAAATCGGAGTCATCACTACATAGACGTCGAAGTCTAAGAAGTCGAGAATGATATATATTGAACTACATTCCTTATTCTCAATTTTTTAGAGCCGACGGTGAGCAGGGTCTACTTTCCTCTTCCCGACTTATCTAGGAAGATGAAAGAGACTCTGCTCGCAGGGTAGTTCCTCGGTTGTCAATGGTTATAATAAAATACCAAGGCTGAACACTGAATTCTCAGGACCGAACCAAATGAAGTCAAATGTTCTTGGATAAAATGTTCCCACGGTTACTATTCCACAACATAATTCAAGGGCAAAGGTTTTTCTTTCATTTCAATTCGAAATTCTTTCACTGCCAGCGACGTCAGGCGGGTGTTAGAATCCCATACGATACTTTATGGAAGATATCTGTTTACAAACATTAATTTTGTTATTCAAATATGCCAACGACAGGAACAAAAGCTTTGTTTCGACAGCCAATGAGGCTCTGGTTGGTACATTAATGACAATAGATGACGTCAACGATATCCTCCCTACAAAATCGAAACCTATCTTATTAAATCTGTTTACGAGCCAAGTGGCCCACAAGGGACATGCGGCAAATTAAAGAGTTGCTGCAAATTAAATAAAAATGCTGTAAATTGAAGAATGTTGCTGCAAATTTAATTATCAAAAGTATGCGTGAGCACTGACGGAAGGGCAGACACAAAACACAACTCGCAGGTCATTCTTTTAACAATAAAGAACGTATCCTAAACATCCATTAAAGCTAACCTTAGGCCTAATTAGGCCTAATGTTAGCATTTGCAAACAGTTAGGGCTGTCTCTGTATTGCTAAAACAATGACCTGTGACCTCTGTTTTGTACCTGTCCTTCCTGCAGTGCACGCGCATACGTTTGATGTTTTAATTTGCAGCAACATTCTTTTAATGTGCAGCAACTTTATTGAATTTGCAGCAACTGTGTTTTATTTCCAGCAACTCTTTAACTTGCATCATGTCCCTTGTGGGCCACCGTACCATCAGACCCGGAGCTTATCCCGGTTTCCGTGGCATGAAGCGACTAGGAGTATTTCTACTCCCCCCTGGATGGGATGATAGTCCAACGCAGGGCTACCCCCAGCATTTCGCCGGTACCCATTTATACACCTGGGTGGATAGAGGCACCGTGGGAGTAAAGTGTCTTGCCCAAGAACACAACACAATGTCCCCGGCCAGGACCCGAACCCGGACCACTAGATCTCGAGTCGAGCGCACTAACCATGAGACCACTGCGCCCGGTGCGGTGCCATCTTTTTATTTATCACAATTTCATATTTGCCCTCGAAGCTTCGCTTCTCGGCCAAATATTCATTTTTTTGGACAATCTCTCAGCCGCAGACATTATCAGCCGACATACCAGCCGCCAGAAGGGGTTTATTTACTGAAATAGGCCTTAATCACACGGCAGCCATGTTGAGTCCTAAGAGATTGAAAACTTTGTGCACCAAAAGTCGTGCCCAGACATTTCAACGCGAGGCTCGGAGTACTAAGGCCAATATGGCCGCCGCGCGAATAAGCCCCATAACCGTTGGCAACAAAGGAACTGATACGTCGAACCTGGAAGAAAAAAGCACAGAAAGGAAGAGATCCACAATGGCAATAAGGTTAGGCTTTTTAATTACGAACTTTTCATAAAATTATCTTCTCAGTTCATTTATCGGAATTTTCATACAAATCGTTGTATGTTTGTTGGCTTTTCTTCACACTGAGCTTGGGGCACCTGTGCCAGGCATCTGAGCCACCTGGCCCTCGGCTAAGAGGGCCAGGCTGCTTAATGGACTAGTTGCAAGGGCTTTCCCATTTCAAGTGTGAGTTCCAATAGCAAATAACCGCCGAAGTACAATGGCTAGCGTTGAAGTAAACTGGCAGACAAAAGGCTCATCTGTCAGCCAAAGAACGAAATTTCTTTTCAACAAGGAGTTACTGAGTGATGTCAAGTTCATTGTTCCCGTGTCGAATGGCAAAAGTGAAATCGAAAGCAAAGTGATTCCAGCTCACAAATTTGTGCTTGCAATTAGCAGTCCTGTGTTCTATGCCATGTTCTATGGTCAAATGGCGGACACTAGAGACTCTGTTGAACTGCCTGACTGTGACTACGAGAGTCTACTGGAGTTTTTTCGTTTCTTGTACAGCGACGAAGTACAGCTAACCGGAAGTAATGTAATGGGTGTGCTGTACTTGGCGAAGAAATACTTAGTACCCTCACTTGCTGATAAATGTGGCGAATTTCTTCGAGATAACCTGAGGCCATCCAACGTTTTTTCCGTTCTCCCACACGCTGGGAAGTTTGAAGATAAAGGTTTGGAAAATCGATGCTGGGAAGTGATCGAGCTCATGGCCCACGAAGCTGTGACGTCAGATGATTTTGTTACGGTTGAGAGATCCTTAGTAAAATCTGTTGTAAACAGGAAAAGGTTGAATATCAAGGAAATAGAATTGTTTAAGGCTGTTGATCGCTGGGCCAAGCACAAATGTGAGGAGCAAGGGCTAGCTGCAGATGGCCAGGCAAAGAGAAGAATCATTGGAGAGGAGATCCTAAGAGAAATAAGATTTCCCTTGATGTCAGAAAAGGAGTTTGTTTCTTTTGTAATTGACTCCAACATATTGAACATTCAAGAATTTGGTGACATGATGAAGCACTACAATCAAGTACTGACATCCCCTTTGCCTTTTGCACAGTCTTCAAGGCTTTGCGCTAAGAAACGATGTAGACGATTCACAGAGTTCAAACAGGGTTGGGGTTATGGTGGTTGCTCGGATTCTCTCTGTCTTCGTGTAGACAAGACTATCAGTCTTTTGGGAGTACAGCATTTCGGTTCTGAAGGCGGTGAGTACACAGTTTCCACCGAAATTACTGACACAAAAAGTGGGTTATCTCTGGCAAAAACATCTGGAACATATTCCTGTGAAAAAGACATGGACCATGCCTATTATGGATTTGATGTTTTGTTCAACTCTCCCATAATTTTAGAGCCAGAGAAAAAATACAAAATTGTTTCAGTCATCACCGGGCCAAGCTCAGTGCATGGCGAAAAAGGCAAAACAAAATTTGAGACTGAAGGAGTAGGATTTACAATTAGCGATTCATATGACTCTACTAATGGGACCGATTTTAGAAAAGGCCAGTTTCCAGGTTTCCTTTTCTATTATTTTGGTTAACCATACATCTGATCCATACATCTGATATTAGTAACCTGGAAACAATTAGAGAATCATTCTGGACAGGATAATAGATTTTAAGTCCTTCTTTAAAGGATTAAGAATTATTGAAACACTTTTTTTTCTTTAACCAATCATATATACATGTAAGACAACTCTTTGTTATATAGTCCTTATTCCATATTATTTTTTGCTCAAATAGCTTGATAATAGCGAATTGTCCGCTGCCACAGCAGTTGCTAGTCAAACCAGAATTTTTTTTTGTTGCAGTGGTTACCAAACAACGGTACAAGTCGAAAATCTATTTTGCTAGTTTTTTGCTCATAGATTGGCCCTAGCTAGAAAACAAACGGACCATAGTTAGCTTCTGCTAATGCAGCTTTTTTGGGAAGAAATGTGCGAAAAACTATTTCGCCCCGATTGAGCTTAAAATCCACTTCCGGTTATGCTGAATTTTCTGAATATTTGATTGCTTCGCGCACCACGCGACAGCTACTTGAGAATCTTTCAATGGTTTTTGTATTCAGCTCAGGTCTTCATGGTATGGCTGAGCTAAAAATAAAGTAAATCGAGGTTTCGTCTGAGCACGAAACGAGATCGAACAGAAACGCAAAATATTACAATGTGTTGCAAACGAATTGTAGCACTAAAATATCGCCATATTTTTCTATGGCCTATAACTTTAAATGCCATAAAAACACTTTCTACAGGTTAACTATACACCCACCTACAGTTAAAAATCAAATTATCTCTGGGCAAATTGTTTTAAGTTGCCCGTCTTGGTCTGTGTTTCTCATAATTTTTTTCCCTGAATCCGCTGTGGGAAAGTAAACAATTGCGTGACGCGGGCGGTCACCCTGAATACATAAATTCGTGTCCAACAAACCGCATAATGGACCCCTTTAAACTTAATATTTTGAAAGGGATCGCTTTAGAAATTCCGGTAATTAAAAACGTCAGTTAAAAGCACTTTACTTGGAGTTCGGATGTTACTGCTATGTCGTTTTAAGGTGATTCCCTTGTTTTGCATCGCGCAGCTCATACTGCACATAACATTGCGACTTCGGAGATTTCACGCCGGCCATCTGAAGAAGGCCAAAAATGGCCGCTTTTGCTGTTCAAGAGCTTTTAATTGCAATCATGACAACTCTTCTTGGTTAAGAAGGTGTTGTTGTGGAACTCGCCCCAGTCCTCTAATGGAAAATGATCATTTTGATGCCGAAATTGCCCCTTTGCCATCCATTTATCATCCTGTTGGGAAGAAACGAGTACGGTGACCCCCCATTTTTAATGGTTTTATTTACTCGTAATAGGAACACGGAAAAATGTTTTAAGGAGAAAAAAAAGTTGGATAGTAGAAGTTGTAGGATTTACATGTAAATCACGTGAAACTGCATTTGGAATCCGACACTGAGTGCACGTATCGGTCCAATTTGCTTACATTTCTTTGCAAGGGTGAGAAATTTAAAACCACTTTACTTAAAGATTATAGCCCGGACAAACAAGTAGGTTCAAGTTTTCAGTAATATTAAGTAGCTTTTGCTACATAACAACAATTTTCTTTGCGTCAATGAAGACCAAACAATAATGTTGTAGTTTTGTTGCCAATTAAGATTGAAGCGCACTGAAGCTATTTTTTGTTGTTTGTAGCCAAGGATGGAGACGATGGAAATGGATTGAAACTTGAAAAAACTGGCCAGTGTTTTTCAAGTTTGGAGACAGTCTCTTCAGAAAGACACCAAAAATTAAATACGAATAGCTCTTTGTGCCATAAATATATTTCATATCTTGTCAGTGAGTTGTCAGGAATGTTCCTCGTGTTGACTAAAGTACTAATTTAGATTTTTAACGTAAAAACCGCAAATTATGCATGACAGTGCGTAATTGAAGGGAAAGACAGAGACACTCAGGGTTGAACGGGACTTGAACCCATGACCTCTACGATACCAGTGCAGTGCTCTTAACCCCTGAGCCGCGCCGTTATCAAAGCAAACTGGAGGCTGGGGCCCGTTTCTCGAAGCTCCGAAAAGGAATTTACGAAATCGCAACTTGCTTGTTTTGATAGGCTGGTCTTTTAACATGTTTTCAAGATAACAAAAAGCAACATGCTCGTGAACTTTGACTACTTAAGACATCTCCGTTCTCAAGATACAGAGGGAATTGTGACACCCGAAAAAGGCCAGAAAAGTTTCGGGACTTTCGAGCAAAGAGCCTCTAGTCACTTTGAGAGTTCGTCATACACCCAGAGAGGATGTGGTTTCCTTGAAACTTCAACTACAGGAGGTTTAATTCACGCCAGTAACGAAAAGCTTTCCTTCTAAGTATGCAATCGACCATTTACTAAGGGAAACAGCTTCATTGTTAACTGGCACCTCAAGGAACAAAAAGAGAGAAGTGCTTTTCCTTTCAGCTCGAAATATGCACTGCCTTCTTTCAGATCTTCCGGGATAACGACTATAAACCGTTTGCCCCCTCTCAGAATCCCTCTTCATACACTCTGTTGCACTGAAAAGATCCCACACACTATCCGGGTGGCCTGTCCCATTCTCTCCAGGAAACGTAGTCGGCTTGAGATGATGTCTCAAAAAAGACTATGTTTTATGAGGCAATCTAACGCCAAAACAGTCGCAAGTCAAGCAGACCGTACCGAGACCTCGAAGAGGAAGTTGTAGATTAAAAACGAAAGGAGAGTCAGGTTTGGCTGTGCCACAGTCCATTAGTTATATAACAAGTTCCCAAATATGAAAAGTGAACTCAAATAAATTAAGTTATAAAGGGTAAAAAAAAAACTGCATCGTACCTCCAACCACAATCGTCATCTGAGCCAGGAAACAGACTAAATGAAGGTTCCATTTGTGACATGAGTGATGCTACCGGCGCGTTTGATGGGCCCGAGCTAAACTGCTGCAGACGAGACCAGAGATCATTGTAGAGTCGCAACAGCTTCGGATACTCTCCTTCAAAGGCTTGTTTCAAGAAAGTCGAGGCTATGAAATAGAGCAAGAACTCTTAATTACAAACCAACGGTTCCCGAAAAAAAAACTCAAAATATTCAACAAGCCGTTTACAAGGCCACCACTAAGACATCTTTGGGAATCATTGCTTTTCGAAATTCTGTTTCAGCGCAAAAACGAGGAAACACTCGTCGAGGAAGCAAAACGTTCCTGAAAGAAATAGAAACGTTTTGCCTACCCGGGGAAAATGTTGCGCAAGGGAAACGTTCCGTGGAGCGGCCATTTTTCCTCTTCTTGCATGCGAGCGTCCTAAACACAAAGGTGAGCTATGAAAGGAGTGGCATCTTACTTACACGCAGATCATTCGTTAAAGTGCCCCTGTGATCAAAAAAAACCACTTCCTTTTTTCCTTCAGATTTTGAAAGTGTGTTTGCTTAACACCTGACTGGCAAGATTTTGAGCTTTGATTTTTATCCAAAGGCCGTTTACTTTGAGTGTAAGTTTTGGATTTCACGGTCCGCCATTACTCACGTTCAAAACTGACCGATTGGACCTCAGACAGTTGGATCCAGGGAAAAGTGACGTCAGAGGCTCACTAGCTTAAAATTTCAGCGTGTGAACGCAGCTTATTATATTATGCAAAACGTGAGTTTGAAAGTCTGAAAGCCCAAAACCCCCGTGCTGCATATTAATTATGCGGCGTACACACGTATTGCATTCTTAAACTAGTGAGCCTATGACGTCATTTTCTCCTCGATCCAGCTCTCTCAAGAACATAATGTTAGTAATGGCGGACCATTAAATAGGAAAATTACAGTTAAAATAAAGAGGTGTCTTTTTGAAATCAAGGCTTAAAACGTGGGTCACTTAGTGTTTTGTTAACATAGTTTTGAAATCCAAAGAAAAATATGAATTGATTTTTTGGTCACAGGGGCACTTTAAAGAAACGTGGAAGGAAATCTGCGAGAAATCTTTAGAAAGACTGTGCAATTTTCCGGGTTTTTTTTTTATCTTATTATTATTTTTTAACAAGATAAATCATTTTTTCGCCACGGAGAAAAAAATACTTCAAGGGTTGCACATCTCTTATCCATGACTCATGATCGTCATGTTGGATTTTCAGACAATTTCAAACAAAGCCTTGATATCTAAAGGTCTGTTTCCATTGACTTGAAAGATCGAGATGGCTCGGTTACAGAGATTTTGCTCCATCCACCAGAAAATCCTCATTCAATGAAAATCCATATGAGAAAGCAGGCTAACCAGAATGTTTAAAACCATAACATTTAAGAAGCGATTTAGATGTACGATTCTTTTTACAATTTTCGCATGCGACTTGCTTACGCCTCGACTACACCGCAAATCCTAGGCTCGATTACCAGCCACTGTTTCGGGAAATGAGCCAGCGCTCACTCCCGAAATCTCGGCTGGACGCGTGAGGTGAGCCACTGTTAATCTCCGCCAATCAGAAACTCGCCTGCACAAATCCGTCTGGCATAAATTATATGTTTTGGCTGCGAAGGTATTCTTTGACCCGGCCTGTTCGAGGTTTACAGTGCTTTAAGGTAGGAAACATCCAAGATTGCGACAACGAAAAGTGTTCGAGAAGCTGGAGAATGGGAATTGTGTCGTTTTCTACCGCCTGAGTTCGCAAACTTCACTGATTTTCCAGTTGGCGCCAAGGTCAAAATACGGCTTTCAAATCCATTGCTATTGCTATTTTCTCCTCACTCGGACTTCGCTAATGTAAGAGCAAGTAAAATTCCTCAAGATCAATTGAAAGTACTGCTGAGTATATTGCTGGCAAAACGAGGGGGCCGATGAGGTCGACTGAGAGCTAAAGCAGCCGAAGATTTCGTTGATGATTCGCCGGTTGAATTCAAACTCACATCGATCATTTAACCACAAACTCAAGCTCGTATCATCTGGAAACTTCGCACAGACGTTTTAAGCATTGTTATGTAATTTCTGTTTTCTTAAAATCAGTGTTTTTGGGATGTCTAATGTTATTTCCCCGCAACTATTAACTTCGCATAAATTATATCTTGAATTTACGTCACAGACACAATCTATCGCTCACGCGTCCAGCCGTCTCTTCTCTGGGAGGATACCCGACCTCGAGTGAGCGGTGCAAATGGAGCCTACGCAAATCCGTGCTCTTGTAAAATGGATGAAAGTCACGACGCACCGCCAGTTGCATGCAAACGTCGTAAGCAAAAATGGAATCGTCTAAATCGCCCATGAGTCTTACAAAACACAAACCTTGGGCTGCCTGTGCAAATTCCTGAGTCAATATTGACGTAACTGATTCCCAGAAAGAGGCGATACTATTATTCCCGTCCTGTGGATAAAAAACCGGCCTTGATTGGATACGAACAACGTAACTTGGAGAAATTGCCTGCAAACAGGTGTCTCTTAAGGGACTGGGGTGGCACGGATACTGAAAGTGAAAGTTACAGGCGCGGAGTGCACGGCGGGCTTTTGGTAAAACCAAAAAAGGTACCTTTACTAATTCCTCCATAAAGCAAACATGTGTAACAGGATCGCGTTTCTTGGCTAAAACCTTTTGTAGATGGTGTATCTGCAACAGAAAGGCAGACGTTTTATGGGACAATTTCAAACGCACAGATTTAACAAATAATGCAGCTAATATAGGGCTCTTCAAAGGTTCTCGAAGGAAAGATATCTCTTCACAAATGTTTTTTTGTTGTTGTTGTTGTTGGCCTCCAGTACCTGATTGAATCAATGCAACACAAGAATTAAGCAGTAGGTATACTTTCATAAGAAACATGAGGTGCTGCGTTCGTGGGGAGTGAAACACGAAAACACTGTGACTGTGGCTAGTAATCACGCGACTGCAATTGTTGCGCTTAGTGACCCCCCCCCCCCCCCCCCCCCCAAAAAAAAAAAAAAAAAAAAAATCTGCATAGCCATTGTTTTCGACTTCTCTTGGGACATTTTCATGTCTCGGGAGAAATTGCAAACAATGGTTATGCAAAAGGTTTGGGGGTAATAGAGGTGCATTATGGGATTGTGCAAGTAGTGAATTGTTCATTTCGTTGTCATAACCATTAATGTTGTTGTAGTCTAACGACGCTTTCCATTTGACAGAACTGACCCGTCAGACCGGGCATTTGAAAGGACTAACTCTACAACACACTTCGAGGAAGATGTATACTCCTCCATCCCAGAAGAATGCGAGGGGTTATGAAGTGTTGCTTCAAAATGTTTGCATTTTCTTTGAAAACTGACGGGTCTGGCTGGTCAATCATTTGAAAGGGCCTCTTGGGGGTTAAAGGGTCGAGGGTTTTAAGTGCGCATACCCAAGACGAAAACGAGCTCCTTGTGGCACAATTTCGACCCCAGAGCTCTGAAACAGTGTCTTCTTACTCTTTTCGTGAACAATGAAAAGCGTCTCTAATTGGTACATTCATGATAGCACGAGGAGTAAGCAGGTGCCTCAAGGTTCAAATAGTCAATTTTTGGCTGTAAGAACGAATGTACTCCTCCACAGAGATTCCCAGAGCCTCTTGTCATACGCAGACATGACACCTCTGGTGACGAGAATGCTTGTCGCCCTGGTAATTCTATCTTAGCTAAGGGTACTAAATGTTCTTTGTATTTGAAAGAACAGCGAATTTCTTACCTGTGTTTGGCTGAGCCTGTAACAGCGTGGTAGAATCCAAAGCTTCCTTGACGCTGTTTGTCAAGTTATCTCTTACTGTCTTTACCAGTTCATCCAGAGTGTGGATTAACGTGCCAAGATTATAAAATACTTGCAGGGCAGTTGCCACTTGGGTTTGATTCTAAGCCGGCAAAATAACTTCTTTAAAGTGCGTCTATATAATATCAAGTTGCAAAACTAAAGAACCTCTATTTACACGAATTTGCAACGTTAAATTAAAAGCTCAAAGCTTGCAGGCCGTGTATTGAAAGAAACATTTCTTATTTTAAGTGTGAGAGGAAAGCACTTGGATTTAAATAACTGGGTTATGTCAGTTTTTTTTCCGAACAGACGTGGCATACAAATTACAGTGATGCTGCTTGCTCTATCTACTTTTCATTTATTGAAAACTAACCGAATAAAAAGACTTGGTTACTAACAATGGCATCGACCGTCAAAAATGCCATCGCTTGTTTACGGAAGGCAAATTAGCGTCCCCGTCTTAGATCGTAAGGTCCCTAATAATTATGACTTCAATTCGTTCGGGATGGAAAGTGTGTATCGACAGTCCAGAAACAAAATTTTCATGAACAGTGTGGATGCTTGGAGAGAAAATTCAGAATTCATCGTCAGACGCTTGCTCCGTCCCCACAACCTCAAATTTGATCAATTCACGTCGTTGTCAGGGCAACGAAATGTACAAAAATATAAAACGCACGTGCGGGGCGTGCAGAGCTATTATGGAGCTTAAGCACGCGTGTTTTTGAGACGCGGACGACAACCAGAAATGAGCTATTTTCCCTTTAAACTTGTTTTCACACAACCATCTTTTCTCCATTAGAGATGATTAATATAAAAATTTGGGAGACACCACTGCCCTGGCGCGCGAAATGTTCTCTTCCGGTTGCCGTCCGCGTCTCATAAACGCGCGTGCTTAAGCTCGCTATTAATTAGAGACATTTTGCTTCGCGTATTTTTCTTGGAAAGAAATGTACGAAAATGTAAAATGCACGTGCGGGGTGTGCAGAGCTATGAGAGACATTTAGCTTCGCGTATTTTTCGGAAAAAAAAGGAAAACGGCAAACCTCTGAGTGTCTCCAGTTCAAGTTCTGCGATTTACCGCAACGTTTTTCACCTTAAAATTCTATAGGAACTCACTTTAACCCTTTAACTCTTGACTTGACACATTTTGCTGATCACCTGTACATCCTTGAGGACGCTAGCTCGATTGAATTAAAACAAGTAAAGTAAACACGGCGCGTTTTTCCCGCCAAATGCCGAACCTTATGCTGAAGTCTATTTTTGCCACAACGACAGGAAGACCTTTAGACAGCAATGACCAGAACCAGGTTGCTGACCAGCGGTTTTCGTTAAAACAATGGTTTGCTGGGGGTGCTCAGTCTCGCGGGCTCAGAAAACATGGTTGTGGTCATTGTTATTGAAGGTTTTTCTACGACAAACCGCTAACCGCGGTTTGAAGTTTGCGGACGACTTTAAAAATACGATGCTAAACGTCCCTACTTTTGAAGTGAAAACGGCAGCATATTCAGGCGATGGGTGAATTTTTTTTTTCTCAGCAAAGAAAAAAATTTGAGGTTAGGGGCACGTTAGATTGTTTCACTGACTGCGATGATCGCAGTGCGATCATATTTGTCTTTAAAAAATCGTGGCATATCTGCAGTTCAATGAATTCATGTTATGCATGAGACTGTGTACAATCTTTATTCACTAAAGCCCTGTGCAAACGGACGCAACATTGTTGGCCAACATTGGTCCAACATTGTTGGGTGTTACATGTTGCGTTCGTTTGCACACCCTGTTGCATGCTGTTGCATGTTGTTGCATGTTGTTGCATGTTGTTGGGAACTGTTGCACAAGTTTGAGACTTGTCAACTTTTGAGCCAACAACTCCCAACACTTCTTTTGTTCCCTGATCGCCACAGTGTAGGGCAACAATGTTAGGAGTTGCTGCACCTGTTTGCGGCTTAAGATTGGCCCTTTTTTTTTTCAATTGTGGAGACGGTGTCTTCAGAAATTCGGCGAAAATTAATTATTAATAGCATTTTCTATCATAAATATATTTCGTTTTGTCAGTAAGTTGTCAGGAATATCATACGCGTGAGCTTAAGTACTAAATTAGGTTTTTACCCAGTTCTGAGTTAAAAACAGAAACAATGATCTAGCATGACAGTTCCCCTTTAACTAGAAGT
Source organism: Montipora capitata (assembly GCA_949126865.1). Lineage (NCBI taxonomy): Eukaryota > Metazoa > Cnidaria > Anthozoa > Scleractinia > Acroporidae > Montipora > Montipora capitata. The sequence goes on from OX421456.1 coordinate 29,130,609, forward strand.
TGTTTGTTGTAAAAACAGAAATAGAGGTTCTCTTATTATTAATGCTACTAAATTTACAAACGCAAACAACGAAACCCTATTATAGCGGTTATCAGGATACGGGATGTTTAGGTAAAAATGTATAGGGACACGGGATATTAGAATTCACAAGATACGGGATATTAAAAAAATATATAGGCACTCATTGCGTACGTGTGACAGTGCAGTAACTTGACACAGAGTTTTATTTCCATAACTGTCAACTGAGCTGAGTTTTTTTTCTCAGGAGATTCGAGTTGTCTTTGCGTAATATGTAGCTCTAATATATACGATATTGTTTTGGTATCGTAAATCATTATATACTGTCATGGTAAATGTCTTTGTTAAATACCCCCTAAAAAGACATGTAGTTCAGTAAAATTGTAAATGCAGATTGATTGAAAAAAATAAAAGAGAACCGAGAAACATTGGCTTCAAGGCTGACATGAATTTCCCTTCAACTTCTTGTTTACAGCAAGTTTAGCGTGTACTCTGAGCGTTTGTCCGCCTTCCACGACAAAAGTTCACTGAAGTTAATCCCTGTCCAGAATTTATGTAAGAAACATAGGATCGAAAATTATTTTTCGTTAGCCTGGAGGTACAGCTTTAAGGTGTTTTGGTGGCTTTGGTCCAAAAATAAGAGGGGGGGGGGGGGAGGGTGTGGGAGGGGAGGGAAAGATTAAGAATTATTGAAACACTTTTTCTTCAACCAATCATATATATGTAAGAGAACTCTTTGTTGTGTAGTCCTTATTGCATATTGATATATAGCTATGTTCGCTGTCACAGCATCCAATTTAAGTCCCAATCAAAGGTTGGTTGGTTGTCAAACCAGAGGTTTTTTTGTGTCGCAGTGGTTAGCAAATTTAAATATCAAAAGAATTGGTCGTAAATATGCAATAATAGCATTTATTATATACTCAACATATTATTGCATTTCTGATTGGTCAGTGATGAATGCATAAATAGGTTACAGAGTTCAAAAAGAGGATATAGAGTGCAATACAAAAATTGCTATGGCAACAAAGAGATGGAGTGATTTTGTTGAGTATTTACTATTATAATAAAGTAATAAAAAATCATGTGAACTTGCACATGCATTTTGTGATTTATGGTCATTTGTGTTGTTTTGAAACTAAGGTTTCAAACTGCATGAGCCATATTTTGAGAACTTTCAAAACATCACTTGTGCCCATAAATCACAAAATCCACTCACGTTCATACGATTTCCTATACTTATAACGTGACAAATAAATATTACTACATTAATTAAAGATTCATGTACGCATTGCTTTCTTGAAATGGACAATTCATGTGATGTACATGTATAATTTATGTGATGTAAAGGGAGACAGTCGGACCCTGATGAAGATCTTTTAAGGACCCTCAAGGATCTTCATGAAGATATTTGAAGATCCTGATAAAGATCTTTAAGAGGATCTTTGAAAATCTTGCCAAGATCTTAAAGGATCCTTGAAAATCCAGGCCAAGATTCTTGGGGATCTTTGGCACAAAGATCTTAGCCAAGATTCGTGAAAGATCTTCATTGCAGAATCTTGAAAGATTGTAAGAAAATCCTACAAAGGTCTCCGTTCCTTAAAGATTGTATATATGAGGATCTTCCTCTATCAAACAATAATATTAGCATGAGACTGCGTTGAAAACCCCTAAAACCCAGTCTCTGTACAGTACATTTATGACAGTGATGTTTTGTGATAATTGAGAATCAGTATTTTGTTCGCCTATGATCAATATGTTGAAATGACAAACTAATTTGCAAAAAGGCTAGCTCCTTGCTGGGTTTTGGCAAAGCAAACTGTATTGACCAAAACTGATTAAAATCAGTTTCCTTAAAGTGTTACTATGACAAAATTCGCATCTTTCCTATCTAAGCCATTTCAAGACAAACATGTAGTCTGTACAAGAAGAAGAATGTTGTTTACTATTTTCAAATATCTGGCTTTGTTCCAGAGATATTCAAGTTTTATAAATACGCAAATTAGCCAAGTGATAATGTCATTAACTCAACCAAATGTTGATCAAATATGATAAAAAAAGATATCTCAGCCAATTTGTATCAGAAATGCTTGATTCTTTGCATTAAGATTCCAGTAGATGTGCTCCACAATATTAGAATACCAGTTGTGTTATCATGGCAACATACTGGGTTCCAGATCTCCCTAATAATAGACTTTGCTGATCACCTTTGGCATTCCATTTTGATATTTGCCATTTTGGTATCTCATCTGCATGATCCTGCAAGCATAATTTTATAAAATGATATGTTAGGTCGAGGTTTTAGGCTTGCTTTAATTGGCTAGCTTAAGATCACCAAAACTATTGAAATCAGGTTGGAGGGGACTGGAAAAGAGTGAGTTGCCATGGAACCAATTTCTTTAAAGCCGCAGGTGTGTTGCCTGTAGAACTGTTGGCGTACCAAGTCTCAATGGTATGTGCTGCAAATTGACCCAGGTGGCTCAATTTGTACACTTGATGTTATATTGGGTTGAGTGAATGACGTCATCAGTACTCTCATGTGCAGATTATACACATTTTGCAAACTTAAATATCTCTGGAACCAGTGCAGGTATTTCAAAATGGTAAACTGTGTTTTTAATCTTTCCTGGAATTCTGAGCGATAAAACCTAATAATTCAAGGGATAAAAATTTGATCATAGTAGCACTGTAAAGAAAGGCAAATTCAAAAAATGAATGTTCCGCATGGCCAGAAATCGCGGACATTTGAGCCCGTGCTTCAGACAGCGGGTTACTCAATAAATTTTTGCTGATATACCTGATGTACTGCAAGCAGTTTATACATCGACAGACAACGAAACGTTTTAATAAATTTTATAATCTGGAAGTCCTGCAAGAACATCAGACATTGTTTTGTTTTCTTGAAACTCGCACCAATTCATGGGACCGGAAGTAAGTTTCGGAATTATTTAAACGCTGATCGAAAGGACAGTATTTGCTATTCTCTCCAGGTCTAAACGGGGATAGAAAGATCGGTTTCTAAGCTTTATTGTCTTTCCTAACATCGTTGAAAAAAAAACATGGATTCACTAACAAGATCGCCGCATTTTCGAATGGATTTTTTGCCACTGCATGCAGACTTCCGGGTCATGTTTACTGAATATCACAGTTATCATCTGTTGGAATTGTGTTTTATTTATTAGCGTAATGGAACGGGTTAATTTCCTTGAATCTTCTTGAAAATTGTATTGTGTTTTGTTGACTTTGCCTACTTTGAGAAAACATCTTGGCAAATTGGACCCTACTTCAGCGAAGCCGAAAAATCTCTCTTTGTGTTTACGACGTCAACTTTTCGGAGTGGATTCGCTATACATGCATGTTCATCTAATGGAAGTGATCTCGGCAAATGCTGCAAGTAGTAACAGGAATTGTTTATTAACTTTTATATTTATTATCCCATAAATTTCTCTCCAAGCTTTTGACGCCATTTTGTCTCGGTTTGAGAATACCGCTTTCATGTTGCAGCCTCGATGTCCGCAATTTCTGGCCATTGCATACACTCTTATCATGTGATGTTGTTTCAGAGTGGATGGTACATTTGCTAATAAAGGTACTCAGGTGGAGTAACCATGAAATAAACATAAAATAAGTCAGTTCATTCATGTACAAAATAATTTTATTTAAAAACTTGGAAAAAAAACTTTGTTTCTCTCATAGTTAATGCATTAACGATGTTTCTCTGGAAGAGGAATTTTACAAAATAAAACATTTCATATGTGTGAAAATTATTAAACAGTGTCTACAAAGTATGATTAAAGTAAAATTCATACATTGATGAATCAAAGGAAATCAGTATCTGACAATTTTGTAGCATTCTCTCTGACATGTAACGTTTGGGGTTATGAATTAGTCATTCAGTTCGGCGGCATAAAAAACATGACTTAAATACACTTTATTTCAAAATGGTGGCCACTTTAGAATTCTTTTGTTTGATTGTAAATTGACCCTTTTGGCTTCGTTCAAGGTTAAATATTCTTTTGAATTTTACATTTGAAAACGAGGCCGAAAGGGCCAATTTGGTAGGAAACAACAGAATACTAAAATGGCGGTCATTCTGGAATAAAGTGTATGTTTATAAATGTTCACAGAATGTGACAATAGAGTCTTACACTGTAAGTATTCACACAATAATAGATCAATTGTAAAACAATAACAAGATTTTATGTTAATATATATATATATATATATATATATATATATATATATATATACTAACTTTATATAACTTTATATAACTAACTGCAGACAGTACTGTTTCGGCCTTCTGGGCCTCATCAGTGCAGTGCTGATGTCTAGGATGGAGGTTAAGCTATAAAGCCACCCCAGATGTCCCACGCATGTGGTACATCCAAGTCATGCCAGAGTGCTCAAACTAGCGAGCTAGTGAGCATGCGCAATTGCTAGCGGCAATGACTCATCCTAGTAGAGTGCTCAATTTGAACATGAAAGCAAAAGCTTTGTAATGCCAAAGAGCTATATCTAACTGCAGACAGTACTGTTTCGGCCTTCTGGGCCTCATCAGTATATATATCAGTATATATATATATATATATATATTTTTTTTTTTTTTTTTTTTTTTTTCAAATTATCTTAATCTATCAATTCTTTTTATCTACTGAGGGATTGTGCATGCTATGCTGCTGTTGTCGGCTGGGCTACTTTTTCCTGCATGGCTAGACCTACGATGTAGTCTTCAAGTTACATGTAATCATAATGAGGTGTACCTGCCACCCGCCAGGTCAGCTGGAAAGTACGAAAATAGTACACTATTACAAATAATATTAACTGCATGGTTAGACTTACTTTTAAGTTACATCTTACTGTATGAGGTGTGTCACCCACCAGTTGAGATGGAAAATACTACATGTACATGTTGCACTGTAACCAATTAACTGCATGGTTCAGGGGCATCCAACGTCAATTTTCGGAAAATATCTGTTCGGAAGACGATTTCAGATCTAGAATTTTCGGAACATTTGTTGTAAAATTTCTTGCTTGCCTGCTTCTCCTAGCATTTTCGAACATCTGAAAAATAGTACAAGTGCCCATTTATAACGGATTTCTACCCTAAAAAGGTCACCTAGAATATTCGGGAGCCTTTTTTCTGGCTGAAATTTTCGAAAAGGTGTGTTTTGCTCCCCATAATTTTCGGATCAGTAGACTTTCAGCTAGGAAATCCGAACAGATGAAAAACTTTTAGGGGATAAAAATTTGCCTATAAAGTGGTTTTCAATTGAGTCACCGGTCGAAAGTAATTAGATAATTACTTTGGCTTATGATTACTTCACTCAGTGATTGGTTCAAAGATCTCGCGCCACTTTTTCAACCAATCAGAATAGAAACCAAAACCAATCGTGGCTCGCGCGTGCACATTTTTCCGCGCTTTGTGTGGGCTACGTGTAATTACTTCGAGTTTTGATTGGTTCACTGGATTGTCTTCGTCCTTTTTGATTGGCCCAAGTAATTACTTTAGTTTTGGTTTTACGACACTCATTTGAAAACCGCTCTATCTACCGTTTAAGTACTAAAATACGTTTAATAATGCTATGTTTAAGTTGTTTTGAACTATATTCTTGTTGGGTGCCCCTGATGGTTAGTAAAATGTGAAATAACCCTGATAATTTCTAGGAATTGATAGGAATAGACGGTGTAAATTAGTCCTGGTTCTATAAAATAAACCTCCACCAAATTCATGTACCGTAAAATGGCAGTCTCAAGCTAACAATTATTGTAACTTCTCGCAGACAAAAAACTACCATACGCACTTCAAAGGCATTAAATTTTTTATTTCATGTACGGTACTAAAT
>OX421456.1:29138969-29141469 GCA_949126865.1 Montipora capitata
TATGCCACGCGGGTGGTTTTCGGTTCGGGAGGACCTCCGTAATTGTACTCTGCTGGCTTAGAAGTCACGGCTGCAGGCTGGTCGTTTTGCTAGTGTTAAGAGTGAAAGGACAAGTTTTGCATCGTGAGCGCGTGCATTTGAAAGTGCCGGGTTGCTCGTTAGTTCTGAGCGCGCTTTTAACTAAAAAAGTTGCCAACGTTTTTGTCGCGTTTGAATGAAATAAGTGGAGGCTGCGAAAAGATTCTGCCAGTCTCGGGATCATTTTGGAGTAATTTAAAGAATGATACTTTTGACTGTGTGATTATGAGGATGGAAATCGAGGGTGAATGGAATTCTGTCATTCTTATCGATATATTTGCTGGGTGCGATGATGGCCCGCTTGACCACAGAGACAGGATAGCCACGTTTTTCTGCCATATCTTCTCTGATTTGCTGGAAAAATCGGAGTCATCACTACATAGACGTCGAAGTCTAAGAAATTGAGAATGATATATATTGAACTACATTCCTTATTCTCAATTTTTTAGAGTCGACGGTGAGCAGGGTCTACTTTCCTCTTCCCGACTTATCTAGGAAGATGAAAGAGACTCTGCTCGCAGGGTAGTTCCTCGGTTGTCAATGGTTATAAGAAAATACCAAGGCTGAACACTGAATTCTCAGGACCGAACCAAATGAAGTCAAATGTTCTTGGATAAAATGTTCCCACGGTTACTATTCCACATTACAATTCAAGGGCAAAGGTTTTTCTTTCATTTCAATTCGAAATTCTTTCACTGCCAGCGACGTCAGGCGGGTGTTAGAATCCCATACGAAACTTTATGGAAGATATCTGTTTACAAACATTAATTTTGTTATTCAAATATGCCAACGACAGGAACAAAAGCTTTGTTTCGACAGCCAATGAGGCTCTGGTTGGTACATTAATGACAATAGATGACGTCAACGATATCCTCCCTACAAGATGGGAAAGATTCTCGTACACTTTGAACACCGCACGCGTTGAGTACGGTTTGGTAACCCCGTCAGGGACAACAAACAAAAACTCGTTACCATGCCACAAACAAAGACTCGCCGTGTGGTGTTCAAAGTGTAAGGAAAAGTAAATTCTGTTTACGAGCCAAGTGGCCCATCATACGGTGGCCCACAAGGGAAATGCGGCAAATTAAAGAGTTGCTGCAAATTAAATAAAGTTGCTGCAAATGAAAGAATGTTGCTGCAAATTTAAACATCAAAAGTATGCGTGCGCACTGACGGAAGGGCTGACGAAAGGGCAGACACAAAACACAAGTCACAGGTCATTCTTTTAACAATACAGAACGTATCCTAAACATCCATTAAAGCTAACCTTAGGCTTAATTAGGCCTAATGTTAGCATTTGCAAACAGTTAGGGCTGTCTCTGTATTGCTAAAACAATGACCTGTGACTTGGGACCTGTGACCTCTGTTTTGTACCTGTCCTTCCTGCAGTGCACGCGCATACTTTTGATTTAATTTGATTTAATTTGCAGCAACTTTATTGAATTTGCAGCAACTTTGTTTTATTTCCAGCAACTCTTTAACTTGCATCATGTCCCTTGTGGGCCACCGTACCATCAGAGCCGGAGCTTATCCCGGTTTCCGTGGCATGAAGCGACTAGGAGTATTTCTACTCCCCCCTGGATGGGATGATAGTCCAACGCAGGGCTACCCCCAACATTTCGCCGGTACACATTTATACACCTGGGTGGATAGAGGCACCGTGGGAGTAAAGTATCTTGCCCAAGAACACAACACAATGTCCCCGGCCAGGTCCCGAACCCAGACCACCAGTAGTTCCGGAGTCGAGCACACTAACCATGAGGCCACCGCACCCGGTGCGGTGCCATCTTTTTATTTATCACAATTTCATATTTGCCCTGGAAGCTTCGCTTCTCGGCCAAATATTCATTTTTTTGGACAATCTCTCAGCCGCAGACATTATCAGCCGACATACCAGCCTCCAGAAGGGGTTTATTTACTGAAATAGGCCTTAATCAAACGGCCGCCATGTTGAGTTCCAAGAGATTGAAAACTTTCTGCACCGAAAGTCGTGCCCAGACATTTCAATTCGAGGCTCGGAGTACTGAAATCTATTGTCAATGGCCAATATGGCCTCCGCGCGAATAAGCCCCATAACCGTTGGCAACGAAGGAACTGATAATGGATCAATTCACGTCGAACCTGGAAGAAAAAAGCACAGGAAGGAAGAGATCCACAACGGCAATAAGGTTAGGCTTTTTAATTACAAACTTTTCATAAAATTATCTTCTCAGTTCATTTATCGGAATTTTCATACAAATCGTTGTATGTTTGTTGGCTTTTCTTCACACTGAGCTTGGGGCACCTGTGCCAGGCATCTGAGCCACCTGGCCCTCGGCTAAGAGGGCCAGGCTGCTTAATGGACTAGTTGCAAGGGCTTTCCCATTTCAAGTGTGAGTTCCAATAGCAAATAATCGCCGAAGTACAATGGCTAGCGTTGAAG
>OX421456.1:29153969-29156469 GCA_949126865.1 Montipora capitata
CGGAAACTTCGTTCTGCTCTTTCTAATGGCCCCCCTGAAACTGTGTATCAATAGTTATTTGCTTTTTCATCAATATTTGTTTTGCATAAAGCAAGCTAACAAAATCTGTACCTAGCTGAGTTCGCATTTGTTAGCGTTAATAGTATTTTCGGTCAGATGCTTCTGCTTTTTACGAGGGCTTTATTGTTTTGGTCTCCCATCCTAACACTAACCGCGCTCAACAGGGTTTGACTTCAGTGAAGTTTAGTATTACAAAGCTGTCAGATGCTCAGAGGGCACACTTGTGGTGCAAAGAAGTTGTGAGGGAATTTGAAAATTATCAACATGTCAGCCCAGAAGCCAATGTTTCTCGCTTCTCTTTTATTTGTTATTCTTCAGAGACTGGAATGCTGTATTTCAATACCACACAATTCAGTGCCTTCTGATTTTCTGTAGCACATACCACAGGCAACCCAGTGTACGCTTCACGGAAGCATCTCGTTATTAATGCTACTAAATTTACAAACGCAAACAACGAAACCCTATTATAGCTGTTATCAGGATACGGGATGTTTAGGTAAAAATGTATAGGGACACGGGATATTACAATTCACAAGATACGGGATATTAAAAAATATATAGGCACTCATTGCGTACGTGTGATAGAGCAGTAACTTGACACAGTTTTATTTCCATAACTGTCAACTGAGCTGAGTTTTCTTTCTCAGGAGATTCAAATTGTCTTTGCGTAATATGTAGCTCTAATATATACGATATTGTTTTGGTATCGTAAATCATTATAGACTGCCATGGTAGATGTCTTTGTTAAATACCCCCTGAGAAGACATGTGGTTCACTAAAATTGTAAACGCAGAAAGATTGAAAAAAAAAAAAAAAAACGGAATCGAGAAATATTGACTTCAAGGCTGACATGAATTTCCCTTCAACTTCTTGGTTACAGCAAGTTTAACGTGTAGTCTGAGCGTTTGTCAGCTTTCCACGACAAAAGTTCACTGAAGTTAAGCCCTGCCCGGAATTGATATAAGAAACATAGGACCAAAAATTCTATTTTAAAACTCAAAATTGCGAACTAAGCATAGAACAGATTTTGTTAGCCTGCTTTATACCAAACAAATATTGATGCAAAAGTAAAAAAATATTGAGATACAGATTTTAAGGAGAGCAGAAGGAAGTTTTTAGGAAGTGTCGATCTAGAATAAACAATTTGCAATCAGCAACAAAATTTGCGACATGAAAACATAAATTTTGTGCCGCAAATATAAAAGGGTTGCCATCAGCGAAAACATTTTGGGAGATTTTTGGTATTTTCAGTTTTTCTATCGTACTTTAGGTTGTACAAGGAAAATAGCAAAATCGAAAGTGACATCGATTTTAGCGACCGCCTGTGATCAACTTACCTTGCGTGTTACTAACAGCTCACGAAACAAAGGATACAACTGTGTATCAAAATGACGGTAAGACACTGGGTTTTTGTTAGCTTGTTTTTTTTTTTCTTTCACCTGTTATAAGTTCGACAAGATATGTGCGAATTCAACAGAAAGATTACATCGTTGATGATAGTTTAAGTGTCAACTACAGTTAAGCCCCTTCGAATGGGGTTAGTACTTGGATGGGGGCCGCTGCGAAATCTCCGTGACGACGGTGGCCAAGCAAACACAAAGTTCGCACCGTGGAAAAAGGATGGTGGCACGGGTAAATAGAATAACGAAAGATAACCTTTGCGGTTTTTAATCAAAGAAAAGAACTTGTCACCAAACCACTGGTGTCATTATCTTGGAGAAACCGCTTGTAAAAATCAAAGCAGAACCATTCACAGAACCAATGTCAAAATGCCGTATGAAGTGGTTTTCGGAATCTCTTGGAGAAAAGAAATCAAAAAGCCACAAATGAGTGGACAAGTCACAGCTACATCAAATACGGAGCAGGAAAATGGTCTATAATTTGAAAAAGTGAATGAGCCAGATATTGTAGGAGAGCGGTGTCTGACACTTGCAAACTGCAGGCCGCTGACTGCAGACTAACCCTAAATCACAGTTATTGAAAGCTAACCGTTCTAAAATGGGTGCATATAATTAGACTTGAATACTGTTTATCAGCATTATTTCAAATGGGTGCTTAGACTCAAATACTGCTTATCAGCGCTATTTGTAGGCAGTCTGCGGTCTGTGGTCTGCAGTTATCATATACCTGAAGGGGAAGAAGAAAAAGAAGACTGACGTTCGAATTTCAGGATTATCTGGCACTGAAAATTTAAAAAAAAATGGAAAAGGAAACGCCCGTTCATCTCAATGTGCTCCTAGTCTGAAGTGCCATGTGCTCCTTGCTCAAATTGTAGAACTTGAAGGGGGCTGTGCCAAAATAATTGCAAAGTTTGGATTTATCACTACAAACAGACTTAGCAAAATTAATATATATATTATTTGATAACTCAAAAGCAGTAACACTTACAAGAACCTATAAAATGGCTTCTGATCAATAGATTATGAAATCCTTTTAAAAT
>OX421456.1:29161469-29176469 GCA_949126865.1 Montipora capitata
CTTGCATTTGATTGGTCAATCAATTTTGAAAATCATTGTCGATTCAATATGGCGACTCGCGATCGTCCTTCAGTGGGTTTTTCGTGTTTTGGAACACGGTTTTTGCAGCAGATGCCGAGGTTTTTGAGTCGTCTCCCATGTCGGTAAAAGAAGAAGGAGCAGTGGACCATTCTGGGACGTGGAGAGACTTGTTGACATGCGTGAGAGGAACGAAACGGTGAGTTTTGCAGCTTCACTTGACACGTGTTTTGTAGGTTCTGTGAGTCCGTTTGCCAAGCAAGTACCTGATTAATTAACAGTTGAAGGTGAAAAAGATAAGGGTCCAGAAGCTGAGGCGTTAGCTACTTGACTTTATTTTTTAATTTTTAGGTGGAATATCGTGCCCTTTGGAAGGGATTTTCCAAGTTTCGTTCTTTTTGGGAGCTAGAAGACATCACCCGAATGTGTTCGTAGCATGAGAAGTAAAGTGTAAAAAAATACAGTAAATTACTGTACATAGGTTATGCTGATATTAAAAAAAATAGTGAGAAAAAGGCATATTTGGAAACAAAAACTATTGCACATTGCAAATCAGTAGACAAAAAGTCCTAAAGATCTCATCTTTATTTATCCAATGTGTGTTTTGATGAAAATTTAATTTTGACCTTGTAATCGCCTCCAAATCAACCTTTTTTGATCTATTTCCCTGAATACCTCAGAGAAGCTCTCTTCCAAGGTTTTCCTGGTCTTGGCACCATTTATTACTGCTATGGTGTGACTTCCTGTGAAGATCAGACTTATTGGTAATATTGATTCAATTACACAATTATGGTAGTCACCTGTAGCAACAAAAAAAGCTGTGGTATTTTTGGCAAACTTATATTTTTTAATGTGTATGAGATAATGCTGTATTTTGAATTAATACATTGCATTTTTTAATTTGAATTTTGTATTAACATTTCGTGACAAAATAATATGTCCTTGCTGTAGGATTGTAAAACTGTGGATGAAATTTGTCAACCTGCTCATTCTAGCCCCATCTCCCCTGACTTTGACTTTTGCTTTCTCTCCCTTCTTCAAGGTTCCATCATTTATCTGCACATCGTCAGAACATCAGCAATTTAAATCACTTAGCAAAGAGTATAGTTAAATGGTGTTTTTTGGCCTTATTGTCTGGTTTGTTTGAAAAATCTGATTTACCCAGTATGAATAGCTCTAAGGTAATATATTGATCATGACTGACTTTTGCATTTTATTCTGGTATTTTTAGCACATTTTGAAGGAAAAAATATTTGACAAAGCTTTATGTCATGAAACATGTAATAATTTGCTGTACTTATTGGTAATAAGTATCTGGTAAAAATTAGGACTGACGTGTTATGGCTATCAGGGATCAATTTTCTTAATAAATATTTCAAAGTTTTTTTAACTTTTGATTAACTGTCTTATATGGTTGTATTGCATCAAAGCTACCCTGGGTGTCAAAGGCTTTGGTTTGATTTTTTTAGGCACTGTTTTATACAACTTTACTCTGCCCATAATTATTTTTATAGTGTAAACAAGCAATATTATGTTTTGCAGCTGTTCACTATTCACCCATCCCTGGATCCTATCATAAGCTGGGTCATTCTGAGGTAGTCTATGGCACCCAGTGTAGAACTGAAGTGGTATTTTGTTCCATTTCATTATGATATTTTGAATATGTCTCAGGTAACTGACTTATTCTTTTCTGAATGAGGTACAGCACCTACCATGTCTTAGATTCCTTCTTTCAATACCGATTTAAAGGAGTATAATTGGGCTCCTGGGGCCAGTCCTGGTGTTGCAGTGATGTTCACCTGCCTGTTTAACTCAGCTCTTCATTGCTTAATAAGATATAATTTAATGGGGAGTTCAGCCGCAGACAATGACAATTCATGAACAAAGTCGTCACCAACTCCAAATTACGATTAAATAAAGGATGTTTTGTGTTTATTGCTTAACTTGTCATGTTGGGTTAGGTTTTGATCACTAATTCTTACTTGAGCACTTATGTTATTGCTATTAAAATTCACGGTGAAAGTGTTGCTACTGCCTGGGTCCTTCATTTTTAGGCATTCCAGCTTCAAACCAAATAGCTGTACAAAATGTAATTCTTTTTGGGCTCTTGTCTTTTTTATTGATGGGTTTTCAAGTCTGGAAATCTAGCTCCTCGGGGAGGTTCCCCTAGTGATTGATTTTCAAGGTTTGCGATGTATTTCAGCAACTGCTTGTTTTCTTTTTTCCATTTATTCGACAATGTTATTTCATTTACATATTTACTTGTGATGTCTGCAAGCGTTTCATTATATAGTTCTTTTTCCTTTTCAAGGTTTTGGAATTTTTCCCTCCAACGGTCAATTTCTTCTTTTGCCTATTTCAGTCTTCTTTCCATCATACTAAGACTTGCCTCCCACTTTTCCACCGAAATGACATCACTTTTAAGAATAATAATATTAATTATTGAGACCTCCATAACTTTTTCTTCATCCTCGAACCTTTTGAAGCGGATCCACCCCTGTTCCCCGGGTCCTGTTCAAATTAGCTTTCCTACTTAATTCTTGAGAGCAGTGATAAGTTAAACGTTTTCAAGGACTCTCTAGCTTTCAGGGTCGATTTTAAATGTATTTCCAGGAATGTTCCCGTTGACCATGTCAGCATATTTAAGACCAGGAGTTCTCTTTTTTTAAGTAGCACCTCATCCTTCACTTTTTCTTATCCCCCAACAGAAAACTACCTCAGCCCCTCTTTGCCATTGTTCTTTGACATAAGTAAAGCGATTTTCCGGAGGATTGCATATCGCTATCAGCGGGTCGCGTGCCGGGTAAACCTCTGAGATTTTTCAGGCTATTTTTCTCGTATTTTCCCTTAAATTTTCGTGCAAAAATAACACAAAATACCAGCCAAAAACTCTTGGGTACCAAGCTTTTTAGTTACCAGCTCTTCCGGGCTAATTTGAGACTTTTTTTTTCAAAATGGCGGCTGTTATTGTAAATGTTTTGCAAAGTTCCAGAGGGATCGACTGCGGTTTGGGGTATCCTTCCCCGCGTGAGTTATGTAGTTTGCCCTGTATGAACATTGTGAGGATCAATGAATATTTGGCTGTAAACTTAGGAAAAATAAGATATTATTTCTGGGTAACTGAAGAACTTTATTCATCGTGATCGTGAAGTTCAATTCTACGCGCATCACGGATGTTATGTAGGGGAACTACGTACGCGTCTACTTGAAAGGTCTGTGGGATTCTCTCTTAATGTATTGCATACAATGTTCCTTGTGTAAAATTTTGAAAAACTGCTGAGAAAAACGCAATGACTCTTTCAAGTACAATTCGTGATGATGTGGTAATTTAAAATTGTGTGCATAAACTTTTATTTCAACATCCGGATTCCCGCGTACTGGTCGAGATGAAAACTACACGATAGTTTTTTCCTTCGAGATAGTGAAAATTGTTGACGGTCTGTAGTAGCCATTATCCTAACAACTTCCTGGTCATTTGTTTCTCAAAAAACGCAAAGAGTATCAGTTTGATCAACACAAATTGATGGGTTAAGTAAAGCTTTGGTGGCCGTCTCTTAGTTCCACATCCGAACGCCTTCGAATCGGTACTAAAAAATGGTGAAGAAACCATTCTTTCTTCGAAGTCATATATTTCTTTGTTGCTCTGTGGGAGCCATTAAAATTCTAAGTCTCTGCATCTATTGCGCACGCGCGTTCAGAATTCCTGGCCATGTAACACCCATTTTAAACGGCCTTGATCAACATTGTTTAAGTCTAAGCACCGATTGTGATGGCCGATTTTAATGTTTTAGTCTAATTTATTTAAACTTCCAGAAAGTGAAGTACAACCGGTGCATTTCCTGGATTTAGTCGGTATGAAAAAGAACGGCGCCCACCATTTTGTTTTGGGTGCATTTTACAGTGGAACTAGCTATAGTTTGCACAGGATATCCATTCTCTTGTAAAAATGGCCGAACATCCATATTTGTTATGGCAGGATAACCAATCACATCAGAAAAAAAAAACTTCAGAAATATGATTGCACTCTTTCACGTAGAAAGCGAAAGAAACGTGTTAACAACTGTTTGTGAAATTGATTGAAATTCTTATAAAAGCCATAAAACGGCAAAAATATGCCAACTTCAGGAAAAAGTGTGCGGAAGTTGTGCAAAATTTAAAAAATTGCTCAAAGATCGTTAAAGTTGCTCAAAGGTCGCCGAACTGAATCTGTCAACGCCTACTATATTACCTATGAGTTAACTGCAGGCCCTTCAAGCGTCGTCAATATTCATAATCACGTACTCGGCTAGTTCTGACAAATCGAAAGTTTAGCCGGCAACATAATCTATACATTTGTAATATATATGCCTCGTACTAACCGAGCCGGTTCGAGGTTCGTAGTACTGCAAGTTACGGACATCAACGGGAATAAACGAAGATCCGTAACTTTCAGTACGGACTGAGAAACCGAGGTTTGAAAGATATTTACTATATCTCTGAGATAATCAGGCGCGCGGGAAAGGAAACTAGTTGAAGTTAAGCGGAAGGTTTAACTGTCACTCATGATTGATATGCGTCAAAATCCGAAAAAACGAATAAATCTTCTTGGCTTTTTGAAAAATTGCTTGCAACATTCAAACAGTTTTACAAGTTCATTTAGCATATAAAGGACACGAAAAACTTTCCAGAGAATTTTTTATCAAAATCTTAAATCTAGTTAGCCGTGCGGTCGTCACTTATTTCTATCCCCCAAACTGACATTTCCCTTTTTATTCAACTTACACGACGTACAATCTACTTTAGACTTCAAATCTACTTCAACGAAACAAACATTTTAAACAAGTTGACAAGATTCGCAATAGGCGAGGCAAAGAGTTGAACCCGGATCGATGGCTTCACCTTGCAGTTTCCGATATCCACTAGACAAGAGACAAGCTCTTGAAAACTCAATTTTTTTAGAGTATTGACATAGTAGTACCCCGGAAAACAATTGAAACTTAACCGTCTGCAACGGGGTTTTTAGACCTAAATACTGTAGATCAGCGCGGCTTAGCTTAGAAACGCTATTTCTTGTTGAACTAAAGCTCCAATTCTGCCTATTTTCGTTCTTTTTACAGCGTAAGCTTGTCATATTAAGATGGGATATTGCGTCGTGTAATTGTTACGAAATGTCCAATGTCAGTTTGAGGGATGGCCATAAGTGTTGACCTAGCCGTGTAGCGGGCATTACTGTAGAATAGCCAATCATAGCTCGCGTACTATCTTAGAGATACGTATCGTATAGATGTTATTGAACTAGCGTGAGGTCCGTAGTGGGAAAATATTTTTGGAGTTCGTGAAAGGCGATTTGCATAAACTTGCGAAAAACGAACGACACCAATATTTTCCCAGTACAGACCGAACAAGATAGTTCAACAAGGTTCTTACTATATTGGCTCTCTTCGCCTGCTTCTGTTAACGGTTGCTCACTGGAACTCCGACATAAAGAACATTTCTCGCATTTTTTATTATGACCGGAAAATGAAACAGAAAATGGGAACAGTTTTGCAACCTATATACGCTGCTTCGTTACTGGTCCATCTTAGCGGTCCGTATTGCAAAATTCGTACCGGTACCGCTCAGACAACTAATCAGAATTCTCCTTTTCATCTGGGATCAGTTTTCCTGCATAAGAAAGATTTTTACTTATGCTTTGTATTATACACACGGACTCCAATTATGCAATTTTGCAATTGGGATTTGGCCTCGAGGCCAAATCCCTTCGCGAGCATCAAGAAGGAAACTGGACTTCTCTTTTGCAGCAGCCAAGAACTGCGAGATAGCTGTCTCTTCAAATTACTGCTACCATGTGAAACAATCGTGGAGACTCTTTATGAAAATCGACAAGTTTCTTAATTGTCATGTTTTGTTCGCTGTTTGGCCTTATAACCCCTGCCCAAAACATACCATTTTTCGAGGAGTTCACCAACCTGTATCAAAAAGTTTTGTAAATATTTTCGCAAATGAGTTGCGAACCGAGAAAACATCGCGCATAGTCACGAGTAACTGAATTTCTCCATTAATTGCCACAGCACTGTTTACAGCTAGCGCTCTCTCTCTCTCTCTTTTTTTTTTTTTTTTTTTTTTTTTTTTTTTTTTTTTTTTTTGCAACAGTGTAGGGCCAGGAAAGGACCGGCTAGTTGAAAAGATGATATTTAGGTTTCACAGGAGGCTACATGGGCTCCTGGTTTTCAATGGTGATGAGGAGATACTCGGAAAAATGAGCACATTTGCAGGAGCATCTTCAGGGCACCGTCATGCTATTTTTAGTAACACATTGAAAATCTAAAAGACACGTTTCGTCTCATTGACCATTTTCACATTCCCCATAATACACTTTGTTTGCCCCCCAAAACTATTGTTTCAAATGCTCTTGAGACACTGCATATTCCCAAGAGCATTTGAAAACAATGGTTCATGCAAAATTTGGGGGGGCAAACAAAGTGTATTATGGGGAATGTGAAAATGGTCAATGGCAGAGCTGCATAATAATGATAAAACTGATTCGAGTATTTCAATGTACAAAATATTTATTCGATTAGACGAAGTTATACACTTTTTTGGCAGCAATGGTCAAAAACGGGTTGTGTGCGAACTTGAAAATGTTGGGTGAATTTTTTCAAGTTTTCGCGTTGTGATTCGTATCATATCATTTTCCTTTTTCTTTTTTTTTTCTCACGTCCCTGTTTCACTTGAAAACATGAAAAAGTGATGTAGAAGCGATTTCAATGCGATCAAGGTGTTTAGTGATGGAGTTTCGTAAGTTTGGACCAAAAGTCGTTACGAACGCTGTGACAGTGCCCCTTGAACAATTTCTATCTCAGTCATTTTGACCGGTTAGTTGTTTGTTAACGTCAACAGTTCACTTTGGATGACCCAGGTGCCTGTGTGTTGACTGACGAGAGTCAGTCGATCCGTGGCGCTTGCCAAAAGAATTGCAGCTCTGGGAACGAGAATGGACTGAAAATTGTCAAATAACATACGAAGCTGTGAGATTCAAAGAAACTTCAAATATCACCGGGCATAAATGAAGAAAAGATTGATCAATTTCTAAAAGAACAACATCCGGGGAATAAGTAAAAAATTGTCAGCAATAAAACATAAGCTTTTCTCTTTGTGATTGTCGGTTTTTTTTATTATCGTCATAATAGCAGATAACTGAACGACTGGGTGGCGCCAAAAACTAATAAACTACCACCTGCAGCATATAAGCCTGGTAAAATGATCGTAGAAGTCCTGCTGTCCACTCTGACCCTATTTATTAGTTAAGAATGATTTACAGTGTGAAATTGTTGTTCCATATATATGCTAATAGAAGCCTTAGAAAATCAGTCGATTATTTTGTGAAACTCTAGACGAAGTGCAGCTGTTTTCGATAAACGCCTCCATTTAGTTGTACATAGATCTACATCTTTAAGTGTTAAATGACCGGAACAGATCACTGCGACCATAATGCGACATGAGGCAATAATATTTTTGAAAGGTGCTTGAGTTTGAAAATGGTTTTAAATGAGTCTAGGCCATGTAAACTCTTTTTTTTTTTTTTTTTCGTTTTCAATTTATCAGTGATGAAAAACGGTGCAACACTCTGGATGCACCAGTGTGACACTATTGATATAATCTCGTATGAATCCGATCTATATTCACCCTACCCAACATTACTATCACGGAATAAAGTAAGGTCATATTGAAAGTTGACAAAAAAATCACGTAAAACAGGTTGAGTTCTCGAGGAAAAAATAATGAAAATGTCCCATTCGATTGCATCTCTCAGTCTGTGTTTCTTTCGCCATGTTCCAAAGAGTTGTTTCGCGATTGATAATCATATCCCTCCTTTCTAGGCCAGTTCTAAGGGCTAGAGCTGCATTTGCGACGAGTTAAGCACTGAAAATAAGATTCAGGTTACCTTGGAGTGGACCTACAAAAACAGGGATATTTCAGCTGACTGAATCTTTGGGGAGCCTTGAATGGAAAGAAACACTATAACCGCATTTCGAACACCCAGTTGGAAGGTAGCAGCTGAATGAGCTTGCTATTTGCAAACTAATGCGTTCCACGTCCGTCACAGTCAAAGTTAACTTCTTTCGTCATGAAGACGGGAAATCATGGGTTTGAACTGGAGATATCTCCGTCTTTAACGCTGATGTATTTCTGGGTACTTGCTCACTTTCCCTTCTGCCCATTACGGTATCCTTGACTGCTTTCCTCACTTCTCTAATCTTCCAACAATAGAGGAACGGGTTTAGAGACGAGTTAAAGTAGACAAAGGTCGCCGTATATCCCCAAGCCATGTAGAGAGACGGGGTTAATTTAGTAAGAGTAATAACTGCTATAACTATGCTGTACGGGAGATAGCATACGATTAAGGATAGTTGCACCCAAATCGCGCTGGATAGAGTTTTTCTGAAGTCCGCCATATCTACCTTACTTTCTTTACCCGAGGATGCCGTTTTCACTCCGTGAAAATCTGTACTTTGGTTACAGTGGCGACGAAGAATGAAATAGATTCTCGCGTAACAGAGACCCGAAACGAGGACACACAAAAATTTTACAGAATAGCCAAAACCTTTCGATATTGCCAAACTCTTGAACGCCGTTGAACTGAAGGCAATGCTAGATATCCAGAAAAACACTACGATCATTCGAACCCTTGTTAACGTAACAACTTGACGATATTTCATCTTAAGGGACAGTGCAAGGAGCCTGTCCACGCTTATTGCAGTTAGCGTCAAAAGCGACACTGCGGATAGCATGGTGAAGGAAACAGTTGTGAGAGATCCAGTGTATTCGCAAAGTCGTGACCAATGACTCACTGATTTCATTTCGTACGATATCAAGTAGGTGGCATACAACGGCTCAGATACGACTCCCACACAAAGATCGGTAGCAGTGAGACAACGGAGTAAAAGCTTAGATGGTGGGTGAAGACGAGATACCTTGCGTAGAGCTACAAGTATTAGAATGTTCCCCAGAGTTGCAATGACGGAAAGAAAGAAGTTAACAACAGACAGAAAGAGCTGGTGCCCTCCATCTGCTGTACAAAACAACTGCGGGATTTTCTTATCTCCTCCGCTTTCCCTCGTCACGTTTTCCAGGTCCAGTGACACACTGATGTTTGGCAGATAACCTCCGACGTTCATGATAAAATTGTTAACAGGAAAAGAAAGCTAGAAAGGAAAGGAGCAAAGACATCAAGAGAGTTTGGTAAACGTTTGTTAGGGAGGCTCCCTAGAGTTTTAGGGCCGCGCTCAAGCTGGGCACTAGTTTGGCGCGTAAAGCCTGAATGGCGCGTGTTTTCCGATTTTTTTTGTAAATCTGTAAACTTAACTGCTAATTTCCCTCCTGTAATTTTTTTTTTAATTGGCTCAGTTCTAACCACATACAGTTCCTATCAAATATCCTATATTTGTTAAAGTCTGTCAGAGCTTATCGCATATGTTTAGAAAACTGACAAATTACAGAATATTGGCAAAACCGTCTGAACGACCTTGACTTTTTACCACTTCAAAATGTCAGGCAATATCATTTCCATAATATGGCAAAGATTAAAAGAGAATTCACTAATGGAAAGTATAAATATTAAGGAATTTAGGCCAAAAATAGAAACATATCTGCCTGTCATAAGATGTGATGTTGCCATGGTAATAGTTATGTGATGTTGCCATGGTAATAAACAAAAATGACACCCAAAAAGTAAGTCTTCGGTACCCATACTGGTAAGTCTCTACAGGGAAACTTTGGGAGAAATTTATTAGGTTTCCTTTTGTAACTCGTGCCCTGTAGTGAGGGTATTCGCAAATACTCAAGTTAGCCACCTAAAGAGGTGAATATTTGGCCTGATTGAATCCACCATTGATTGGGTTCTTCATCTCCAAAGAGACCGCGATTGTTTGGGCCAGCGTGAGAATTTTGGACTTTCGGTTCTTCTGCACAAGTTCAGAATTTGAAGTAAATCTGGTCATCAACGTTTACAAATATGAACCTTCACCGTGATTTACGCACATACCGGATCTGGCCTGAAGTCGTTATCATGCTGATCGAAACAATCACGGCTTTTGAGAGATCGTTAACAAGAGAATATTGTAATGCGCATGTGTACTCTGACCCCATTAAATCCGAGGATCAGAGTTAGTAGAGGGAGACTAACTCTAGTAGAGGGAGTCAGACTAACTCTAACTCGGCTAGGATAAATGACTGTTTCAATAATAACCTGAGTCAAAATCGGGCAAACATTTTTAGTGTGCCCGTTCAGACTGGGAACAAGACAAATCAGGCGAGCTATATCATTTAGTGCGTCTTCTCAGACGAAAACCAGATTCAGCAATTTGAAAGGAATGTATAAATAAATGCTTGACAAATAAACAAAGCAAACAGTGCGTGTTTCATTTTACTGTGTAAAAACGGGACGACCAAAGTGAGATGCGTCATGCCGCCGTTTGGGACCAACGTAGGGAAATAGTTTCGATGCGCCTGTTAATCTTACTTGTTGTTAATATCCGGTGAACAGGGAACCCACCACAGCGTTGTCGTTCGGGAATTTAAGGTGTCTTGTGCTCGTCTTTTTACGAGACGAATAAAATGAAAGACGACTCTCTTAAAAGCTCTGCCTAAGGTTGGTCTCCAACGCAAAATGCGTGACATATTCAGTTTGACTGTTATCAGATTCATCTCCGTCTATGCTTTTTTTGCATTGAAAGTGGCCTGTGTCACAGGGCTCTTCTTCATACTAGATTTGTATTGGACCTATGCTAAGCTTTACAAAAACATTCCTCGCGAAGGGCTGTCTTGATTAATCGGCGCCGCTTAGAATCTGAATCAGGCTATAGTGCGATAAGTAGATTCTATGTTTTCTATAAAACTGGAAACGAGTGTTTCTACGCTTCACGCTGGTCCGCACGCTTACCATTCTAAAATCAATGAGTGGAGTTCAACAAATTCTAACCTGTTCAGCAGAAAATCATTTGAGGCGGGTCCCTTCTTTCCACTTTTCTTTCCCTTTGAAATCGAGCGTGGGATTTTGCAGTTTGCAAACAATTATACTCTTTGACTCAGCGACGAGGCAGTCCTAAACCGTCTTTTGTCTACTTTCGTGGTGGTGGAAACTGAGCAATTGTTGACAGTACATGAATAAATGTAATTCTATCAAATCTAAATGAAATTGAGAATGCCACACATAAATTTAATTTAAATAAAGACGTTTGTAATGACTTAACGACGGAAGTTTATGCCACTATTTCATTTGCGCCATTAAAATATTGCCTTTTTCATGTGCATTTAAAAATATTCGTAGTCAAGTTAAGAAATTCGGAATTGATGTGATTATACTCTTCGAGATCTTAAATGAGATTAAAGAATGCGAGCAAACAATTTTAATTTATCAGTGAATAGATAAGGATAAAAGTTTTGGATAAAGACGTGCATCATTGATCATGTTTTAAAACAACGTCTTGGAGTTTCTTGATATTCTAAAGTAAAATGCTACAATGTAACTTTCCGTTTTCGAGAGACGGTCTTCGAACACACTTGAGGTTACGGAAACAACTGAATCTACCGAAATAGATTTTTCTCGGCGGAAATAAAAGCAGAATTCATTAAAAACGAGAAAAAGTAATCTCTGGGAAGCAAAGGTGTAAACATTTATTCGAAAAAACAATTAAAAGACAGAAAAAAGGGCAAATGTATTGCTGTTTTTTTTAAGTCAGGAATCTTTTAGATCATTTTTTTGTCACCAATCTAATCAGGGAAAGGAATCCGATCAAAAGTTGACTTCACCTGACTGATTCAGTTCAGTCACGTGTGTTGCAGAGATTTTCCATATTTAATTTCGGCCGCCATAAAAAAACCATAGTATTGATTGCCTCTCTGAAGGTTATATTGCAAGTTTGTCTAGTCTCGAATATTGGGTTTAAAATATTGAGATTAAAAACCAAAGAAACGGCAAGAAATCTTTTTTTGAAGAATTTATACATCTTAATAAAAAATAGTTATTAGTTAATTTAATTAATAAATTCTGGCTTTCCATGATAGACTCTCTGAAACACCTTCAGTCTCACTAGCGGAATAGTCATCCGAGATGGTCTCAAAGTAAAATTAAAGCATTAAAAAAATATAAGGCTCTAAACTCTTTTTCTCTAGGAAGAAAATAGTTTACTGCTTCGTTTCCGATAAAGCAACGCCCGTTGTTGTTTTATCAGTCGTGCAATAGTCTACTTGACTTTCATAAATATTTTCTAATCAATTTTGACTGATCACGATCTTCTCTAATTCAACGCTGTGCAAAACTAACCGTCCACGGTTTTTGCAAAGATTTAAAACCTCAACTTCACAGATCAATAATCACACTTTCTCTTACACTCTAACTGCTAACTCCAATTACATTAAGTGGACGTGAAGACAATATAATCTGCAAGTGTCAACTCGAACACACACTTGTCTTGACAAACTGCGAGCCATCGAGCCATGCAACTCATGCGAGTTTCGCATTTAAGTCCAAGCACCCATTTAAAATAGCGCTGATAAACACTGTCTAAGTCTAAGCACCCGTTTTAAAGCGGTTAGCTTTCAATAACTGTGTGACTCGCATGTTAAATAGCATGGTTCAATCTCGTTCCCATAGGTCGCGATCCTTTTGGTCAGCGAAGGGGATCGAGATTGGCATCAATTTCTGGCCCGTCGTCAGAGTTCGCCCGTTTCACAGCACCGTGATTTCGCGAACGTTCTAACAACCAGCGCCAAATAGAAGTTTGCGATCTTTTCTTTAAAAACAGTTTTACTTTAACGGAAGATGTTAATACTGCCCCAATTGCACGTGAGACAAAGTGACAGAAAGACAAAAATATGCAAATTTGCATGAACAAGTAAAAAAATGAGCTTTTATCCTCAAACATTTGACGTTCTTTAATCTTCAATCTGAGGAGACCGATAACTATTGAATCGCAAAGAAAGCAATAATAACAGAAAATTAATAAAATTCTCAGATATTGACTCGATTGAAGATTAAGCCATTGTTTTTTTTTTCTTTTTGTCCAATCTCTTTTTTTCCAAAAACTAGTTATAAGCTGGTGTTTTTTTTTTAAAGAATTGTATGACTCTAATCTGTTTTCCCTCTATCTTATACGCATCTCAACGCATCTTGTTTCTTGTCATCGATCTTGTCGGTACAATGCAATTACTGGTACTCGAACTTAGGTCCCCCTAATAGTCCTATATATCCACCACTACTCTACAACGACGAACATACTCAACCCAACACAGTTCTTTTCATTATCGTCGACTTCTCAGGGGCACCCAACGAGAATATAGTTCAAATCCACTTAAACATAGCATTGTGAAACGTTTTTTGGTATTTAACGGTAAATATGGGCATATTTTTATCCCCTAAAAATTTTTCATCTGTTCGGATATCCTAGCTGAAAGTCTAGTGATCCGAAAATTATAGGGATCAAAACTTACCTTTTCGAAAATTTCAGCCAGAAAAAAGGCTCCGAAAATTCTAGGTGACCCTTTTAGGGTAAAAATCCGTTAAAAATAAGCAATTATACCAGTTTTTAGATGTTCGAAAATCCTAGGACAGGTAGGCAAGCAAGAAATTTTACAGCAAATGTTCCGAAAATTCTAGATCTCAAAGCGTCTTCCGAACAGATATTTACCGAAAATTGACCTTGGGTGCCCCTGCCTTCTGTATAATAATTCAATTGATATCCATGTGTAAAAACCAAAACGAATTCTAACCTGACCCTAATTTTTCCCTAGGCTTAATTTAGCCTCCAAAACGAAAATTTCCTTCAATTCATCTGAGTGTGTATTCAAACTAAGTAAAACGAGGATCACTAATTTAACCTATGGGTGAAAACGGTTCAACCTGAGAACGGAATTTACTTTTTCTATCATCCCTTTGTTAGCTGGGAAATTTGGGCCAACAAAAAAAAGTCTTACCTGACAGGAGATTTCAGAACGATACGGCATGGAAGACGTCCATATTTAATAAGAAATTTGGGGATAAATTCGTAGTTTCCCTTAATAATGTGTTCATAGAATTAAATTTTATAGTATCCCGACGCAAGGCAATATTATCCTAGCGATTTAAAAGAAGTTGAAGTTTGGGGTTCCCCCAAACGTGGTCGTTTCATAAAACAAGACAAAACAAAAAAGTAATTAATTAATAAGCCACGAAGAAATATTAGTTTTTAGCAAGAAAAATACGAAAGCCATATAATTTCCACCTGTCCACTTGAACAAGTGCTTTGAAAATACTGACTCCCGGCGCACGATTTATGCGTCAATCGTTTCCACTTATCGCACTTTGCACTGTCAACAGCTTTTTGTACCTTTTG
Source organism: Montipora capitata (assembly GCA_949126865.1). NCBI lineage: Eukaryota > Metazoa > Cnidaria > Anthozoa > Scleractinia > Acroporidae > Montipora > Montipora capitata. The sequence continues at coordinate 29,175,839 of OX421456.1, forward strand.
TCGTCGCATAAATAAATAGTAATAAGAACAATGTCTCGCTTAAATGAATCCATGCATTTACTCAGAATTTTTACCTAAAATGTCTGTATATAAATATTAATTTTTTGAGATTTTAAAAAAATAAATAAATAAAAATCATCGCATTGCATCGTCATCGCAGGCGATGACGACTGTTTATTCTGCCTCAACTAGCATAAACAGTCGTCATCGCATGCTATGGACTGCTGAAGAAGAAGAAGAAGAAGAAGAAGAAGAAGAAGAAGAAGAAGAAGAAGAAGAAGAAGAAGAAGAAGAAGAAGAAGAAGAAGAAGAAGAATTGCGATTGTCAGAAAAAAAGTCCTGGAGTGTTTTGTCATTGGCAGATAACCAAGTAGGTTTAAGGCTGACACTTCATACCTACCAAATAAGAGTCTAAGAGACTTCCAAAATTCCTGGCTAAATTAGATGGCGTGTGATGATGAAGCAGTGAAGGTAAATTGTCTGTCAAAGGAGTCAATTTGGTTGGGGTAAAATGTAGTAATACGCAAGCTTAAGTGAGATCCTTTAAATATCTTTTAAAAAGGGCAGATGTTTTAACATCTGACCTTTTTAAAAGCTATTTAAAAAGTCACAAGCTGTTAAAACAGCTTGG
>OX421456.1:29181469-29188969 GCA_949126865.1 Montipora capitata
CCTTTGCATCATCTGCTCCCCAGTCCACTCTTGGACGCGCCTAACTATCCCTTAAGGCAGAAAACACAAAAGTATTATCTTTTCCGGAACAAGCAGGCCTGTAGGACTAAGAGAGTAGAAAACTTTTTATTTTTAAATATTTTATGTGACTCTTGATATTTTATGTGACTAATTGATAGTACCACAAGTATTGTTATACTTGCAAATTATTGTATTTTAGATAATTTAAGATTGTAAAACGTACTCGTTAATTCAGTTGTTTTACTGCAAGAGAGTTTTTAATAAATTATTATTATTATTATTATTATTATTATTATTATTATTATTAGTAGTAGTAGTAGTAGTAGTAGTAGTAGTAGTAGTAGTAGTAGTAGTAGTAGTAGTAGTAGTAGTAGTAGTAGTAGTATATACAATATCTTCCAATTTACATATTTTCACTTTTTACCTGGGGGGCTTCTAGGTTGCCTCCTCGGGTTTTGGCCTAAGGGTCAATCTCGACCCCAGAGTTCTTCTCATTTGCGAATAAGAACTCTGGGAAACCCTGATACAAAATGTCTTCTCATTGGTTTTCGTAAAGAACAATGACAGGCGTCTCTGATTGGTGCATTCATGTTGGCACGATCAGAGAACAGGTGCCGTAAGATTCAAATAGCCAATTGTTGGCTATAAGAGCCCTACGGCGCATCCATGTTTTCCTACATAGAGTTTCCGAGAGCCTAGGGTCATACAAAGACATAAGAGCCGGACCTCTGGTGAGGAGAATGCCCAGAGGCAAAAACCCCGGCTGCGGGGACAACAATTTTGCGCACCGTGGATGCCAGCGCAAGTAAAGGACTGTTGTTGCACATTTCATTTGAATAACTATGATCGAGGATTTTATCTTGAATTAAAAACGCAATCTGGTGCAACCAAAAACAGCACTTCACGAGACTATATCACTTAGCTCTTATTAACCGAGCGGGAGGTCTGTATGGGAGAAACTTGACCGACATCGTGAGTACAGACCGAACGCAGGGAGGTCTGTACACACGACCGAGGTCAAGATATGTTTGTTTGCTTGCTTGTTCTTAAACTTAAAATGGTTCAAAAAAAATATTTAACAGCGCAAGGTGGTATCGCAAGCAAACAAAAGAATACTTAAGCGGTAGCCATTTTGAGGTAATGATTATGCTCTCTGCGTAAGAAATCATTATTATCGATACGCGAGGCCAAATGACAAACTGCCTTCTGTAAAACGCGCCTTTTAACGCGCCAAACGGGAAATGCCAGGCTCAAAATGCATTTGCCACTGTGATGTCAAGCAACTTCGCTGGGCGAATAAGATCCTGAGGATACCATTTTAATGCCAGAGTCGACGCGAATTTTTGTGGATGAGTTTCTTTGCTTTTTATTTTTCCTCAATTTTTGCTATCGTTTAGCTGATGTATTGTAGCAACAACGTTTCTCTTTCCCTCGTAGCATCATTTGTGTCCTCGTTCGGGCCCAGATGATGCTACTAGGGCCACAAGTAAACTATATGCTTGACAAAAGTCATGGGATTGTCCTATTCACCACTGGTGCATTGGTCACTAGTTTAAGTTTGCACTCTTGCTTGGTCTGCAGGTTTTGGAGAATGCCGCGACAGAAGCTTAAGACCGAGTCTTTTGGCTTTTTCCACTTCGGCTTTTGAGACGTTAAACAGCCGAATGGCCTTCTCATTCAACACTGCGAAACGTCGGCGATGAGTCGAGCTCACTTCTGAAAAGAGAGAGAAAGCAATAGATGGAATCAAATGAAGAAAACAGGGTAGAAAGCAAGTTTCAAAGCTCTTCCAGTTATGTATGCACAGAAGTTTATAATTAGGAGTCTTAGTAACTCGAAGGAGATTTGTGGGGTCTTGGGGCTGAGGCACAAAAAAGTGGTTTTATCTTTCGTTTAACCTGACTGAGCAGAAGAAAGCTGTGAACAAGGTCCTTGAAATAGTCAAGTGTTCCACGGCTGTGTCGTGCTGGTAAGGCCTAATAAGGCTGAAACAGCAATTCATAGGTGCCACTGACACATTCTCATCACCAGAGCTTCGTATGTTATGTCTGCGCATGACCCGAGGCTCTGAGAAACTCTATGTAGGAGAACATGCGCCGTAGGGTTCGTATAGAAAAAAGGTCTATTTGAAACTTACGCCGCCTGCTCACTCGTCGCGCTAACACGAATGCACCAATCAGAGACGCTTCTCATTGTCCATCACGAAAACCAATGAGAAGGCACTTTGTTTCAGGGTTCCCCAGAGCTCTTCTCTTTCTCCAGTCATGCGCAGAGAGGGAGGAGAGTTCTGGGGTCAGGATTGCCACTGACAAAGTGATATGGCTGTGTGCATGCGTAAGGTAATTGGCCAGATCGTGCTCTATAACTTGTTCAAAGACAAAAAGTAGCAACAGCCATTTTGATGCGTGAAATTTGAACTCTACGTGTATTCTGCAAACACTTTTCTTTACTTCCATGAAAAATGATAATAAAGAAAACATATTACCGCTGGTCATGTGCGAGAATAAGCGCCGTATTGTACGATTTCTCTGCACCAATATAAAGGCATATGTTGGTTGAAATCCATTGATCGTACAATGCAATTCACATTCATAGGGTGTAGTGTATTAGGTGAACGGATGAGAGCGTTAGTACATCCGGGGACGTGAGACAACGAGTGGAAATTGTGTAGGTGTTCCTTGGAGGATTAAAGAGATTTGTTTGGACCTTTGTGGCCCGCCCAAGTGGCTCTGATATCCTAAATAGGGGTTTGTAGAAATTCAAGGGCAAATTACCCCACCCCTCCCCCCAATCCAGACTATTTTTTCGTCCTGGTATTTAGAGGCGCTTTATCGCAGAAGGAAATGGTCAACGAGCCCCAAGTGAGCACTATAAACTGCCGGTTTGAAGAGTCAGGTTTCCCCATAAGGGATTCAATACTGCCCGACGTTCTTCTGTTAGAACTCGGGTGGGTTTTTACTTTAGCCCAAATTTTGAGGACTGCCAGAAAACCAAAGCAGCTAATTTGTAAGCGAGATCTTCGCAATATTTTCGTTTGAAAATAAATAAACAGCTAGCGTTTGATGTTTGCAAAGCTTAAAAAGCACCTCGAAGTAAGCATGATCTCGAAAATCCATGACACTTGCTTTTACTACGTAGATGCTAACTACAGCTTAGCAATTGGACTCCGCTCCAAAATTTATTAGCTAGATCCCGACTTGAAGAAACTGCGTGGTATAAATTATTAAAATTATATATTATAAATTGCTATCATTATTATTATTATTATTATTATTATTATTATTATTATTATTATTATTATTAATTAATTACCTTTAGGGCCATGAACAATATTTTGAAGCTGAGGACCATGAGTGCCTTGGTAATCCACTTTAACTCCTCGAGGCAGTTTAGAATTGTCAATGACGTCTCGAGGATGGAGGCCTCCCGTCCCGGGCATGTTGGCCGAAACGTGAGAAAAATGAGCGTTCAAATGAGCGCTACTGATTCGCTGCCAGTCCATCCAAAGCTTGTCCAGGAAAGAGTGATGAAGAGCGAACTCAGGAGCAACGGCTGAATCAAACGAACACATGTGACCTGAACAGAAATGACAACGAAAATAATTAATTAACAATAATATAAATTAACTAATTTAATAAATCTCCACATTTATCTTACAACATAAATTAAATTTCCTTAGATGAAAAGGGGCCGGTATCGTTCATGGAAGAAGAATAAGCAAAAAAGGCAAAAATGTTAATGTCGTGCCTGATGGCTGTGAAATTTGGTTTGATTACTAGCTTTACTTAGTCCTGTTTTTTTTTCTAAAAATATCAAAGAACCTTGCTTCAATGAAGCTATCATGACGGCCTATGACTTTTAAGGTTGGTCAAGCAGTGTACTGGGTTGCTACACAATAGAAATTGGTGAAAGTCGAGACGTTCGTCATCCAGAAAATGGCACTGAAGACATTTCTTAGGATAGGGAAACCAAGGTTGATCATTTACATGGAATTTGACGCATGTTACAACCTTAAGTTTGGTGTCTTTTTAGTAATTGTATGCAAATCATACATTAGCTTATTTGAAACAACATTGCTGAAACCCAAACGAGAACATGCCAAATGAATTTTGGTAGGATAAGTTATAATTATCCAAATAGAATTTAATTCGATTTGTTTTACTTATTATATATAGACTTGAAATCATTAAACGGAGTTATAAACAGACATTTTCAGTTAAATAAGCAATCGGAAAATAATCGTTTCGTCTGCAATTCCGAAAAGAAAATTCATATCCTAAATGGGTTGCACCCGCAACATATATATTTCCTATTACCTCCAATTAAGCAATGAACAGTGTCGTGAAGGTTTATGCGCATGGAAATTTCAAAATCGTCAAAGTTCGATGGTGGAATTCTCTGCACAGCAGAGATTGCAATGATATCGGGAAGAGTCTGGGTCAAGTTAAACTGGCGCTCCAGGCAACCATTTCCGGCGGACGGTACTACGTTCCAGATCCCTCGCCTAAAAGGCCCGTCAATGACGCATCGTGGAGAGCGGTTTTCCCCATTCGCGCCAAAACCACTGTCGCCGCTAAACCATAAATCAGAAGGCCCTAGACAGGAAAGACAGTATGTCAAGTTTCGCTATTTATCGATAGCCCATGAGGCGAAGCCGAATGGGCTATTGACCTGTGCCCTTGAGGGCGAAGGGTCTAATTGTTTTAGTATCACCTAACTAGTCGGACAGAAAAGGCAAAAATAAAGTTAGCAAATGCAAGTTAAAGAAATATTTATTTGGAAATAAAACGAAAGAAAGCGCCACGCTGTTTGCTACTCGAGGACTATTAATAATAGTCCTCTAGTAGCGTAGCCAATCAAAATGCAGCATTTGCATTAGTCCACTAGTTGGGTGATACTAATAGTGATGAGCTCTCATACCTTCCATGATCTATGTAAATTTTAGGTTTTTCAGTTTTCGCTGCAAATGTTTTTGTTTTTCATGTCAATTAATTGAAAAATGACAGGCACCTGCGGATAAATTTAATCTTTTTCTTCCAGTCTATTTCCACAGCTTTCAGTTGATGTACAGCTCCCTACATAACATCAAATACTTTACAAGAAAAAGGAATATTTTTGATAGGCTCATATTTAATTTAACGAATCACAAATGAAGATTGACAGACCTCTTCGCCATGGGGTCTCAGAGACCAGACTCCAATCCCAATAAGGTACAGTTATTCGACAATCGATACGTCGGAGGATGTTCTCGTACTGCAAAAGAAACCAACGATGCCATGGAAGAAAATGATCTCGCTCGTGAATTCCTGACTGGAATATTGATCGATGCAATGTGATGAGTTGATCGTAGTCCCGTTTGTATCGGGGGTTCGTGGACGCTTGGCGAACAGCTCTGATGTACCTAGTACGGTCTGACGTCGTCATGGCGGTGAACTTGTGCCTTACGCGTGCGCAGTTAATGAGACGGCCTCCGGAACATGTACACAACCGATCACATCTGTCGGTCTCCCTCCGTCCTTCTATACAACCTGGAAATAAAACACAAAGGCGATCTAGTTTTAGCAAATGTATTTCTAATACTGCTCCGGAGAGTCTTGCTTTCCTTAATCAATGTATTCCGGGATCTATTCACAGATCATTTGTTGCTTCTCCACTCTTTCTTTTCGAAAATTTTTTCCTCCTAAATCTCCGTTTTCCTTCTCTTTTAGGCTGAATGATGACCATCCTTTTGCTCAATGCCAGTAATCTGCAATGTCAGTTCAACTGCATTTTGCAATTCAGCAATTACCTAAACCATTCTCTCATGGAGAGCTAACAAAGATTGTCAAGGGGAGGGGGTGGTATGTGGGGTAAACGCTATAGGGACGTCTTAAAGACAACCCTCAAAGGGAGTACCATTCATTTCGTCCCCTTAAAAAGACAGTGGCATCCATCAGATTGGCATCCATCGTGGTATGTCGGCTTATGAGATTGGATCACCGACACATCACCAAAGTATCAATACGAGCACCTAGCAGCCGGCTACGTGATATCGCAATCTTTGGTTGATGAACCCCTGGGGGTGCAGGGATGGCGCAGTGGTGAGAACACTCGACTCGATTCCTCGACTCGGCGTCATATGTGGGTTGAGTTTGTTGGTTCTATACTCTGCACCGAGAGGTTTTCTCCGGGTACTCCGGTTTTCCCCTCTCCTCAAAAGCCAACATTTGAACATTTGACTTGTTGTGTTAATTGTTAATTTCACTTTACAGTGTCCCCAATTAGTGCTCCAGAGCTAAATCTACTAGACGCTTAAATAAAGTTCCTTTCCTTTCCTTGCTCTTTGAAACATTCAACGCCATTGTCACTAGCGAGTGACAATGTTTAGCCGTTAGAGAGAAGGGGAGCTCCCCCACACCGACTGTCAAGTCTTTACATTCCAATTCTGCCTGCATTTTGAGACTTACGGAATTTCATACACGTTACAAAGTGCAAAGATGTTCTTCTTTAATCTTCAAGGGCATTGTGCCATTTGCAAACAACAACACAATAATCAACATGAATCTCAAGCACTTGCATTTTAAGGCCCGTTTAAACGGTTTCAACATTTGCTTCAACATGCATTCAACACTTTGTTGAACCAAATGTTCCGTACGTTTGAACAGGTCCTCCAACATTGTTGAAAGCGTAAAAAATGTTCAAAGCTTTTTGAAAGCGTGGTGAATCAAGTTTTAATAGATTTAAACTTTCATTCAACATCGATTCAAATGTTCCTTTGTTCTCGAAAATGTTGAATGGTGTTGAAGCCGTTCGAACACTCTGTTCAACAACTGTAGAACACACGCATGCTCACATCGGGCCGCAAAAGTCAATATGGCGTAGTTTGTCTGGACGAGAGAGACTGTTTTCTAGTTTTTAATTCCTCGCAATCAAATTTGGCCAAAGTGTTGGTTCAGTTGTTGGCGCAATGTTGGAACCGTTCGAACGGCCTCCGCACAGTTTTGTTTTTGCGTCCAACATTTGCCCAACATCCGTTCAACATTTGTTGAACGAATGTTGGTCAAATGTTGAAACCGTTTGAAATGGGCCTTTACATTTCTCTCTGTTTGTTGTCTATTCATTGTAATCGAATAATTTCTTACCGGGGCATGGCCTTTTGCTGCACTGCCTTGTTTCCAGGCTCCTTCCAGTACAGGGCGCACCACTATTTCTTGGAGGTGGGTTGGTGCATGTTCTTGTCCGTCTTTGGACCCCTCCCCCACAAGTTCTGCTACATGGTCCCCATGGCCGCCAAGCAGACCATCTTCCGTTTACTGACATGGTGAAAATTTATCAGTAAACTTATGATAGTCTTTTGTTGCCTTGATTTCCCTAAGAGATGTTTTTTTTTCTTACGCGCCTATCACAATCCATCTGCTAAATTCAAGAAGAAGGAGGGGGGGGGGGGGGGGGGGGGGGGCGAAGGGTGAAGGAAACTGGACAGACCTAAATTTCCTGGTG
>OX421456.1:29193969-29211469 GCA_949126865.1 Montipora capitata
GAAACATTCGCATTTGAAATGAATTTCTGATTCATTTGACTTCAATGTCAAAGCGCAATAGATTCCCGTTTCTCGCAGTGCGTACCCCAGCACAACGTATTAGAGTTAGCCCACCCTTTTCATCTTCTCTGACTCACTAACCAGGTACTGTGTTAGTAATTCTGTAGACACTACCAGAATCGTACCAACCCACCCCCTGGTGGCAGTACCAGCCATAACCATATTTGGCGTAGTCGCGTTCAGCGTTAGGTCCCCAGCGGCACTCTATCGTGTTCTGAATGGAGAATATTCGGTATCCCTTGGCAACGGCCGCGTTTCTACACGATTGTATGATAGCATCCGGCCACCACCATGTGACATGAACTTGATGGAACAGAGTCGAGAATATGCGTTGAGTTGAACTTCCTTCTCTATAACATCCTAATGATGTTAGGCTTGAAGGTGAACCTGCAAAGATTAATTAATAAAGGGTGAGTAATTATAAGGGCGCTTTCCTTTTGTCAGAATTGGCCGGCCAGACCCATCAGTTTGCAAAGAAAATACAACAATTTGAAGAAACACTTGCATGATCGACAATTCTCGAATTCAGTAACAGGGGTCTGTAGTAGGCAAAGCGGCCCAGTGACACGCAAGGCGGCTTTCCTTCAGATCCCGAGATCCCTGGTTCAATTCAAGGCGTTCTGACTATACGTTGATCTTGACCCCGGTAGTCCCTGGCTAAACACCTCGACTGCACTTGTAAATAGCCAACTGATTTGCTGCCGGCCACTTGGGATTCTTAGCAGTTGCTGTGTTTTGTTGACCTTTGTAAATACATATGGCTTGGTTGGAAATAAAATGAGGTTTGGTGTGAAGAGAAGTCACGGGTCTATCCCTATCCTTCTGCCCCCTCTAAAAAAAGGTATTACGGAGGGGAGACAAGGGTGAATTAGATAAGAGTGTTGTTATGACATGGATGGGTTCCCCAGCACAGCCACAAGTGAGTCTATTTTTAGAATAACCGTTCCGGCGAATATCAGTTGTCATGTCCCTGAACAAACATGGCAGCAGCAGTGGGGCGTAAAATGGCTTCTTTTGATTGGTTAAAATTGGCGGCAATTTGTTCGTTTCGCGCTCAAGGTGTATCTATAAATAAATCCATTTGTAGCTGCTGGGGCAAGACTGCAATGTGATAGATCAACACTCTTATCTAATTCACTCTTGGGGGAGAAAACCATCCGGCCCTGGGTGTATGTACGTGAATTTCACTTAAATGGGACCTCCACTCCAAAAAAAAAAAAAACCCTTAACCAAGGGAAATAACGTTTACAATCAAGTTTCTTTACAAAGGATGCGTCTGTATCAGAAATAAGTGAATGGCTAATTATTGTTTTCAAATTTCCACGAACAAATTTCCGCGAACCACGGACTTCCAGCTCTTCTGCACATCCTCAGAAATTTAGGTCGTCAACGGTTACAGCTGGATCCAGGAGAAAATGACGTAAAAAGACTCACTAGTTTAAGAATGAAATGTGTGTGTACGCGGCTGAATTAATTTGCAGCACGGGAATTTCGGGCTTTCAGACTTTTAAACTCGTGTTTTGCATATTTTATAACCTGCATTTACACGCTGAAAATTTAAGCCAGTGAGCCTTTGACGTCACTTTTCCCTGGATCCAACCCTATGAGGTCCAATAGGTAAGTTTTGAATGTGAGTAATGGCGGACAGTGAAATCCAAAACTTGCACTCAAAGTAAACAGCTCAAAATTTTGCCATTCAGGACTAGTTAGACAAACACACTTTCAAACACCGTTGAAGTCCTGATATTTTTTCAGGCTTCTTTACGCAATTGTTAAAATTGCCTTTATAATTGCGAGGTTCATAGCTTTACTTGATTTCATATCCGCAGTTCAATATATAATTTATTTCATACATCATTTCAGGTTGATTCATTCATCACGGGAACATTAAAACCTACAAATGAGCAGTTTTCAAAGTCCGTGGCTTCATAGCTCAGTTGGTTAGAGCGTCGCTCCGGTACCGCGGGGTTACGGGTTCAAACCTCGTTAAAGTTTTGAATTTTTCAGACTTCTCTACGCCGTTGCTTAAAGTGCCTTTATAACTACGAGGATCATAAGTTTACGTGATAACACTTTTAAAATCTTGAGAAAAGAGGAAGTTCTCTTTTTTTTATTATAGCACCATTGTAATCCAAATGTTCATGATAATTCCACTGGATACTCAGAGTAGCTAAACAACCGCCAAACCACGCTTTTCAGTAAGGAAACCATGCAAAGTTTTCAACACATGGAGGGGTACTCGTTCGACGCAGGACAGCTGGCGAAGCAAGTGAGTGGCGCGAATAGCAATGATCACAGATGGCAGAGAGGTAAAAGAAAAAGCTAGGTGGTACGTTGCCATAAAATTGAGTCAGCCGTATCGAAAAACAAAAAGAATCGTATTTACACTTGGCGTAGGAATGACGTGAGGAAAAACCCGCATCTCGTTTATCCTCAAATTGATCGAGTTTGCTGAGGCATGTGTTTACTTAAACATCTTTAAAACAGGTTTCACTGCTATGCATGAATGGCAACTTGAATAAGGCTTCGTTAATTAACCGGCCTTGAGGTTGATTGTACGCGTTTTAAAATTAACTGTTTTTCCCCCCTTTTTTTTTTTCTAGTACGGGCCCTTGGCTAAGAAAACGGAACGGATAATTCCAACGCTTTCGACGATAAATATTGTTATTCTTAATTGAACAAATATGGCGATATTATTACACGAGAATTTTCTTTTCAAAACTCGGCGGTGATTTTTTGAGGAAAGCAAACGGCAAGCTCGTAGTTAGTCATTTCTGAATTCATGTTATTCCCTTTTTCTACGGGAATCCAAACAAAAAAAAAAGTGTTACAAAAAAATATTGCTCCTGCCACGGTGTCAATAGGATAGGTATAATTAAGAGCGAAATGAGCCACTAATTTTTGAGTTTCTACACACCAATATATGTCTGCCATGACGTCATACCGTCAAACTGATACTTACCTAGTCAATTTTCTTGTAACGTAGATAATGGACACTGACATAATGGATCAGAGTCCGCGGGAAGATATTAGACTGTTTGTGGTTTTTCCTCTCGTTTTAACCACAACTGAAGATATGTTCAGAGATGTTTGAGTGTGTTCTAGAAGCAATGATTAGAAATAAAGTGCATCGCTAATTGTCTAAAGAGTTCAAAGTAAGAGTTGTAGGGACTGATATGGTATGGATGCACAACCCGGTTAGGGGGTATAAATGTTATCGTTCAATAAGACGATTACCTTAGAAAAAAAAAACATTGAATATATTACCTTGTCTCTGCGAGGCAACCTCGTGAAAAGATGCGAATAAATATATGAACAAATGCAGTATGTTCCAAAATGTGTGAACTTCCATTCTTCTGTGTCTGTACAAAAAGTTGGAGCTTTAATTAACGAATAAACAGAAGAACACTGTTATGTTGCAATGCCCAAAAATTTTCTACGTTTGCTAAAGCTAAAGGCCATTGTTAAAGGTGAATATTGTAATCAATAAAACGGTCACTGGAACGTGACCTTGGTAAAAAAGAAGTTAACAAAATCCAAACAATTTCGCAGGATAATTCATTTAGTATTCACTCAAGCTTTTCCTCCTCCTTTTCATATTATTTCTAACATTTCCAAAAAAAACAATGTTTTATATTCTCTGTCTCCCTATGTATAATCTCCTTTAGGAAGCATAAAGTACATTTACGAATTATTAAACTGATAGTCTCCTCAACAATCATGTTATAGAAGAAGAGATAGCAATGTTTAGCTTTCTCTATTTGAAAGGAAACAATAACTTACCTTGAAATAGAACCTCCAACGCGGAATTAAATAAGTTATCTTCTGCTTTCTGTTTTCTTCTTTATATGGGGTAGGGTTTACTAAGTTCATCAACTAATTTAATGAAATTCATTTCTGAGATTCCACAACAACATGGAAGCAATATTGAAAGAGATTTTGTGTTAATGGTCGCTTTATTTTTAGTAATTACTTATGTCGTGAGAGTTTTCTTAGTACGAGAAATACTTGAAGTTTCCATATTAAATGTGATGCCTTTAAAAACCAGTAGAGTTTCACGCGGAAAACCCGAGATAAGTTAGGGACTTCAAGCAACAACGATGGTCCAACGGCAACGACTACCCCACAAATAAAGAATGTAAGTACATATTCACTTAGTGATCTTGGTGTTTCAAGCAATCTGATTGGTTCGCTATATCGGAATAATTGAGCATTATTCACTCCCTACGGAGTGAATAATGTGTGATCCAACAAAATAGCCGGCGTAAACTCGCCAGCATTTCTGAATCGGAAAAATTGAGAATACAAGACGATGATGTTCTACAGAATACAAAGAGGGCCACAAAATTTGGCCTGAAGTGTTTCAAAGGTAAGAGAAGAGTTCATACTTTTGCCAACCAGTGTTTGAATGACTTTGGTTTTCCAGATAATTATTGCTGAAAATTAAACAATCTTCACGCCAACAACTTGTTTCACTCGCAATAATTCTCTTTTGTACGGCTGGTCGCCCAGCAAAACGAATTTGTTACTGAAATAGAGGAATTAAAAGCATGTTTAAGGAAGTTCCACATGGCTGCAAAGAGACAAGACGGGTTATTTTACACCAAGCCAACGCTTACCTCATTTAGAGCCGCCATTTCATATGGATCCTTTACCAACTGAAATTTCAATTTCATTTCAAATGAACCTCTAAAACTTTGATCGAACGATGATTGGCTGATTTAAACGATGTTAAACGACTACTTTGCTGTTTGTGACGAGGATTTTAACGAAGATTATGTGTCGCTTGCACGTTTTCTACGCATGAATTGAAATCAAGTGAAGCTATGAAAAAGACAGGACTTCAACGGTGTTTGAACCCGTGACCTCGCGATACCGGTGCGACGCTCTAACCAACTGAGCTTTTCCTTACGCAGGCGCAAAAATTGCGTTCATAAGTGCGAGGATCATAACTTCGCTTGATTTCATATCCACAATTCGTATGTGATCCGTTTCATGTATCATTCCATCGTTGATTCATTCCTCACGGGAACACTGGAACCCACAAATGACCAGCTTCCAACGTCAGTGGCTTCATAGCTCAGTTGGTTAGAGCGTCGCACCGGTATCGCGAGGTCACGGGTTCAACCCCGTTGAAGTCGTGAAATTTTCAGGCTTCTTTACGCAATTGCAAAAATTGCGTTCATAACTACGAAGATCATAGATCATAGATTTCATATCCGCAGTTCGCATATGATCCATTTCATATATCATTTCATTGATGAATTGAAATGTCAATTAAGGAGTCTCGAACCAGTTTCGACGTTTCCAAATGACGATCTTTTTAAAAGGATCGGCACCGCAACGTTGTATCATGTATTGGCAATATTGTGGTACCAAATGAAACAAAATACAACCATTATTGTGACGTAAAATGTCACCGTGGCAACGGGCAAGCCCTGTAAAAATACCCTTTATTTTGTCTTTAGCTGCATATATCTTAAAAACGGACTCGGTGACCCCTATTTTTTTTTACTTCTGAAACGTAATCAGAAGGGCATGATGAAACTCTCTGCAAAGTTTTCAAAAATTCTGTTGAGTGGATTCAGAGCCACTTTAATTTTGTGATTTTTATTAGGGTAGCTCTGAAAGATCTAAACAGAATTTGTTTTTAACTTTGCCGAAAGTTTCATCGTGGCTTTGTAATCACTTTTCAGCAATAAAAAAGGGGAGTCTCCTAGTTCGTTTTTAAAACATGAGCAACTAAATCCAAAATATTGGGTGTTTTTGCTGGGCTGACCCGTTGCCAAGGTAGCGTATTACATCACGATAATGATCACATCTTGTTTGGAAATAATCGGTGTTTCATATGGTATTATAACATTGCTGTTACGTGATACAGTGTTGTAGCGTCATTTGATCTGAACAGAGAGTCTTCTAAGTGTTGAAACCTTTTCGAGCCTCCTAAATCGACTTTTGATGGTTTTCTTCGATTCTGCAAATGTTGTTGAGATCACCTCGTGAGTATATACTAAAACAGGTATTCTTTTCAATCTCGGTAAATAGTGGCACAAAAACGTGAAATCACCAAATTTCAAGTTTGACGACAATGTGAGCATATCACAATGAACCACTGATTTTCTATCTCTACTTTAAAACCGTTCACACCCATCCAGTTACAGGATACTTCGCCCGTATTGTACAGGAGGCAAAAAAGAAGGAATAATCGCGAAATACTTTAGCCTGCGTCGCAGACAGAGTCAACCCCAGTATAGCCAGCCTGTGCAACGGCTCCAGAAAGCTTGTTCAGAATTTACAGGGATTTCTGTACGCCTTTCTGATTGGACAGATTCTCACGCGCTTTGTGATTCGACGTTCACTTACTTATCAAGTTACACAATCTTATTTGCATGACAGAAAAAGGGCTTTGCATTTCAACAGGCAAAAGGTCAAAAGGCGACGTTTAATTATTTTGTTTGTTGCAATTTATGTCTTCGCGTTACAGAAAAGAACCATGAAAGGGTATTGCTTGAGAAGAGATGGAAACAATTCGACCCACTCGCTGAAATTGAGAATGTGAATTTGTCTTTGCAGGTGCGGACCAAAAGAAAAAAATAGAAAACCGTGAACAAGTTGATTTGACTTTGGCATTTCCCATCGTTCAGCGACCAATCTATGAAGGCCCTGTGCGGACAAAATATCGAATGTACTTTCATCAATGTCATCAATGTTATGTTGCATACATGATTGTTATGTGCATTAAATCTATAAGCAAAGATGTCCTCAGTATAGAAATAAAAGATGCCCAATACAACTAAAGGATGTTTGACAGAAGTGAAAGATGTTTGATATAAACAAAAGATGATCGATCTAAAAGATGTACCGTATTTGATAAAAAATGAGGAAGCGGAAATAAGTTTACAAGATAGGAAGTTAAGTCATTACGTAACCAGGCCCCTAGAAAATTTTAGGGCTTTTCCGCAACTACAAAATGGCGTCGGCAGGAACTACTATTTGGTTTCCAGTTCATGGAATTAAGTGTAATAATTACGAGAGCACAACAGCAACGAAACTCCACAGTCACTCAGCTCGATTCTTCAGAGTTCTTTGTTCGGAGAATGGAAGAATACAAAAGAACTTTTAAGTGTTCCAACTTCAAGAATAGAAGAATCGTATGGACAAGAAATTTGTTTAATCGGCTACTTACACCAACTACTAAGCATCTTGAACGAGCTACGATGTCACTTCGAAGGAATTGCAGAAAAAGCCGCGAGGGATATTGACTCATTCGAGGAGTCGGCTACTCCGACTATTAGGGAGCTTAAGCACGCGCGTTTTTGAGACGCGGACGGCAACCGGAAGTGAGCTGTTTTCTCTTTTAACCTGTCTTTACACAACCACATTTACATTGCTAAGTATCTTTTCTCCATTACAGATGATAAGTATAAAAATCTGGGAGATACCACTCTCCTGGCATGCGAAATGTTCTCTTCCGGTTGCCGTCCGCGTCTCAAAAACGCGCGTGCTTAACGATAACGAGGAACGGGAACGGACGCGGACGGTTAGCACTTTCTCAAGAACAGTTGGAAACTTTACACGGAGAGGCAGGGATTCGATGGGCCGATGTTGCCAGGATTCTCGGCTTTTCAGTTCGTCGCAGTCGACTTGGGTTTGGTTGTATATTATTAGTATAGGTAATCACATGATTTCGAGTGCGACTACAAATTGCACTCGCCCGTGGAGAAAAATCATATGATTACTTATTAATAACACACACGAAAAAATTCGTGATGGTTAAGCAGAAGAAACGCATGCGTATTACGCAATCAAGAAACAATTGCGCCATAAACTGCGCAATCCAGGGCACGTGCTTGATTTGAAAACAAAAGATTTGATGCGTTCTGACCAAACCTTATCGTTTATTAGCCATTCACAATCCAGAATTTCGATGTGTAATTTGCACTGGTATTACACTTTTTTGCACTGTGTTACACTTGAACTGCACTGCTCTCAGCCAATCAGAATCGGGTAATTTTTTAATGTATATTATTATGGGTAAAACGAGAATTGTATGCTATAGATCTAAGTTTTCAGTCAATTTCACTTGCAATAATCCTAGTCTGTTGGTATTGTTTACGCAGTAACGTCGGCTAAACCTTTGGAGTTTATTCTACTGTCTGGCATAACCATGATTGCTAACCCGTTCTACGTACTTTCATCACAAGTTCTGCAATTACTACAGCGCCATGCTCTGCCAGGTAGTCTTCTTGCGTCTTCAACATCGATTCTGCAAGAGAAAAGGATAAAAGAAAATTTTAAAACAGCTCTAAAACTATGGGTGGTTCTTTCGAGCACGCACAATCCGCCGATGCGAATGGCTACTGGAAGGACGATGCTGTCTTCAAATTTCTTACAAAGGATGACGTTCAGAGCGCTATGGGAGAACGGAAACACCAAAAAAGACATCATGAGGTGATACATGAGCCATCTTCACTAGTTAACAAAAATCCAGAAAATGCTGAACAAAAAAAGTTTGTCCACCAATGTGAAATATATCCTTATGCTTCAGAATCTGTGCATGCGTGAGAGGTATGTAGAAATTACATTCGTGACAAAAGCATATTAGAGGACACTTCGCATCGTTTACACTGCGAAGCTATCATCTCGTTATCATGCCATCTTAGGCATACTTAATTCCTACTATAAGTTTCCAATTTCAAAGTATTCTTGTTTCCAGAATGAAAGTCAAGTTTCACTCACCATTTTTTTTGGAAATTCCAGCGTGACATCATCGCCAACCAGTACAAATGGCGCCCAGTGCTTTACAGCGCAATACTGCTTCGACTCTCGGAGGGATTTCATTGCTTGTTGAAGAGCTGCACTTGCGCTCTTTCCATCTACCAGGTGCTGGTAGAAACTCCTCATAAACAGTAACGTTGCTTCGTCATCAATTGCCCAGAGTGACACCAAAACAGACCGAGCTCCAGCACACAGGAAAGCCCTCGCTATTCCCACCACACCCTCAGACCTCACTTCTCCACGGCCACTGTGACAACAGCTCAGCACAACTAGTCTTGCTCGAAGACGAACCGCTGCTACATCCGACATTTTCAATATAAAATCTTCTTCTTTGGCCGGGATTGGTGACTTCCGTTCTCTACTTGGGGCTAAAGCAATTTCTCCCGTTTCTTGGCATCCGTGTGCTGCAATGTGAACTAAAGCAACTGATTTCATTCTTTTCAGAACCTCAGCTTTCGTGGCATTTTTTCCAGTCAGCGGTGTTGTCTGCAAAAGTTCGCCAATCATCTCTACTTCTTTTGCGCACGGAAGCTGTAAAATGGGCTTTCCTTTCTTGTCAGTAACTTCCTTCAACCACGGATCACCTACAAGCAGTACTCCAGTCTTACTGTGAAAGTCTTGCGGTGCACCAACGATCACATTAAAAGCGGTCAGCGAGGGAACGGTGCGGATCCTGATAGATTTACTCAATGCAGAATATGGAGCCAAACAAAATGGTCCATCGGGAACAACGATTAACTCATCACCCTGGAGCAAGTCTGCAATTGGCCCGAGTAAGACATCATACAAGGGTTGTAAAGGGTTCACGGAGGAGAAAGATGGTGGAACTCTTTTCTCACTGATATGTTCAGTTTTACATCTTCCGCAAGAAAATTCACTGCGTAATTGATCCAAAGAACGATCCTCGCATTTGACAACGTTCCCTAGGCCAATCTGTTTCATCGTGGTTTCCATCAACATGTCGGCCTTTCCATTTGCGATTTTTCTTTCTCGAATCCTGATCATGCTGTCTTTTCTTAGCACCCAAAAGGTGATCTTGTCATCTTCAAGTGCCACAAAAACGGCTTGTGAAGGCAAAGCCTCTAATTCAGCTGGAAGAGTTCGCTTCGGAGTAAGTGCAGAAAATGACTTAGAGCCAATGCCGTATTGTTCCTTCAAAATATCCATCAAAGCCTGTGCTCGTCCTTTCTCAGCAGCATACAAAGCTTCTTCAATCTCTCGATTCCTCAAAAGTGTGCTCCACAGGGCAGTGTATGCCCCGCGATACGTATCCCGAAAATTTATTTTCCATGAATCTTTTGCCTTCAGACTATGCCTTGTTTCATCCAGTTGTTTTATACTTAAACGATAAAAATTGAGTGCTTTACTCGAGGAACCCGACAATTCATGATCATGACCTAGACAATAACACGTAATTCCTTCCCCTAGGCGGTAACCAATCTCCTTAAAAATACATAGAGAATGTTCATGGTACTCAGTGGCTTGCTTAATATTTTCCAAACTGCAATGGGTACTTCCCAGACTTGCATAGGTACATCCCTCACCAGCTCTATCACCTATTTCTTTAGCAATACTAAGATCTTGTTCGTAGTACTCAATGGCTTGTTTAAAATCACCTAATCCGCTATAGGCATTTCCCAGATTTCCATAGGCATACCCCTCCCCAACCCTATCCCCTACTTCTTTAGCAATACTAAGATGTTTTTTTAAATACTTAATTGCTTGCTTAAAATTTCCCACACTGCAATGGGTACCTCCCAGATTTCCATAGCTTGATCCCTCGCTAGCTCTATCACCAACTTCTTTAGCAATACTAAGACCTTGCTCGTGGTATTCAATGGCTTGTTTAAAAATACCCAGATTGTGAAACGCATTTCCCAGATTTCCATAGGTTGATGCCTCTCCAGCTCTATCACCTACTTCTTTAGCAATGCTAAGACCTTGCTCGTAATATTCAATGGCCTGTTTAAAATTACCTAGACTGTCATAAGCATTTCCCAGATATACATAGGTTGATCCCTCCCCAGCCCTATCCCCTACTTCTTTGGCAATACTGAGATCGTTTTCGAAATACTCAATGGCTTGTTTATAATTACCCAGACGGTAATAGGCCATTCCCAGATTTCCGTAAGTTTTTCCCTCCCCAGCCCTATCCCCTACTTCTTTCGCAATACTAAGGTGTTTTTCATGGTAGTCAATGGCTTGTTTAAAATCACCCAGACTGCGATAGGCATTTCCCATATTTCCATAGACTGCTCCCTCTCCAGCCCTATCCCCTACTTCTTTAGTAATACTAAGATCTTTTTTGTGGTACTCAATGGCTTGTTTAAAATTACCTAATCTGCCATAGGCATTTCCCAGGTTTCCGTAGGTTGCTCCCTCCTCAGCCCTATTTCCTACTTCTTTAGCAATGCCAAGTTGTTGTTTATGGTATTTAATGGCTTGTTCAAAACTACCCAGGCTGAGATAGGCAATTCCCAGATCTCCGTAAGTTTTTCCCTCCCCAGCCCTATCCCCTACTTCTTTAGCAATACTAAGGTGTTTTTCATGGTAGTCAATGGCTTGTTTAAAATCACCCAGACTGCGATAGGCCTTTCCCATATTTCCATAGGCATTTCCCTCCCCAGCCCTATCCCCTATTTCTTTCGCAATACTAAGATGTTTTTCGTGGTACTGAATGGCTTGTTTAAAATTGCCTAATCTGTAATAGGTATTTCCCATAATCCCATAGGCATTTCCCTCCCCAGCCCTTTCCCCTACTTCTTTCACAATACTAAGATATTTTTTGCAATACTCAATTGCTTGTTTAAAATGACCTAAATCGGCATAGGCTTTTCCCAGGTTTCCATTGGCATTTCCCTCCCCAGCCTTATCCTTTACTTCTTTAGCAATAGTAAGATGTTTTTCGTAGTACTCAATGGCTCGTTTAAAATTGCCTAGACTGAAATAAGCATTTCCCAGATTGCAATAGACTGCTGCCTCCTCAGGCCTAGACCCTATTTGTATGAAAATCTGTAATGCTTTTGTGTAATTTTCTATGGCCTGCTGGTAATTAAGTAAGTTGAGGTTAGCATCACCAAGATGAAAATAAGCCCTCCCTTCCAAATCCCTGTCTCCTACACTTATCGCAATAGCAAGTTGTAGCATCTGCAGCTCTACAGCTTCTAACTTTTTATCTACCATTCTTCAATTATAGCTTAATGACAATTAAGACTTGTTCGATGAGATAGTCCAATGTCAAGGCAAGGAGGAAGCTGGAAGGAAAGAAAGGTAAAGACACTTCATGTTTAATCTACTTTTTCAAGTTATAAGAGGTTTTGGAATAACAAGTATTCTGTGTTACCGAGTCATTCTCTCGTAACGGTGAAATCGACCGTAAAGTTGTCGATTGCTGTCTATTGCACATTTCCCGCGTGAACGGTTCTTACTCCTCACTTAATTTACAAACCACTGTAAAAAAATTTTATCCTTACCAATTTATTCTTTCTTATTCTACCTGTAAGTGTTTTAAGAATCAGATATCTTGCGGCCATTAGCCAAGCAAAATTTTAGTGTAGGGCGAAAGGTTCTTGGTTCAAACTGAAAGCGGCCGAATTAACGACGTTTCGATGGGTAATAAAATCTCTTATTATATGGTTTAAGCAGGAGTCAAGCTCACATGCATCAATGATTTACTTCAGCACTGATGCAAAAGATATACTTATCTGTAGCGCGCCTGAAACTTTTGTTCAATTTAATTAAACAGTTGTAAATAAATTGAAAGCTTGCATGATAAGGATATTGTTTATTCGTCGTGAGTTCTAATCGCCGCCGTTCGCGAACTGTAGTCAAACAAACCGTGCAAGTCTCAATACTGTTGAAGTCCTAACCCTAACTAACACCTTAAAAAGTGTTCAAAATATAATTATAGGACTCTAAAATGACTCACCTCTTTCGGTGATTCCTGAGTCACGGCTCAGAAAGACACAGTATAGCAATTAGAGAGTGCCAAAGAAACAAAATCTGCAGTCTGATGAAAAAAAAAAAGGAAAAAAAGAAACATGGAAATACTCTTTTCCCATTTACTGATCAGTGCGTCATGACTTACTTCCTTTGCTTTAATGAACTAGAATCATCCACTTGGTTACTTGGTTTCCTTTCCTTTTTCACAGGGTGTAACTCAGTAGGAGTAACGTGGAAGATTTAGCACCAATTAAACTTTAAAAAATACTAAAACAAGCTGTAATGGTCCCCGTGATACTGAGCAAAACGTGCGCATCTTAATCTTTTAGTCCATTTCTACGATATAGTGATCCGACTTTTTTGATAAGCTCAGGACACAGAAGAGCACCTGATCTCCAGTAGCACTCTGATCATTCTTTCAAAGTAGCGATGTTCGGATGGATATTGGTTGTTCCTAAGCTGTTCTATAACGCATGGAGTACTTCTCTTACCTTTTGCAAATAAAGATTGCTTAAAACAATCATTACAATAGATTACAGCAGGACGAGAAGACAGCAGTTTGGAAGAATCGTGTTTACTTGACCAAAGCGTGGAAAGTGATTTGTTCAGTTGCAGTTTTCAATACAGCGGAAATTGTTCTATGCCTAGCTCTGTGACATCACGTGATTATGTAAATGTTGTTTTGACTCCTGCATTGTAACAAATAAACGGAAAATGAAATTACGCCCGGTAAAGATAGCAAATCTCTTTAAGAATACCCGAAGATTTAAATATGAGCCTTACTGTGGGTAAACACAACTTGAAGCCAGCATGTCTTTTTATTCTGCTTTTAGAGCTTTACGATGGGGGTAGTATCAAAGATAAAGCACTCGAAGCAGAGAACGAGACACGAAGCACCCAATAGATAGAAAACGAAACACCATAATTCGAAAACGAAGCACCCACTACTAGAAACCGAAGCATCCGAAATTGAAAACAAAGTACCCTACTAAAGGCTATTATGATTAGTGTATCGCTTTGGGCATAGGCAAAAACCAAATTTGACATTGTTGATCAGAATAAAAATCAACTTTTTACTGAAGGAGCGTTTTGTTCATTTTCCAGTTTTTTGTAATTGATTTGTCCCTCATCTTGCCTGATCTCGGAGTTACATGCATAGGGAGTACAATGTTGTTTTCATGGTAGAGACGAGATCATCAAATAGATTGCATTGGATCCGATTGCATTGCACCGTACTGTTTGTTGTTTTGAAGGGAAATTATCAATAAATGAACTTGCCATTCAAAACTTATAACTGCAAATATTTACAACTTAAACGTCTTTTGCTATTGAAATTCTCACCTTAAGCAATATGTTACTACTGAAGTTCAAAACGTACACGTCAAGATATTAATGAACGTTTTACACTTTTTTTCCTGAACAGGTAACCGGTCGTAACCCAAGCTCGATATATGAGTATCTGTACTGTACTATATTATGTAAGAGTAGAAATATAAGGACGGCATGTGGGAAACGGTTTTCTCAAAATTAAAAAAATATATATTTACGATTTGAAATAAAAAATGGCGTACTTTGCTTCAGTCTTGTGTGTCTTTGTCTTTGGTATGGTTTCCGGGTCGATTAAGAGCGATTTAGGTTGTTTTTGGTTCGTTTTGTTCCCTCTATATAATCTTTCCCAAGGATGGGCGCCGAGAAGAAGTCGCCGAACGGAATCACCGAAGGAAAAGGGCCATAAATTCGTCCGGTCGCCTCGAAATTCAAGGTATATCACGGACGATACCCGCGATTGGTCAATGGTCAAAATGGTGACTAATCACAACTGTGAAGTTTTCAGATCAAATTCCCTTTAACAGGCGCCTGTGACTTTCTTTTCGGTTTTCTCTCAAAGATTCTTGGATCAATATGTCTCCAGGCTGGAAAGTAGGGTGACGAGCCCGTACGCAGGACACATTTAGGTGATAATAGAAGTTCTTTTCACCCACACTTTCTCGGATGTCATTAAAGTCACCTTTGAATGAATACTGGTATCGTTCCCTGTGCGAGAGGCATAGGTTAAATGGTGCATTGCTTCCTTTGTTGAACGCTTTCTTGCGCGTGATACACTTCTTTTGGTTTGGGGTGATGAACATCAGTTGGAAAGGGTTTCCATTCTGCCAAATCTTGGTCCTCTCCGGCCATGTCGAGTCGTCAATAGCAATGCTGTCATTTCTTGAAGAGGGATTTCTGTTCTGCTTGGTGGTCTTTTTGGTCTGGGTTTGTGTCTAGAATTGTTGCTTTGTATACAGCACCCAAGTGAAGGAAAGAAATTGCTCGTTCTTCCTGTTTAAAATCTTGCAATCACCATCGCTTCCGATTGACAGGATGTTTCTTCATGATGCAGGTTGAGCTCTTTTCATCGATGCTGCCTGGTAATTGTAATATTTTGTATTTAAACGCTTGTGAATAGCCACGGGATCCAGCATTGTCGGAGACTTCATTGTTTTCCTGTCCACCAGCAGCAGATACGGATAGGTGGTTGGTTGGTGTAGCATAAAAATTACTACAGTTGAAGACAGTGTCAACGCCCAAGACTTCAAACCGCTGAGACTGCAAGGTCTGCCAATTGCCTGTCATCTCTCAGAAACATTGCCGTGGAACAGTCCGGAAACCAGATCAAAAAATTTGCTTCCTCTGCTTCCTCTTTAGACATATTGGCAATGGTCCACAACTCATCCTTCTCCGTATTTTCCCTTTGTGCACTTGGGAATTTGTTAGCTTGATTCCGACGAGGAAGCGATGAAAGGGAATCATCAAGCATCCCTTTTCCTCAAATACGGCGTCGTATAATTCAGAAGGATTTTTTCCAACTTTGACCATCTTCTTTACCATTTCCTTGATACTCTTCTCAGTGCGAAGGAAGGGTTTCTGTGTTTCTTTGGAGTTTCCATGGGGCACAACGTGAATTCTTCGTTCTTCCCCTTTAACGGAGTACTCCACCATGATTGTTTACTTCACAGGTTGTCCAGTCCAGTCACAAAATCTCCCCAGCCGTCTACGGAAACCATCACTTTAATTTCAAGTGCACCCAGCACTTATTTTCCAAAACATAGTAGGTTGTTCAACATCAATAAAACCCTCATCTTCTTCTGCAAAAAAGTACCAACGCTTTTGAATATGGTGTCTGAAAGGTCTCAAGTTGTCACTCAAGCAGTCATCGGGATCGTCCAAGAAACTCGTGTTTATTATGAAAGAAGCACTTCTTTGGCATCCTCTTGGCTTAGCGCTATAAATCTTTCCAACAGGAGGGCATTTCAGGGCTTCAGCTATCGCCTTCGGACTTCGACGCTTTTCGTACTTTCTTTTTCGTGTATTCTTTGTGGAAACAAAACGACCACGGATACCTGCCTTTTCTATCCGCAAGAAATGCAACGGAAGAATCCAAGCCTGAGCACTCAATCGTGTGGGCCCATCTCAAATTAGTAAGGCTAACGCTCACATGATTCATATGGGGTAGAAAACTAACACTTCACATTACACTCTAATCAGTGAAGTCTCTTGAAATATAGTGCTTCACGGATAACGTTTGCAAAGACGTAACCCCTCCTTGTTCTTGTACATGTTCATTGCCGTGACTTTAACATCTTCAGTTCCCACGGCCTGCTCCCGTCTGACCTTGTAGCTCAGACGGTAGAGCAGCGGTGAACTAACCCGAAGATCGTGGGTTCAATTCCCAACCTGGTCAGAGTTTTTCTCTGTCCTTGTGTGAGCCCATCTCCATTAGTAGAGCTAACACTCACATGGTTCATATGGGGTAGAAAAGTAGCACTTCACATTACACTCTAATCAGTTAAGTCTATTCACTACTTGCACAATCCCAACATACACCTCTATTAACCCCCAAAACTTTTGCATAACCATTGTTTGCAATTTCTCCTGGGACATGAAAATGTCCCAAGAGAAGTCGAAAACAATATGTTTGCAGATTTTGGGAGGGGGGGGGTGGGGAGGGAAAGAAGTGTATTATGGGATTTTTGCAATAAGTGAATTATTAAACATACTTTGTCATTTAAGATATGTATTTTACGGCCCTTTCTGGTCATGTGATCCCATGCTTGTAAGGGCCACGTTTGTTAAAAATCTAGAGTTCTAGTATTGTTTGTCGTCGTCAAAAGTATTAGAATCTTGCGTAACATACTTAACACGCACACTTGTTAACGTGTATAACTCTTGGGGCCGGGTGCAGTGGTGCAGTGGTGATAGCACTCGCCTCCCACCAATGTGGCCCGGGTTCGATTCTGGTTTGAGTTTGTTGGTTCTCTACTCTGCACGGACAGGTTTTCTTTGGGTACTCCGGTTTCCCCTCTCCTCAAAAACCAACATTTGATTTGTTTTGCGTTAATTTGTTGATTTCAGTTTACAGTGTCCCCAATTAGTGCAGCTGCTAATCAAGTCTCTCACTTTATGCATATGATGCCATGACGACATCCAAATTTTGTGGTTTTAAACTTCTTATGCTAATCTTTATTCTTAAACTTCCTTCTAAATGCAATTGTCTAATTTGAAGATAGATGAAAACTAGGTAAAGCATATACTATAGAGATTATTAATTTAATTTTTCTGCTACGCAAATATTAAGCACGTAATCGCTATAGCTATTTTCAGGTAGTCTGTGATAGTTGTAACTTTCTTTTGGATTTGTATAGATCTGTTCCAAGAAAGGTGCCATAAAGTTGGCCACTCC
>OX421456.1:29216469-29231469 GCA_949126865.1 Montipora capitata
CTTGATTTCATATCGGCAGTTCAATATATAATTTATTTCATACATCATTTCACGTTGATTCATTCATCACGGGAACGTTAAAACCCACAAATGAGCAGCTTTCAAAGTCCGTGGCTTCATAGCTCAGTTGGTTAGAGCGTCGCTCCGGTATCGCGGGGTTACGGGTTCAAACCTCGTTAAAGTTTTGAATTTTTCAGGCTTCTCTACGCAGTTGCTTAAAGTGCCTTTATAACTACGAGGATCATAAGTTTACTTGATAACACTTTTAAAATCTTGAGAAAAGAGGAAGTTCTCTTTTATTATTATAGCACCATTGTAATCCAAATGTTCATGATAATTCCACTGGATACTCAGAGTAGCTAAACAACCGCCAAACCACGCCTTTCAGTAAAGAAACCATGCAAAGTTTTCAACACATGGAGGGGTACTCGTTCGACGCAGGACAGCTAGCGAAGCAAGTGAGTGGCGCGAATAGCACCGATCACAGATGGCAGAGAGGGAAAAGAAAAAGCTAGGTGGTACGTTCCCATAAAATTGAGTCAGCCGTATCGAAAAGTAAAAAAGAATCGTATTTACACTTGGCGTAGGAATGACGTGAGGAACAACCCGCATCTCGTTTATCTTCAAATTGATCGAATTTGCTGACGCATGTGTTTACTTAAATATCTTTAAAACAGGTTTCACTGCTATGCATGAATGGCAACTTGAATAAGGCTTCGTTAAGTAACCGGCCTTGAGGTTGATTGTACGCGTTTTAGAATTAACTGTTTTCTTTCCCTTTTTTTTTTTTTTTTTCGAGTACGGGTCCTTGGCTAAGAAAACGGAACGGATAATTCCAACGCTTTCGACGATAAATATTGTTATTCTTAATTGAACAAATATGGCGATATTATTACACGAGAACTTTCTTTTCAAAACGCGGCGGTGATTTTTTGAGGAAAGCAAACGGCAAGCTCGTAGAAAGTCATTTCTGAATTGATGTTATTCCCTTTTTCTACGGGAATCCAAACAAAAAAAAAAAAATAGTGTTACAAAAAAATATTGCTCCTGTCACGGTTTGAATAGGATAGCTATAATTAAGAGCGAAATGAGCCACTAATTTTTGAGTTTCTATCATGTGATTAGGCGCCATGTTCTTTGACCACACACCAATATATGTCTGCCATGAAGTCATACCGTCAAACTGATACTTACCTAGTCAATTTTCTTGTAACGTAGACAATGGACACTGACATATTCACCTTTATCACGCGGCGGCCATTTTGGAGTCCGCGGGGAATAAAGGCTTTGTCTTTGCCCGTCCAGCCTCACACTGAATGAGAGGTTCGACGGGCAAAATCTTTTGTTTGGACATTGAGTGATATGGGTCTATTGGATCAGAGTCCGCGGGAAGATATTAGACTGTCTGTGGTTTTCCTCTCGTTTTAACCACAACTGAAGATATGTTCAGAGATATTTGAGTGTGTTCTAGAAGCAATGATTGGAAATAAAGTGCATCGCTAATTATCTAAAGAGTTCGAAGTAAGAGTTGTAGGGACTGATATGGTATGGATGCACAACCCGGTTAGGGGGTATAAATGTTATCGTTCAATAAGACGATTATCTTAGAAAAAAAAACACTGAATATATTACCTTGTCTCTGCGAGGCAACCTCGTGAAAAGATGCGAATAAATATATGAAAAAATGCAGTATGTTCCAAAATGTGTGAACTTCCATTCTTCTAAGGTGTCTGTACAAAAAGTTGGAGCTTTAATTAAAGAATAAACAGAAGAACACTGTTATGTTGCAATGCCCAAAAATTCTCTACGTTTGCTAAAGCTAAAGGCCATTGTTGAAGGTGAATATTGTAATCAATAAAGCGGTTACTGGAACGTGGCCTTGGTAAAAAAGAAGTTAACAAAATCCAAACAATTTCGGAGGATAATTCGTTTAGTATTCACTTAAGCTTTTACTCTTCCTTTTCGTATTATTTCTAACATTTCCAAAAAAATAATGTTTTATATTCTCTGTCTCCCTATGTATAATCTCCTTTAGGAAGCATAAACTACATTTACGAATTAAACTTATTGCTATAGTCTCCTTAACAATCATGTTATAGAAGAAGAGATAGCAATGTTTAGTTTTCTCTATTTGAAAGGAAACAATAACTTACCTTGAAATAAAACTTCCAACGCGGAATAAAATAATAAGTTCTCTTCTGCTTTCTGCTTTCTTCTCTATATGGGGTAAGGTTTATTAAGGTTATCAACTAATTTAATAAAATTCATTTCTGAGATTCCACAACAACATGAAAGCAATATTAAAGAGATTTTACGTTAATGGTTGCTTTATTTTTAGTAATGACTTATGTCAAGAGAGTTTTTTTAGTACGAGAAATACTTGAAGTTTCCATAATTGTTATCCCTTTGAAGACCAGTGGAGTTTCGCGCGGAAAACCCAAGATAAGTTAGCGACTTTGCAACAACGACGACTACGGCAACGACAACCCCACAAATAAAGAATATGATTGGTTAAAAAAGGAAAAATAATCGTGTTGGTTTAGTTAACGCAGTAAACTTCTACTAAACCTTTGGAGCTTGTTCTACTGGCATAACCATGATTGTTAACCCGTTCTACACTGTTTTTAAAGTTCGGCAATCACTGAAGCGTCGGGCTCGGCCAGGTGGTCTTCTTGCACCTTCGCGATCGATTCTGGATGAAAAATAAAAATAAAAACACCGCTAAATATACATGTAGATGGTTCTTTCGAGCACACACACTGCGCGGATGCGAATGGCTACGTGCAGGACGATGCTGTCTTAGAATTCCTTACTAAAGATTACGTTCAGAGATCTATGGGAGAACGGAAACACCAAAAGAGACATCATGAGGTGGTAAATCAGCCAGCTTCACCAGTTAACAAATAGCTAGAAAAGGCTGAAAGAAAACAGTTTGTCCACCAATGTGAAATGCATCTTTCATGCTTCTGTGCATGCCTGATAGGCATGTGGAAATAACATTTGTGACAAAAGCGTGTCCAAGGAAACTTTGAATTGTTTACACTACGAAGCTAGCATCTCATTATCATGCCATCTTAAGCCTATTTTATTCCTATCGTCAGGTTTCCAACTTGAAAGTACTCTTGTTTCTGAGTTAAACTCGAACTTCACCTACCATTTTTTTTGCAATTCCAGAATGACATCATCGCCAACCAGCACAAATGGCGCCCAGTGCTTTATAGCGCAATACTCCTTTGACTCTCGCAAAGATTTCATTGCTCGTTGAAGAGCTGCACTTGCGCTTTTTCCATCTAGCAGGTCCTTGTAGAAGCTCCTCATGAACAGCAACGTTACCTCGTCATCAATTGCCCAGAGTGACACTAAAACAGACCGAGCTCCAGCACACAGGAAAGCCCTCGCAATTCCCACCACTCCCTCAGACTTCACTTCTCCCCGGCCACTGTGACAACAGCTCAGCACAACTAGTCTTGCTCGAAGAGAAATTGTCTGAACATCCGACATTTTCAAAATGAAGTCTTCCTCTTTGGGAATTGGCGATTTCCGTTCGGTATTTGGGGCTAAAGCAATTTCTCCCGTTGTTGGGCATCCATGTGCTGCAATGTGAACTAAAGCAACTGATTTCATATATTTCAGCACCTCAGCTTTTGTGGCACTTTTTCCAGTCAGCGGTGTTGTCTGCAGAAGTTCTCCAATCATCTCTACTTCTTGTTTTGCAAACGGAAGCTGTGCCAAAATGGGCTGCCCTCTCTTGTTAGTAACGTCCTTCAACCATGGATCACCTACAAGCAATGCTCCAGTCCTACTGTGGAAGTCTTCAGGAGCACTAACGATCACATTAAAGGCGGTCAACGAGGGAACGGTGCGGATCCTGATAGATTCACTCAATGCAGAATATGGAGCCAAGCAAAATGGTCCATCGGGAACAACGATTAACTCATCTCCCTGGAGCAAGTCTGCAATTGACCCGAGTAAGACATCATACAATGGTTGTAAAGAGGTAATGGAGGATGAAGATGATAGAACTGTTTCCTCACTGATACGTTTTTTGCTGCAAGACAGGTCACTGCGTAGTGGATCCAAAGAACGATTCTCGCATCTGACACCATCCCGTACGCCGATCTCTTTCAAAATAGTTTCCATCAACAAGTCAGCACTTCCATTCGCGATTTCGTTTTGTCGAAAGTTGGTCTCGCTGTCTTTTCTGACCACCCAAAACGTGATTTTGTTCTCGTCAAGTGCCACAAAAACGGCTTGTGAAGGTAAAAACTCTAATGCAGCTGAAAGAGTTTGCTTCGGAGAGTCAATGCCGTATTGTTCTTTCAAAATATCCATCAAAGCCTGTGCTCGACCGTTCTCAGCAGCATACAAAGCTTCTTCAATCTTTCCATTCTTCAAAAGTGTCCTCCACAGAGCAGTATATGACAAAGGATAAGAATCACGAAAAGTTATTTTCCATTCATCCTCTGACTTCAAACTATGCCTTGTTTCATCAAAATGTTTTATACTTAAACGATAACAACCAAGTGCATTACTCAAGGAACCCGACAATTCATGATCATGACCCAACAAATACCACGCCATTCCCTCTCTTAGACAGTCTCCAATTTCCTTGAAAACACTAAGACTGTGTTCATGGTGCTCCATGGCTTCCTTAAAATGACTCAGTTTAAGATAGGCACTTCCCAGATTTCCACAAGCTGATCCCTCACCAGCCCTATCCCCTACTTCTTTAGCAATAGTAAGATATTTTTCGTAGTACTCAACGGCTTGTTTAAAATTACCTAGACTAAAATAGGCATTTCCCAGATTTCCATAGGATGATCCCTCCCGAGCCCTATCCCCTACTTCTTTAGCAATAGTAAGACATCTTTCGTAGTACTTAACGGCTTGTTTAAAATTACCTAGACTAAAATAGGCATTTCCCAGATTTCCATAGGATAATCCCTCCCGAGCCCTATCCCCTACTTCTTTAGTAATACCAAGATGTTTTTCGAAGTACTCAATGGCTTGTTTAAAATAACCTAGCTTAAGATAGGCATTTCCCAGATTTCCATAGGCTGAACCCTCCCCAGCCCTATCACCAACTTCTTTAGCAATGCTAAGATGTTTCTCGCAGTACTCAATGGCTTGTTTAAAAGTACCTAGATTGATATAGGTACTTCCCAGAATTCTATAAGCATATCCCTCACCAACCTTATCCCCTACTTCTTTAGCAATAGTAAGATATTTTTCGTAGTACTCAACGGCTTGTTTAAAATTACCTAGCTTAAGATAGGCATTTCCCAGATTTCCATAGGATGATCCCTCCCCAGATTTATCCCCTACTTCTTTAGCAATACTAAGATGTTTTTCGTAGTACTCAATGGCTTGTTTAAAATTACCTAGACTAAAATAGGCATTTCCCAGATTTCCATAGGATGATCCCTCCCGAGCCCTATCCCCTACTTCTTTAGCAACACTAACATGTTTTTCGTAGTACTCAACGGCTTGGTTAAATTTACCTAGTTTGTCATAGGCATTTCCCAGATTTGCATAGGATGATCCCTCCCCAGATTTATCCCCTACTTCTTTAGCAATACTAACATGTTTTTCGTAGTACTCAATGGCTTGTTTAAAATTACCTAGATTCCAATATGCTTTTCCCAGATTTCCATAGGCTGAACCCTCTCCAGCCCTATCCCCTACTTCTTTAGCAATACTAAGATGTTTTTCGTAGTACTCAACGGCTTGGTTAAATTTACCTAGTTTGTCATAGGCATTTCCCAGATTTGCATAGGCTGATCCCTCCCCAGCCCTATCCCCTACTTCTTTAGCAATACTAAGATGTTTTTCGTAGTACTCAATGGCTTGTTTAAAATTACCTAGACTGTGATAAGCATTTCCCAGATTTGCATAGGCTGATCCCTCAACAGCCTTATCCCCTCCTTTTTTAGCAATACTAAGATGTTTTTCGTAGTACTCAATGGCTTGTTTAAAATTACCTAGACGAAGATTAGCGCTTCCCAGATTTCCATAGGCTGATCCCTTACCAAACTCATTCCCTACTTCTATAGCAATACTAAGACGTTTTTTGAAGTACTCAATGGCCTGTTTGAAATTACCCAGACAAAAATAGGCAACTCCCAGATTTTCATAAGTTGATCCCTCCTCGGCCCTGCAGCCTGTTTCTATGAAAATATGTAATGCTTGTGCGTAATTTTTTATGGCCTGTTGATAATTCGGTAGGTTGAGGTAAGCACGGCCAAGATTAAAATAAGCCCTTCCTTCACGATTCCTGTCTTCTACACTTATCGCAATGGCAAGATCAAGCATTCGCTGCTCTACAGCTTCTAACTTTCCATCTACCATTCTTCAATAACTAAAGAAGAATTAAAACTTTTTCGATGAGATGGTCCAATGTCAAGTCAAGGATGAAGCTGGAAGGAAAGAAAGGTAATGACGCTTAATGTTTAATCTGCTTTTTAAAGTAATAAAAGGTTATGGAATATTATGATTCTTTGTTACCAAGTCATTTTCTCGTAACGGTGAAATCGATGGTACTGAAAATTGTCTGTTGCTGTTCATTACGCATCTTACCACTCAGTCCTACATTTTTAAGTTTTCAAACCACTGTAGAATTTTTCCATGGGGATTTTAAAATTTTCATTCTTGCCAATTTATCCTCGCTTATTCTCCCTACAAACGTTTTAAGCCGAAACTGACAACTTCTTTCGGCCCTTAGCCATGCAAAATTTCAGTGGGGAGCAAAAGCTCTTTGTTTTGAAATTAAATGTGGCGGAATACCGGGCCATTGTACAATTGTGAGCTTAGTATAGTTACCTGGCTTATCAATAAAAGTGAGGCTAGAGTTGTCCTTGTTTTGATGGAAACCTCGCTGCTTCCAACTTGTCAGCATGAGAACATCATTAACATAAAAAAAAAAACAGACAGGTCTGTATCATGACAAGGTAAACTCCAACCTCACTTTCATTTAAAGGCCAGGTAACTAAGCACAGAACTGTAAAAGAAAATATATTATCGAGTTTTTGAATGGTCATATTATTTTACATAATCTTTTAACTTTTATATGACCGATTGCCAGAAGCACGACGACCCAAAGTGGTGGTCCCCCGAGAGATAGCGTCTGGGTTTCACACTTAATACATAAGTACATACTTATTATTCACTGAACAGAATATTGGGGCTCTTTTTTTGTTAATGACGAATGCATAAATAGTTTAGAGAGCAAAAGAGGTTTCAGAGTGCAATACGGAAGTTGCCATGGCATCAAAGCAATGGAGTGATTTGGTCACAGTTGAGTATGTGATAAATAAAAACTTGTATGAACTTGCTCGTGCATGATTTGTTTGGTGGTCACTCGTGGTCGATTTTGAAAGTCCTCAAATTTCACTCACCGTAAAACTTTCAACTTTCATTCGTGCCCATAAATCACAAATTGCACTCCCGTTCATACAATTTCTTATACATATTCATATTACATACTTTATTGACACACGGTAAAATCTTCACTATATAATACAGTGAGAAGTTTCTTTACAACTAGACTGTTTTACAAGATTGTCGTGAGGGAGCCCGACTGACAGCCCTAGGCTATAAATGTGGTCAGTTTCCACATTGAAATATCCTAGGGAAT
Organism: Montipora capitata; assembly: GCA_949126865.1. Classification (NCBI taxonomy): domain Eukaryota; kingdom Metazoa; phylum Cnidaria; class Anthozoa; order Scleractinia; family Acroporidae; genus Montipora; species Montipora capitata. Next base: position 29,224,103 of record OX421456.1, read on the forward strand.
CTAATCAGGACATGGACTATAACAATTCTTCTCTTGGTCGAGTGCTGTTTACCGAAGGACCCGTGCGACACTGGGGGGAACAAAAAGTTGTATCAATAGCAACGAAACAGTTGTTTTGCGAGTAGGTAAACAGACTCCCGTCTAAATATCAGAATGGCATCTCCCACTAAATTCCCTCAAATTTCTCGACTTCCATACATAAAGCTGTTGACTCGCGAAAGATTCCATAAATTACTTTCGTGTCTTGCCTCTGATAAATACATTACGCTGGCCATGCTGGAAAAAAAAGTCAGCTAACATCTATCACGTGACAATTATGCACCTGACAATTATGGCACGAAACAATTATTTCCACTATTCCCATGACGGACTGTCGCCATTTAATTGCTCCGCCGGTGCCTTTTTCTCAGTGTTTTGTTCTCAGTCCGCGTTTTGTGCCTAGTCCGCAGCCTTCAGTCCGCATTTCATACTCAGTCCTCGTTTTATACCCGGTCCGCAGTTCGCAGTCCGCTGTTCGCAGTTCGCAGTCCGCAGTCCGCAGTCCGCAGTCCGCAGTCCGCAGTCCGCAGTCCGCAGTCCGCAGTCCGCAGTCCGCAGTCCGCAGTCCGCAGTCCGCAGTCCGGAGTCCGCAGTCCGCAGTCCGCAGTCCGCACTCCACAGACTCCCTTTTTACATTGACCGCAATATTTACAAGTCTGAATCATGGATGACTGCAGCTTAACAATAACTTAACCATTAAACAAATAAAATCAAATAATTCCTATCAAGTTCAGCATTTGCAAATTCAGAATGGCGTTGCCAATGAAAACCGAGTGAGCTGAAATGCTGGTACAATAGTGAACTAACGCTTTGGAAAGAACAAGAGCTTCAAATATTCCTTCTGAAAATTTGCTTCTTGAATCTTTATGCATTCACGCCCCTTTGTTTTGCATTTGACGCACCAATCGCTATACGACAAAACGCGTTTCGTTTAATTAGAGAGGTCTAAACATCACTCATCACTAAAAACCCAGAACAATGTCAACTTTATCAAAGAAAAACTTAAGGAAGAGGACTCGACATAAACGTCCTATTCATATTATTTGATCATAGTTGACTTGTTTGTTTGTTATTTTTGTTATTTATTTGTTTGAGCAGGTTGAAGTATTGGCAGCTATTCAGCTGATATTGGACCTGCTATACCTACCCTCCCATATAATCACAGAGGACAGCCACAACACCGGGAACTTCATCCCCTACTCTTCTCGCATATATAGTGTGTGGGTTCTTTAACGTCCCACAGGGAACTAATGAACATGGAAGATATTTGTGAGACGGGGCCTACGGTTTATAGTCCTTATCCGCGAAGACTTGAAAGTCTAACCATTTGCGGATGTAATTACAAAGGCAGCACTTTCTCCTCACTTATTTAAAGACCCTGAGTGTTGGTCCGGCCGGAGTCGAACTCACGATCTCCCGCATGGCAGCCCGATGCTCAACCACCGGTGCGCGGTGGGTGTTCGCAATAAGTTACAAATGCACGCCAAGGATCAGTGGTTCATTGAGTTAGCTAGATAATTTGTTCATGAGCTATTGGAGCTTGAATGTTACGAACAGTGCCGAAACATCGTAAGTCCATCACAGGTAGAAAGGAATTGCTTTGCGCAGGGGTAAGAACATAATACTTTATGTCCAAAGTCTTTTTGACGGGGAAAGTACGGGGCTAAAAAAATCACCTAAAATCATTGACTCAAACTGAAACTGAAAATGACTAAAACTGAATATCTGAACATTCCGAATACTGTAGTTACAATGTTGACGCAGGCATGATATGGACTAAACTTATTCATGTTGTAATGGTATTTGAACCTTAAATCGTCCGTTAGTGGATAGCCATACATCGCAACAGAGGACTTAAAGTAGTTGAAGACAGCGGAAAGAACTGAAGATTTTGCTACCAAATACATGAGTGGTATTAATAAGAATAAATATTTTTATACATCTGAAAAAATCGGGTTTTTTAATCTAAACCTCAATTAGATGGCTTATTGGACGACTCTAAGACCTATCAAACTCGGGAAAAACTCATGAATCAAACACGATGATGAGTTAGGAGCTCCCTGCCTTTGGACAATAACACTTGACTGGTGAGGCAAAATTGCCAGGTAGGAAAACTTAAAAGTAAATTAATTGTCGGCCATAATTATAAAAACTATACTTTACCATCCTCGGAGCAGGACTTATTTAAGCTCACATCGATCAATAACTTACGTCACCACTGAAGAAATAGATACAATTAACTGTTGCGCGCCAGAAACTTTTGTTCAATTCAAGCAGGTGTTGCGGTTGTTTTGTAAAGCTTACTGGATATAAGGATATTGTTTTTTCGTCCTGAATTCTAATCACGGCCGTTGGCGAACTGTAGTCAAACCCACAGAACTAGTCGCAATACTCAGGCTTGAGGTATAATAGTATTTAAACTTTAAAATTACTCACCTTTTTCGGCGATTCCTAAATCACTCAGAGAGACACAGCATTTGCAGCATCGCACTTACAGTGTGACCAAGCAACGAAAACTGCGGTCTGATAAAACAAAAGGAAAAAGAGAAACACGAGTAAGGAAGGGAATCTTTTGTTTATGGAATGATCCGTGCTTCATAAACTACTTTCTTTGCGTCAATGTACTAGAAACATACAGTTGCTTTCCGTTCCTTTTTCACAGTGTGAAACTAATCTAAAAGATGTATATGGCATGAATTAAACTTTAAAGAAAACTAATTAATAAAAACAAGCTGTAATGGTGTCAAAAGCAAAATGTAAGCGTTTCAATCTTTAAATCGAGTTCTAAGATAAAGTGACCTGACTTTTTTTGATAAGCTTAGCAAACAGAAGAGCATCTTTTGAGCCAACCTGATCTCGAGTAACAATCTGACCATACATGCTTGTTTCAAAGTAGCGATGTTCGGATAGAATTGATTGTTCCTAGACCGTTTTATAACCTATGAAGCACTTAACTTACCTTTTGCAACTAATTTAAAAGACTCGGTTAAAACAATACAGATATTACAGCAGGACGAGAAGACAGCAGTTTGGAAGAATGTAGTTTACTTGGCGAAGGCGCGTAAAGAGATTTGTTCAGTTGCAGTTTTGAATATATAGCGGAAATCGTTCTATTATTAACTCTGTGGTATCGCGTTGTTTTGACTCCTGCATTATTACAAATAGACGGAAAATGAAATTACGCCCGGTAAAGATAAAAGAAAAAAGTCTCCGGCTTTAAGAATACCCGGCGATTTAGATATGAGCCTTACGTACTGCCGATAAACATGCACATCTGACTAAACCAGCATGCTTGCTTATTCTCCTCTTAGAGCTTTAGGGCAGGGAAAGTATCAAAAACGAAGCACTCGAAAACGAAAAACATAGCACGAAAGCACCCAAAAGGTCGAAAACGAAGTAAGCGCCCCAAAGTCGAAAACGACGCCGAATCCAAACTCGAAAACGATGCACTCACAACTCGAAAGTCGAAAACGAAGCACCCTATTTACCATTAGAAGATCGCAGCTTTTACCAGAGACAAAAACAAATTTTTTTATTGTTGATCCGAATAAAAATCGACTTTTTACTAAATATCATTTTTCTTTTGTTTCTTACTCAGTACTAGATCCTTGAGTTGAGAAAGATGGGTACGCAGCGACAAATGCAGAAGGCCATTATGGTCTTTAAAGCCTTAAATGGTCTTACACTCGAGTATTTAAGCGATCAGACGTTATCAATCGATCTGACGTTACTTATTCTTCTCTGAGGGAATTCGGAACAAACTTGCTGTTCCAATGCAACGCACCATCTCTTCAAGGGATTTCTTCGCTACTCACTGAAAACAGATTCTGTCGCTTTCTTCACAATGTGTTGGGCAAATTAGCGGTTGTTGCAGGGTATTATTTTGGAGAGTCCGTCCAAAAAGAGGTTGACATTGTGAAGAAGAAACCTTCTTGTTATTATAATAGCTTTTCGGATGGATTTCAATTTGCAAGTTGATGTAGATGCTGAATTAGTTCGATACCCGAAAATGGAAATTGCAGTGTTATGCTAAATAGACCGATTCGTCCAGTTTAATGTTGTACCAATCTCATTCCCAGAGTCATCGTTCCCTTGGTCAGCGGTCGGGAAAGAGAGACTCTGGTCGAATCCAAAAAAAAGCCACATTTGATTGGGTGTTGAAAAACGGTTTTATTTCCTGCCATTTACATTTTTCAAATTCTTAACTCAAAAATCTTGATTTCTTTTGGATTTTTATCTATAAGAAGTTGAAGATAAGTGAGAGATTTCGAGGCAATGAAAGGTATAGACTACGTTACAGAGACTAACACATATCGTGCATTTTACCTTTCGACACACCCATCCGAAAAATTGGTTTTTGCCCTGAGCGGGACTCGAACCCACGTCTCCCTGATTACTAGTCGGGCATGCTAAGCCACTACACCATCAAGGCCACCACGCTGGCAACGCAGCAGATTAATGGGGCGACTTTAGCAACGTGGGGATTCCTAGGGCCCAACTTTTCTTCACGTGAGTGTATATCTTTGCCTCTATAACCCCAGACAGGGCTTAGAACACAAGTGAGAGATTTCAGGGCAAAAACCAATTTTTCGGATGGGTGTGTCGAAAGGTAAAATGCACGATATGTGTTAGTCTCTGTAACGAAGTTGAAGATGATCTAGAAGTAAATCGTTTTACAACTTGCCAGTTCCGTAACGTTTTTTGTTTTGTAAATACAGCAATTGTCACTTGCGTGACACCAGATACTGAAATCTGTTTTGATTGATAAAATGTATCTCGTTAGTTTCTTATTTTCCGCAGTTTAAATGTCTCGAGTGTATCAAGAAATGTATTTATACACATGTGTACTGTCTGGCGAGTAAAAAGTAAGCGCTTTCATGGCAAGGTGACCTCCAGTGTCTAACCGTCTACCCTCACGCACGCGAAGTTATTCAACCGGAACGAGAGTTTTCTGGTTCCGGTTTTGGATTATTCCAGAGCGTCTTGCGCCCGTTCCGCTGGGCAAGGGTAACGGAGGTTCGGGGAACGAGATTGATGTTGTACCCAATTTAAATCTCTCGGGGTTAAGGTTCTTTGTGTGTTGCAGTTGCATGATGATAATGTAGCATTCACATTTAAATGATGTGGAAATACTTGGAACAAAACGTTTTATTCCCAAAGGATTTGAATTGGGTACAATACTGAGTGATTCAAACTTGAAACTCGCCCCAGTTCCCTGCGCAAATCCAGAATAGCCTATTGTTTGCGTCCACTAACATGGCGGCGATGACGTAACGTGCAAACCACCTATAAATGTAATGGTGATTTCTGTGGAAATTTCGATGGAAAGTAAACAAATGCAGTTTCCATGATGCAATATATTGTTCGATTTTCCCAACCGACATAAAACTTCACGCTTCAGTTAGGAGTCTATAAATGATCAGTTTCGGTCATTTTTATCCCACTCGTTCTTCACGTGGTATTCCATGGTGAAAATCCTCAGAGGATCTTAAAGATCTTCAAAGATCTTTAATCTACAAAGACCTACTTGGCACACTACGTTGTAACGTTGTCAAAGATAGGAACTAGAAAAACTGTTAATCTTTCCAGGGAAAACGAGTGCTAACAGGTCAAAGATTTTATTCAAAGAACATGAATTTTATTTAAACGTAGTACAGGTAAATTATATGAAGCGCCTTTCATTATTCTACACAAGTAACGATAGAAGTAGGAGAATATTTTCATTAATGGAAAATGTAGTTTACTTTAACGTACTACGAAGTATGCGTAAATTATATGAAGCGCCATTGATCATTTTCACAAGTAACGGACTCAAAGTGCAACCGTGACCATATTTTCATTAGGGAGCTTAAGCAACGACAACGGCAACGGCAGCGAGAACGTCACGAATTTGCATATTTAGTGGGTAAAAACAATAGCTTTGCACGCCCTGCACGTGCGTTTTTCACTTTTGTCCATTTCTTTGCCGTCGTCAGCCAAACAACACCGTGAAATAGCCAAGTTTTTGGTTTTATGAAGAACGTCAGCACTTGAGGATAAATTTTCATTTTCTCTCCTAAAATGGAGTGCGGTTCCGACTGGTGTCATCTTTGAGGAATTACCACACCCTTGTCATATTAAAAACGTTGAAATAGTCACGAAGCGATTAAAATAACGCAAATTTATATTTTGAGATGGCGTTCTCGTTGCCGTCGCCGTTGTCGTTGCTTAAGCTCCCTATTATCGGCGTAGTTGTAACTTGAGAAGGTTAATTTTATGCAGGTATCTCGCATTGATTTCTTTGAGTAAATAAAACAGTTAAATGTTTGTTTGTTTAAGCAGGTTGAAGTTTGGCAGCTATTCAGTTGATGTGGACCTGCTATACCCAGCCAGCCATATACTCTCATAGGACAGCCACAACACCGGGAATTTCACCCCCTACTCTTCTCGATTAGTGTGTCGGTTCCTTAACGTCCCACAGTGAGGTTATGAACATGGAAGGTATTTGTGAGACGGGGCCTACAGTTTACAGTCCTTATCCGAGAAGACTTGAAAGTCTAACCATTTGCGGATGTAATTACAAAGGCAGCACTTTCTCCTCACTTATTTAAAGACCCTGAGTGTTGGTCCGGCCGGAGTCGAACTCACGACCTCCCGTGAATAATCCGTTTAAATGAGAAAATTAACTTGAGCGCCGTCAAATCGAAGCGTGTAAAAGGATCTTTGAAAGCCAGATCCTCATCTTAAAAGATATTTTGCAGATTTGTGAAGATCTTTTAAAGATCCTTAGAAGATCCTCAAAGATCCTCTGAGCTTTTTCACGATGAATGGTACAGAAGGGAAGCGTCTTGCCAGTGCTACTTCATACAGAGAGATAAATTCTGTAAATTGCTATGCGTATGTTCACTGAACAACGTGTTTTCGGGGCATGTTATTTATGCTCTGTGCTTTGAGTACGCGTGAGTGTACCACGGTTTAGTTCAGGCGAGCAGCCAGACTTAAGAATTTAGGAGTTTAGAGTTAAGCGAGTCTAGACATTGTTCATTTCTGATGATCGCTATCAAGCTTTCAGTGTCCAAAATGAACGATAATCCAGGGGATACTTCCCTTGGAGCAAATTAACAATTAAGAATAATCCTTCAATTGAGGGAGAGACTTAGTTGGGTAAGAGGGAGTCCCAGAACAGGAATACCAAGCTGTTGAATTCGATGCACGGTGAGCCTGTGTTCAGGCTAGCAAATTAGTTAACCCTTTACTGAAAAACCCTTCCCTTGAGTAAAGAAGCAGAAACTGGATAACAAGCTTTCTTTTCTTGCATATTTGGGTTGATATTTGATACTGCGGCGAGT
>OX421456.1:29238969-29246469 GCA_949126865.1 Montipora capitata
TTGATAATAGAATACCTGGCCACATATTTTCTTTCAATAGCAATGCTATAATTTATCCGTTGTTCTTCAAAGAACGTCTCTACAAGAATACAAATGTGCAGAGTATTCTATAACTACCCTGGATCCTGCGACGGAGTCGTCTTAAATTCTTTTTTTCGCTTTTATTTAGGAATTTTCTGTGCTGGTGCTGATCTTAAGGAAAGAGCCAAAATGCTAGAGCATGAAGTGGGCCCATTTGTATCCAGGGCTCGGGCAGCCATCATGGAGCTGAGTAACCTCCCCATGCCGACCATCGCTGCCTTGGATGGTCATGCATTGGGCGGGGGCCTGGAAATGGCTTTGTCGTGTGACTTTAGAATTACAGCCGATAACGCAAAAATAGGACTGACGGGAAACGCGGTTGGCAATCATTCCTGGAGCAGGTAAGAAATACATGTCAACGTACTCTAAAATGTTTTCATAAGGGTTGAACTGTTTTTAACAAGCGTTTTCATAGTCGTTTCTAGGCCTTTTCCGCTTGAGGGAGGGTGCCTCCCACCGGTAGAAAACCCTGGGAAGTAGGTTGATGAACGCGCTCAGCAAACAATAAGGACCTTAAGGGTGTGTTCGATTGACCCTATTCCGGAATAAGAATACGTAGTGTGATGGTTTAAAACTGTTTGTCTGGTGTTTTGAAGCAACAAGGATAATAAAGATATGTTTAAAATTTAAGCAATAGAGAACGTTTTCCGTGTTTCCATAGCCTCATCTAAACACGAGGGGGAGTTGTGAGAATTCGAGACAGTTATGCAAACCCGAGACGCAGTCGAAGGTTTGCATAACTGTCTAGAATTCTCCCAAATTCCCCGAGTGTTAAGATGAGGCTATGGAAATACGGAAAAAAGTCCTCTGTTAAAATATTTCTCAAAGATAATTCGACAAATGAAGGAAAATTCTTGATTGAAGCAGATTTTCTTGATACACGTTCATAATTCCTACCAGCCAATCAAAACGCGCGTCTGACAGCATACAAGCAATCAAAATTCGTGATGTCACAGCCGTTTTTGTGCTATCCCAAGTCTTTCACGATTATTCGGTCTTGTTCACCTTGCACAATACGGGAGAACTATCCTGTAAGTGGATGGGTACGAACGGTTTTCAAGTCAATTTCTTTTAACTTTTCCTTTCTGTGTCATTTTTAATGGATCTATGTATGAATAATGAAGGCAGGCCACGCTCTGATAAGCTGTGCACTCTGGCCGATTTTACTGCTGCTGGGGTGTTCGGTCGCCAACAACAACTTGAGTGGGACGTCTATAATGTTACCATGCTGTCCTGGACCAGATTTCACGGAGGAAAATATCGCATTCGCCGAGAAAAACCTGAATTTCTCTCTAAATGTAACTGCTTCTTCAAGGAGCCTGGTTTCGCTTGGATGCGTCATCAACAATGGTCTTGGAATTTGCAATCATCGGCCTTTGTTCCAAGAAATTACACTGACGCTGAACTATGACACTCATAGAAACTGCAATCACGGGCTATTGTTTCAAGGGAACAAAAGGATCACGCCGAGTTACACTTACAGGAGGCGAAAAAGGTGGATCAAAAAAGATTATTTATTATAACAACTCTACGGCTACGTTTCGTTTATTACTAATTGGCGATCTTGTTTTCAAGTTAAACCCTGGTCCCTTGGGTGAACGTATAGAAGCCGTTGTATCGACCCGTAAAACTAGCACTCATTGTTCGGTAAGACCTGATGCATCCCGCAACAGCGGCAATCTAATTACGGTGAACTGTTCGGCTGGCATATCTAACCGAAGCAGCAAAGTTTTACCTCTGACCCTTTGCTCTGTCAATGCTCGTTCCGTTAAATCAAAGTCCGCTGATTTCTTTGACCTTGTAGTCAATTCTGCGGCTGATTTAGTGGCAATAACTGAGAATTGGCTCACCGAAAGCGACTCCGCGGCAAGACTTGAGATAATTCCACCTGGGTATCAACTGATTAACCAACCGCGCCCCAGCAGACCTGGTGGTGGAATTGCTCTCCTTTACAGAGGCAACATTTCCATAAAAAAGATCAGATGCACTACGATGACATCCTTCGAGTATGCTGAGTTTATTGTTAAATCTGGGTCATTTAGCACTAGACTTGTGATTGTTTACCATCCTCCATACTCTAGAGAGCATCCGCACACAGATAGGTCATTCTTAACCGAGTTCACGACATACCTGGAAAGTATCATACTATCAGTTGAGTCTTTGCTCATCGTCGGTGACTTTAACTTACACGTAGACGACCCAGACGACGCTGTCTCTGCTGCTTTTTTGGACACCCTCGAGTCTATGAACCTTGCGCAACACGTGACTGGTCCAACACATGAACACAATCATACCCTTGATTTAGTTATCACGCGTCAGTCTGACAAGGTCCTTTTATGTCAACCGAAGGTTGGCTCTGTTTTTTCTGATCACGCGCCTATCTTCTGTTCTTTAAATTCCATTAAACCTCAATTCAGCTCTAAGTCATATACTTACAGGAAATACAAAGCAGTGGATGTTGTGGCACTTAAGGAGGATCTCTCAGTCTCCACCCTCTGCAATGACGACTTCGCACATTTGGACGACTTGGTTAATTGCTATAATTCTACATTATCGTCGCTGATAGATCGTTACGCCCCTTTGAATAAAAGAACTGTTGTAAACAGGCCACGCGTTCCCTGGATTGACTGTGATATCAAGGCAGCAATCAGAGAGAGGCGAAAAGCTGAACGTAAATGGCGGGCTAGCAAGTCACTCGCGGATTTTGCGGCGTTTAAAATAAAAAAAGAATTACGTCACTAAACTTATGAATAGTGCACGCTCCAAGTATTATAGCAACTTTATCCGCGACAATAGCACTGACCAACGGAAATTATTTAGAGCAGCTAAGTCCTTACTTTCTGAGTCTAAGACTCTATCGTTAGCGGATGGGACTGACACTCGAAGTTGGAAACCAGCAGTTCATCGTTTTCCATGGTTGATTCTACTGTTTCACGTAGTGCTGATGTTTCATTAACGGAATTTAATACTCTCTCTGTGGATGATGTCAGGAAATTAATATCCCGCTCGGCTAAGAAGTCCTCCTGCTTGGACCCCATGCCAACTTTAATGGTTGTGCATTGCTTAGATGAGCTGCTACCTGTTATTACGACAATTATCAGTATGTCTTTAAAGCGCGGTCACTTTGCCGACAAATGGAAGGAAGCAATAGTCACCCCCCTACTAAAGAAACCCGGGACCGAAATGTTGTTTAAGAATCTCCGCCCTGTCAGCAATTTGGCCTTTATCTCCAAGCTGACAGAGACTGCTGTTGCGGACCAACTGCAGTCTCACATGTCTCGCCATGGCTTGTACCCAGTTCTCCAATCTGCATATAGATGCCATCACAGTTCTGAGTTAGCCTTACTAAAGGTCCGTAATGACATCCTTCTTAACATGAATAAGCAACATGTTACTCTTCTCGTGCTGTTAGATCTCAGTGCTGCGTTCGACACAGTGAATCATGAAATTCTACTTGAGAGCATGACGTCGAAGCTTGGTATTGGAGGTACAGTACTATCATGGTTTTGCTCCTACTTATCTGGTCGATCGCAGCGGGTAGCTGTTGATTATAAATTATCGAAGTCATTCCATCTTGACTGTGGCGTTCCGCAAGGGTCCTGTCTTGGCCCGCTGTTATTTAACATCTATTGTAGCAGTTTAATTGATATCGTTGAGGTTCACCTACCTGAATTTCATTCCTACGCAGACGATTCTCAGCTATACCTTTCATTCAGCCCGAGCAACTCTTTGTGTCAAGATGCTGCTGTGAGTGCCATGGAGGCCTGCATTGCTGACATTAAGAAATGGACTCAGCACAATAGTCTTATGTTGAACGACGATAAAACTGACTTTATTATGATTGGAACTCGTCAGCAATTAGCTAAAGTCAATGTAACTAGCATACGAGTGGGAAATCATCTGATAACCAAGTCCAGATCTGTTAGGAATCTGGGTACTTGGTTCAATGATACATTTGATATGTCCCAACATGTGACCAATCTTTGCAGTGCATCATTCTTTCAGTTACACAATATAAGACGCATAAGAAAATATTTAACGCAAGAAGCGGCCGCAACACTGGTGCACTCCTTTGTCACATGCAGAATTGATTACTGCAATAGCTTATTGTATGGTCTACCTGACTACCAGTTATCCAAGCTTCAAAGGGTCCAAAACTCGGCCGCCAGATTAGTTTATGAGGAAAGTAAATTCTGTCACATTACCCCATTATTGATGAAACTTCATTGGCTTCCCATAATCTACAGAATCAGGTTCAAAATAGCACATTTAACGTACAAGGCAATCAGTGGCTTAGCGCCGTCCTACATAAGTGATCTTATTTCCATTAAGACCGGTGCAAATTACTCTTTGCGATCTGGCAACGAATTACTTTTAAATTTTCCTTCACGTAAGTCTTATTCTACACTTGGTGACCGTTCTTTTAGTATGGCTGCTCCTCACGTTTGGAATTCACTTCCTTCCTTCATTAGGAAAGCCACCACAATTAACAATTTTAAGAGTCAACTTAAAACTTATTATTTTAAATTGGCATATTTTTAGCTTACAGGAAGTAACAATTTTATTGCACTTTGAATTCGTGTAGTTAATTTTAAGTTAACTTACAAATCTATTTAATGAACATATTCTTAGCTTATATGAACTGATAAATTTTATTGGTATTTTAATCCATGTTAAGCGCATGCGATCATTCTGTCATGAAGCATGCGCTATATAAGTTTTTAAGTTATTATTAAGTTATTAAGTTATTAATCAAACAGTCCCTACTACAATAACGCAAGCGCCGAAAGAGCTCACCAAAAATCAGGGAGAATCTGTGATATTTCACTGCAAAGGACGTAGTCATCCGGCTCCTTACATTGCGTGGGCGTCAGTACCGACTGAAGACCTGTCTATCCCCTCTGAGGAGCGGTTCAGGATCCTACCAGGTGGATCCCTCGTTATACGTCGCGTTAATTTCAATAGGGACTTTACGATCTACGACGGCGACGTCAACGAAAACGCCACCTCAAAATATAACTTTGCACTGTTGTAAGTTTCTCGCGGTTAGGCCATCTCCTTTGCATCGTACAATGTGGGCGAAGTATCCTAAAAATATAAATTGGGACGAGCGGTTTCTGAGTAAAAATAGAGAATTATATATTCACATTTGTGCGCTCGCGTTGTCAAAAATCCTCAAATTTGGTGATTTCACGTCGTTGTTGTGCAGAGTACACCACGAATTTGTGCTAAATTGCGTGCCGCGTGTGCAGCACGATTACTTTTCCTCTTTTAACCAATGATATTGTTGTTTCGTGGCGTTCTCGTTGACAACCGCGTCGTAAATCGTGAAGTCCCTACTAATGAAGGGATGTACCGTTGCGTGGCGTCAAATCCCGCGGGATCGGCCACAGCCGCAGCCCTCCTCAAAGTTACAGATGAATAGCTTCATGGGTCACAGGTTGAGTTACTAGCAGCCACGCTTCAATGGGTCTATCCAATAATAAACTTCTGTGACACTCACAATTTTTGGCCCCATCCGTTACTTTGCTTTCGAGATGAACGCATTTCAATCGTGTCATTTCCGCGGGATGTCCCTCGGGTATTGATCGTGATGCGAGACGATTTCAGTGTTTGCATGCTGCCTTGTTCTGGCACAAAGGACCTCGATCTCGTGTGATATTGGTACGACTTGCTCAAGTTCTGTTGGATGGGGTTGCTACCATACTGCCATACCACGTGCTGTACACGCTGGGGAGTAACGCTGTTTGGCTATCCAGCAAGAAAGGCTGCTAATATCTCACAACACTGACACTGGATTGCATCCCTTGTATTCCAATTAAAATTATTAGAAACAAGATAACAGTCACTTATAGTGTGATACCTTCATTACTGAATAAATACTAGAAAAAGGAACAAAACGATTTTTCCTCAAAATGTACAACTACTTTAAAATGCCTTCGCGATGCCAAAACAGGAATTGAATTGACATAGACTAGCAGTAATGAACTCCAGCTACACAGCCTATTTACATCGCGGAGTTAAAAGTTTTTCTCCCATCAACAGTAGGTCTTCCAACTCGCGAAATTTGCAATTATGTCAGATCTTGACGAGTGCAAACCCGCAGGTGTGTGTCAACACGCGTGGCAGCTTTAGGTGTGAGTGTTATTTCGGATACATACTAGAGACAGACAGGAAGGCGTGCCAACGTAAATTATTTCCCTCTCTTGTTCAGACAGACCGTACAAGCAGCCAACGTATTAAAGGTTAGAAGCCATTTCCATATCTCAAATTGACGTTTGATACCTCCCGACGATTACATGATCAAATATTATCCTTAGGAAATGAGGGCATCGTTCTAAAGAACATGCCATTGAACAACGTTTCCGAAACCACTTATCTACAGTATCCAGGTCTGAGGACAAACAAAGAAAAATAATTTGAACGGTTAGCTTTGAGTTTTTTGGTGATCACCTTACTGTTAACGCTTTCCCGCAGCTTGTCCAGTTCGTCTAGTAGATATTCAAACTGGCAAGACGAAATTCTGCGATTTTGGCTCGATTTCTGCCTCAAATCGAATCCAATGTTGAATCGAATGTTACGTCGATTAAGTTGTAGCAAACGGTAAAGCCAGTTTGAGATAAGGAAGTGGTGAATCATTTTAAACGGGGGTTTTAACACAGCGCGAAGCGCCAAAAATCAGACCGACGAACGAGGGCCATGCGTGAGGCGGGCGGTAAACATCGAGCTTGCGCCATCCTCGTGTCCGCCGATTTGCACTTGGCTAAATTTTGTTAGTTCTTATCATACCACAACATAACATTCGTATGTGATCTATATTTAGTTTTGTTCTTCTTCTTTCTTTCCTTTTCGATGCCGATGAGTGCTTTTTGGGGAGCCACATGTGTGATCACATTTGCCACAACACTGCAGGCAGATTTAGATTCAGCTGTCAATCGAGGTACAGGCTAATGGCGGATCTCACAAATTGCATGGGTAATTTCATTGGAATGTTTAATAAATGGGTTACTTTCTTCGCTGATCGTAAGGGGATAGTAAGTGGAAGGCTGGCTCGCTGACACTGACGGTTTGGGGGTGGGGGGGGGGGGAGAATACTTGATTAATTGACTTAATTTAATGGCTGACTAGCTTGCTGATAAAATGACTGTATGGTTAGATGACTGGCTTAACCGCTGACTGACTGATTAACTGGCTTTTTTCAACCTCTGACTGGTGTCCTCTTTTCTTCTCAGATATTGACAAGTGAAAAGAGCCTAGGTCATGGCTTTTCACTGTTACAAAACTGAAGGAAGTTTGAGGTTTGAGTGAGGCTCCAGCACTTGGCTATGTTGCCTGACTTCTGGCTGTTATACACAATTGTGGTGTCATTCACACAGAAGCCCTTCAAGCTAATCCTGCCAAGCCGACCACGTGCTGGGA
>OX421456.1:29258969-29263969 GCA_949126865.1 Montipora capitata
TTGAAAAACCGGTTCTCAACAGTTGCTGCAACAAACAGCGTTGCCTGACTTCGGCCCGAGAGGAAAAAGTCAACTGTTCCGATGGTCCGTGTGCTGCGTCAGTGCCTTCGACCATGCGGCTTTGACAACGTGAAAAGATCCATTTTGATTGTAGTTAAATTATTTTTTGCTCATGGATTCACGCATGAGAGCGCTTGTAGATCCTCAAGCTCGTTTGAGGGCGGTCGGGGGTATTAACTAAAAAAGGTGAACTCGTTATTATATCTCTTAGATAGTACGCGCGCTGTAATTGGCTAAATTAGCGGGCCGTATTCTACAGTACGGCACGCTGTACAGCCCGCTAAATTTAAAATTTCGACAAAACATCATCTAGCGAGTTTTTCATGTTATTTCTGTTGCATAAACTTGTACTGAAAACTGTTTGAATCTTGCAAGCAACTATTTCAAACTTAACAGCCAAGAAGATTTAGTTTTTGGGATTTTGGCAAGGCATTCTTTGTGGCAGTTGAACCTTCCGCTTCACTTTGACTAGTTTTCTTGCCCGCGCGCCGGTTAACGTCAGAGATATAATAAATATCTTACTAACCGAGTTTTCTCGGTCCGTACTGTAAGTTACGGATCCTCGTTTTTTTCCGTTGATTTATGGCCCGCGCGCTTCGCGCTTGGGCCATAAATCAACGGGAAAAACTCGGTCCGTAACTTACAGTACGGACCTCGAACTCGGTTAGTAAGAGTTATGTCTGGGAATGGAGGAGTTAAGGACAAAAAATGGTAAGGACAGATAAAAGTTTCTTCGAAGTCTTCCATTCTGCACTTTAGGCAGTGATCTCTAACACTTTGCTATTACAGCATGAAATATTGTTTTAAATTAAACACGTTCAGCATTAATAAAGTTGTGGGGTGTTACTATAATGGGAAATCGCCGACCGCGGAACCTCCTGCACCCACGGAACCTGTGGAACCAATTTAAAAACGCCTCTTTTTCCCCAAAACAACGCTAGACTATTTTTCCTTTCGAGTTGAAAAAAAAAGGACAGTTTTTTGTTTATCTTGTTTGTCCAACCTCGTTCCAAGAGCTTTTCACCTAGCGGTGACATTGTCAGGAGAGAATAGATAATGGTCACAGTTGATCCAAGTCATTTAGCTGACCAAGACTACATGAAAGAGTGGACTCGTTCAGAAGTGTCTGTGACGGACCTACTCAATCTTTGTCACAGTTGCTATGCATCATATTTACCACTCTTTTCTACCTTTTTATCGCAACCTTAATGTCGTACTTGAGAAGAGTGACAAAGAAAAAATCATTTCTTATTTGACTTAAATACATTATGGGTAATTAAAGTGGGGTTTCTCTGAGGTATATCTGTTCCAGGTAAAATCCGGTCTCAGGTTGAATCCGGTGATCTGTATTTTACCTTGGTTGAATATGCACTCTGGGTGTCTTTAAAACAAGACCCCTAAGACCCCTAAGACCCCTAAGACCCTAAGACTCGAAAACGGATAAAGTAATCCAAAACCCCCAATTTGGCAATCCCTAGGCCTAAAAACCAACTTTAGTCCTAGTTAGGCCTATGGTTAGCCAAATTGAGGATTTTGGGTTACCTCGTTTCGTTTTCGAGTCTTAGGGTCCTAGGGGTCTTTGTTTTCAAGACACCCTACGCACTTTAACTAATGTAAAGCAGCTATCAATCCCTCGAAAAGGACTATACCTACCCTCAAGCTCTGGCTTACGCATCTCAACACATCCTCTTAATGTTTCGTATCATCTTACTGGTTTCTGTATTCATGTAATGAGCTTATCCATTCACTCTCAACATTACAAAATAGTAAGGGAACAAAGAGTTTTACTATGCACTTACCGGAACTTGAACAAGGACCCTCTAGATCTTTAGTCCTGTGTCTTCACCCCTACAATTCAACGACGAACATGCTATGGTTGACCAAAGACGAAATGTATATCTTTTCACTTTTTTGATTGAAAATTTTAAGCCATTTGTCAAGGCTACGTACGTGCAAGTGCAACCTAGCGGTATTTTTGTCTGCATGATATGTGGGCGTCAATATAGACGTGAATGTTGCAACATAAAGCATTATTTGTGTTCAAGGTGTTCATATGCACGGTAGAGCTTAAAATACTGCCTTACTACAACCGACGCCCTTCTTTATGTACATATTGTATTTTTCATCAATAATTCAAAATGTCACGTAAACAATCCAAATATTAAAATAATTTCACTGGATACGTATACCGCAGAGGAGCTAAACAATCGCCAAACCACGCCTTTCAGTATGAAAACTATGCAAAGGTTTGAACACATGGAGGGGTATTCGTTCGAAGAAGGACAGCTACAGTCTGTGACGAAATTCCTTGGAACAGTACACGACAATACATATCTGAAGCTTTCGCGGCTCAGACTCTCCCTCGCAATGTTGTTTGCATGCAAATTTTTGAGCCCCTTTGCCAAAACAACATTGTGGGAGGGCAAGGTATTACAAAGTGTTTCAACTATTTTGTCCGAGGCTGTAGCGAAGCAAAGGAGTCGTGCCAAGAATACCGATCACGGAATGCAAAGAGTTATATAAAGGGAAAAGCTAGGTGGTAAGTTCCCATAAAATTGATTCAGCCGCATCGAAAAGTAAAATGAATCTTATTTACACTTGGTGTAGGAACGACGTGAAGAACAAAGCCGCATCTTGTCTATCTTCGGATTGATCGAGTTGCTGAGCTTGTAATAAGACTTCATTTAATTAACAGGCCTTGAGGTTGATTGTATACGTTTTAAAATTATCCCTTTTTTTTTTAAGACTGAACGCATAATTCCAACGCTTTCGACAATAAATAATATTGTTACTCTTAATTGAACAAAAATACACGAAAATTATCTTAAGCTTTCAAACGGTAATTTTTTGGGAAAAGGCAACCAGCTCATAGTAGGACGTCATTTCTGCAAATCACGTAATTCCCTTTTCTAGGGGACTCTAAATAAAAAGCTTTCTTATCATGAAAATCAAATTTTGATTCAAAAAAAAAAAAGTCGCAGAATTTTAAATTACTGTCACAAAAAATAGTGCTCTGTTCATTTTTAAACTGGAAAACTATAATTAAGAGCGGACACCAATATATATTGGCCCTAACGTCATACCATAAACCCGATACTTACCCAGTCAAAAAATACTCCTTTCTTGTAACGTAGGTAACTGACACTGACGTATTAGTTCGGCGTCCGCGGGAAGATATTAGACTGTGGTTTTTCCTCTGGTTTTAACCACAACTGAAGATATGTTCAGAGATATTTAAGTGTGTTCCAGAAGCAGCTGGCTTCCTGTTTCTGAACGTATTAAATTCAAGATTCTATTGCTCTCCTTCAAGGCTGTATACCTACTGTCTCCCACTTGCATTCAAGATTTGATAACTCGTTACTCGCCGTTACTCGTTACTCGCCAGAACTCTTTGGTCATCTACACTACGTCTGAATCCTGTTAACTTTAATCTGAAGTCCTATGGGCCTCGAGCCTTCGCTGTTTGTGCCCCCCAACTCCGGAACAGTTTGCCTAATAGTATCCGTTCATGTGATAATTTAAGTATTTTTAAATCTAAGCTTAAGACATATCTTTTTAAAAAAGCCTTTTATTCCTAATGATTTTAATTTTTTTTAAACATTGATTTACTTTTCAATCTATTCCTCAATTTTGTGAAGCGCCTAGAGCAGAACTGGATAGGCGCTATATAAGTATTTATTATTATTATTATTATTATTATTATTATTATTATTATTATTATTATTATTATTATTATTATTATTATTATTCGATTCTCTCCAGTTGTTCCACTGGGTAATGTGTATTGTGTCTCAGCCACTCCCCGTAGGTTAGAGACACAACACTTTCCGTAACAGGTGAGCAGTTCCAAGGATGGCCAATAATTGTACACTTCCAAGGAAGTCAGGTACATCTAGCTGGCCAAACCAGGTCTTTGCACCTTCCAAGAGCACCAATCACGATAGCTATTATTGCGACTTTCAAGGCTCCATGAATCCCTCTGATTTCAAATGCTATGTCATGTCATTTCCTTTGCCAGTTTGTATCCAGCTCTCATTTTTCGTAGGCTAGGGTCAAGGGTAACATGATCACTATAAACAGTAGTGGTGACAAGGTGTCACCTTGAAAAATTCCTCTCCTAATGCCCACCTGCCCGAGAGCCATTCCTCCTGATGTCAATACTGTCTTCCAGTTCATCATGCTGTTGCTGATTATAGAGATCATATTCTTGGCAGCCCCAACCATCTCCAGATATTTCAGGATCCATGAATGCGGCACCATATCATATGCCTTCTTGTAGTCAATCCAAGCCATTGACAAGTTTGTCAACCTTCTCCGGCAGCTCTTCAGGATTGCCTTGTCTACAAGTAATTGATCTTTACTGCCTCGGGATCCCTTCCTGCACCCATTCTGTTCATCTGTTAGCAGTCCATTCCTTTCCAAGTGGTGGTATAACTTCTCTCTCATAACTCCTGTCAAGAGCTTCCACATCATGGGTAGGCAGGCAATAGGGCGGTAGTTGCTGGCCTGGGCACCCTTCGCTGTGTCCTTTTGTATCAAAACTGTTCTTCCCTTGACCAGTCTTGCAAGCATTTTTGCAATCTAGAGTGCAATCCTGTCAGTTTCTTAAACCAGAACCCCTGAACAAGATCGCGGCCGGCTGCCTTCCAGTTTGCCATCTTGCTCACTCCATTTCTAATATCCTCCACAGTGATGCTGATATCTTCTTGCACCTCCGTTGTACTGAACTCCACCTCTACATCCTCTAGCCAAGATGCTCTCTCATTGTGACCGACTTCCTCCGACCAGATCTTGCACCAGAAGGAGGTTGCTTCTGTGGGATCAGGTAACACCGCTTCCTCTCGTTCCTTTCCATGTAGTGTTTTGTAGAACAGCTTCTGATTGGTTCTAAACAGGTGGTTCTGTTTGAATTGTTAACATCTCTCGTCGAATCTTTTGAT